>CM074119.1:82709094-82951594 GCA_037177725.1 Cyamopsis tetragonoloba
TGCTACTTGTCATGGGTTTGTGATGATAGGCACCCAAGTAGCGCTTGGTGCTGCCATTACACCTATATCATCCAGATACGGCCCACAGTATGATATCAATGTTGGAATATTCTGGGTAACAATAACAAAGTCCTATTTATAATATCACCATTCATGGTCATATGCTATTACTGAATTATCTTAAAACACTAAACAAACCATACAATTATATGCTTTTTTTTAGGAGGACAATGGGAATTGGTACCTTAAAGTGAAGAACAACATTCCAGTAGGTTATTTTCCAAAGGAACTATTTGGTACGTTAAGCCATAGTTCCACAATTGTAGAATGGGGAGGACAAGTGTCAAGTGCAAAAGTAAAGAAAGGGGGACCTCCTCACACAGCAACACAGATGGGCAGATGGGTAGTGGAGAAACAGCAAGTGGTCAATTTGGGTCATCTTGCTATATGCGCAATATCAGGATTAAAGATTATTCGCTTTCTCTCAAGTACCCTAGCATTATAAATACAGCGGCTGAAGAACCTTACTGTTACAATACCCTCAATGTCGTCAAAGTTGGGGAAGAGCCTTCCCTCTATTTTGGAGGGCCCGGTCGAACTCCTCCCTACTGTCCTTGAATTCTCATTGTAAACAAGTTACTGTTTGCTGTTGAATTGCAATTGATGGATCATAGATAATCAAACTGCTTACATGTCCTGCTTGGCATATTTTGGACTATTATATTGCTGCATCCATTTTTCTTCTTGCAACCAACGTACAACCACCTAGTTTACAAATATAACACGCATTAATCTTTCAAATGAAAACAATTTTACTTTTGAAAAATAAAAAAGGGACAGTTATCTCTTGTAAAAACAGTGCTGTTTACCCAAATAAAATAAAGATACTGATATGTAATTATGTATGACTAGTCTTCCAGCCAAGCAATACATAGGGGTCAAAAAGACAAAAACCTCCTCCCAAGCACAGAGGGAGCAAAGCAACTCTTTCAGATAAATCAATTATTGTCTCAAACCAACAAGTACTTGTGGAGACAACATATAATAATATTACATTTTGGCCAGTTTTGATATGCCAGATATATCTACATACCAATATGCTGCGATAAGGTCAAAACCAAAAAATAAGAGTATATAAAATACAACAGCCCATTACATGATGCTATACCCCGGGATAGTACAGGAACTAGATCCCATATACCTTACCTACTTGAATGATCCACGTAAACAAACACTGCTAGACTGAGTCAAACTGTTTTCTCTCTTCTTGAATTGATTGAAAAATTCTAGCTGCTGATTCGGTTGCAGATCTGCGGTTATGAGGCACGACTTTGATTACTCGAGTTTGCTGTCCAGTCTCAAGGAACTGAGGGGCAGCCTCTGGTTCTACTGGAACCGTAGGGAAAAGAGGAAGTACATCTCTTACTTCAGCAATTTGCCCTCTGCTGATTCCTTGTGCCGTTTCACTAGGACTACTTGCTGTACTCCCCTGTAACTCAAACTCCTTAGATGTCTGATATTTCGTGACGTGTGATATGGCTCTGTTTCTCTTAACGGGTAAATTACGTGAACCTTGATTATGTGTGTTAGGATTGGCTTCTCCTCCAGGTAAATGACCATTCTGACCTTGAGAACCTGGTGCAGAGAACTGGTTCACCTGTTCAACAGCTGACTCGGACATTGCTGCATTCATGACTGGCATACCATATGGAGGGAAGTAAGCAAGACTCCCAGGAGGAGTATCAGGTGGAACCCCAATTCCTTGATGAGAAGCTGGGATACCATAGGCAGGATTCATGAAAGTACCACCCAAAGGAGCTGGCCCAAAAGGCCCACATCCTCCACACATTGGTCCTGTAAATCCAGGCCCGGGATAAGGCTTGTAGACAAGTCCTTCGGAAGGAGTCATAACAGGAATTAACCATTGATGCCCAGGTGACTGATGCAAACACCAGGGACCCATCCCACTATCGGCAGCCACATTTGCATGGTGTGACTTCCCAATAAAAGGGGTGTAGTTTGAAAGGTGGCTACCGTTTTTAACTGACGAAAAAGATGTTTTACCAACTGCATTCTCAGCAGAACATTCCATTTTGTGATTCAGCTTTTCAGAATCGTCTTTGCGCTTAAGATTTTGCTGCTGGGGTTTAACAACATATTCCAATGAGAGTTTTTTTGGTGTAGATCCCTTCGGAAGTGACTTTCCCAGAAAAGCACCCTCTTCAAGCAAAACGTCTGGTGATCCAGCAATCAGCTGTTGAACCTGCTTAAATAAAAAGAATTTATATATATCAACAGACGCCAAGGGAGTCTAACAAACTTCCCATTTTCGTCTACAGTACAAGCCACTGAGTAGTGTCAGATAATTTACCTTTATCAGCCTATGCAACTCAAATACTTGGACTGCAAACACTCTCTGTTGACTGTAGAGAGGAACAGGAGTTGCATCAAGAAAATTGCACAATACTCATCCACTGAGGACTTGAGACACACACAAACAAAATAAAATGGAAAGCAAAGCATTTGGAACTAGATAAGATCACATTGGAATTGGAAGCACTAAGCACTGATATATAAATCACTAATGACCAAAATCAAATGGTCTCCAATTACAACAGGTATCTAGTTAAGAGAATATCTTCCATTCTACAATTCATACAAATTATATATTCTAAGAAATATTAATTTCAGGATTGACAAAACATGAATCTGATAACCACACCTGCTAAATTGCTAAAATGATTCATAATAAACAAGCTTCCCCACATAATTTACATCAGTAAACCTCGTACCGAACGCCAAACAATATATAGCTTACAGCGAAAAAGAACAAAACAAAATTCATATGAAACGTTCACACAATTTATTGTCCCTGACTGCCTGTTCAGAATAGACCAGGAACTAGGAGAGCATCGGAACGTCAACCAATTGTGGGAATGTTAACATAAGCATTGGCATTCACAACAAAATCAACTAATTTGGAAAATTTAGTCGCAATTTAGGGTCAACTTTGTTTCTGTGGTAGGGGGAACCACATACACATCAAAACCATTCAAAAATATTTCCATGATATGAAATCTGGCAGAGCTATAGGTCGAAGGATACCTTAAGTCCTTAACTAGCTACAGTGTGTATTATAAAAGAAAATCCTAATCCCAAAATGTCTCGATACCAAGTCACTAGATAAGTTGAGGAAAAGGGGGGAAATCCCCTTATCATTATGACATCCATTGACGACTCATTATATACTCTCCAAGTGTCCCTACCACACATCCAGGGGTCATCCTGCATAACTTGGTCCCCTTCTTAGTTCATGTCCTTCAGTGCAGTGTAAGGAAACTTGTCTAATGATGACATTGAGAACCAAGCAAGAGGAAACCAAGACAGGAATATATCCAAAATCCAGTTGCAAGAAGACAGTGAATCATGAGATGATCTGCTGTCACAGGGTCCCCTCCAACATCCAACATAGTATAAATATTAAGACTGCTCACTGCCCTGTTGTAACCAGTACCCACCATTAAAATATTGTTAAGGACTTAGACTTACAAAGAAAACCAATTTAGAAGGGACCCCAGGACTATCAATTTTCCTTTCTTCAAAGCCACATATTAACTCCTTAATTGAAAAGTAAATACCAGCCTACATGCCTAGTATATAATTAAGGATGAATAGAAGATGCTTAAGATTTGTAGAAACAATGAAAAGAAAAATTACAAAAATAACGAGAATATCATCATAAATGATCATTTTCATAGAATTCCTGTCTTCTGGTTCAAAATAAAGACAATCAAATCAGTCGACATTCCAAACTTCACCAAAAATAGCAGCTTTAGGTTTTATATTAGGGTTTTGCTAACAATTGCCTCAAGCAAATGGTTAAGAAACCTATATATAGAAATCTTTTATTGAATGTCACAATGAAAAATGCATTTATAACACTAAATGCTACACTTTTCAATTAGAAGTTTCTATCTATGGGTTGCTTAACCATTGCTCATAGGCAATTGTTAGCAAAATCCTCTATATTATAAATCTTTAGACCCGCCCATGAAAAATATATTAAGAATTTTTTTCCATGCATAATTAGCATATGAACAATCCTCAACATTAAGATATCAGAAAAAACTTCACAAGAAAATACTTCACATTTAAGACCACTACAGAAACTGATGTTATTGACAAGAAACATGACTTACTTGGCAATTGCTCTTCTTGCTTTCCAGAAATGTTTTTGACCTATTATCTCGACAACATCATCCGGAGAAATTTTCACGGTTGACAAATTGGCTACCCTGGATATCTTCGAAACATTGTCACTTTTGTTTAGATTTCCCCTCTGTATCGGACTGTCAGTCCTGGTATCAGGATATTCTGTGTCAATGATAACCTCAGCTGGACTGGTTTGGTTAGCTGTACGGGCATTTCTATTTTCCGTCTCCCGTGTAAACTCAACGAGACAACCACCATGGCCAATGTCATCGGATTGTGTAACAGCTTCACAATCCTGCTGTAAGCAAGCATCGTCTTTACGTAATCTGCTGAGTTTTGACACAGGACGAGCTTGAAACTCTTGATTGGGAGTCACCTTGGCTTGCCTCAATGAGGTGTCAGTATCATCTTCAGTGGATATGTTTCTGACAGACATTAATGGCTGCTCCTTACTTGCACTTACTTGTGAAGGGCCATCAGTCTCACTTCGCACATCTTTTCTCATACTCATACGCTGGGAACCAAATTGTTTTGGGTCCCTTTCACAATCGCTTTGCCGTGCTACTGAACAACCAAAATTTCTAGACTCTGTAGGAGTGAGTCTTTTCCCATCAACACTCTCAAGACTTTTATCATTAGATTGACCAGCCCTTGAATGAATGTATATAGGAACCCTAAAGTCATCTTCATCTACCCTCTTTCTCTGTTCCAACGAAGCATTTAGGTTTGCCCCTTCCAATTGTTGAGAACTCAATTTTTCGGCACGTCGAATAGGGGTATGTGGAGGTAAATGAACAGGGAAGACATAATTTCTCTCAGGGACAGTCACCTAAAGATATGTCAATCCAGACATAACATAAAAAGTTAAGAATCGGTGATTGCCAAATTAATCTATTCTTAAGCTGAGAGAAACTAAACAAAAATCATAATAACAATGATAATCGTAAAATAACAACAATTAGGACTAAAAGCAAGGGTAAAGTCACAGAATCCAAAAATTACCTGGCTTGAGGATGCTGGTGGAGCAGCAGTGCTAGAAGTATTTGGATTGAGTGGCAAAACGCCTGAGTTGAACCTTTGAGATGGAATACTAAACTGCTCATAGAGGGCCATCTTATTCCTAGGTGGTGCTCTTGGCCCTCCCTTCTCAGTATCATTCACATGAAGTCTAGGGAACATAGGCCCCATCACCTTCTCATCATCCTTCCCTCTTTTCATCCTTATTCTTCCTAATTCCTATCAATATTATATAACCAAACTTTCTCTCCCTTGGTGTTTTCTCAAATTGCAAAGGCGCATCCCAGGCATAAAACTCTAATCCACAAACAAACCCGAATCAATCCCACTCAAGCAACACAACTAACTCTTAATATTGATACACAACTAAACTGATGACTAATGAATCTACCCACTTTGTTGAATTACAACCAAATCTAAGCTTTTTCAGCTAGGTACCAGACGGACCTATAAACAAACAAGCTCGATCTTGCTCACAGCTAGCAATAAGTCAAACCAATCATCAAAATCCAAACGCAAGGAAAAGGGGAAAATAGAGAGTAATAATAATAATAATAACTAATAACGAAATCTGCATGAGATTACCGCAGCGAAATCCGAAGAGAGCTTGTGGATTATGAGTATCTATTGGGTTTCGGAGAAGGAAATCGAAGGAATTGTGAAGAAGAGAGCTGGTCAGAGCAGAAGTACTTGGTGTGAAAAAAATCAATGGCGGAAATTAACAGAAGAAGACGAGAATTTCGGAGGAAAAGGGATAATATTGGGAGGGGACAGAACAAATTGGAGGATGAAAAAGAGAGAAGCAGAGTTGTGATTAGGGATTTCTGAGAAGAGAGCAGAGAGCAGAGAAGAAAGGATCATCTTACAAAGGGAAAGAGAAAAGTGCGGTCTTTGTGGGGTCCACTCCTTTGGATAGAACTAGAAGCTCCTTTATTGCACTAAATTTTTTAACTGGATTTTCTTGTCCTAATCAGTACTATTACTCTTTTTCCTTTTCTTTCTGGATAATTTCATTCATTAGCCATTACCTTTCTGGGTACTTACTTTATTATATACACTAAACACTTTCTTGCCTTAAATACCTTTTCTTATTTTTTCTTACGGTTTTCTAACGCATTAAGCATGTCCATAAGCAAATAATACTAAATTTAAATAAAATAATATTTATTAAAATAGTATTATTTATTTTTAAAATTCAAAAATATTTAATAATAATAAACTTTAATGGTTGGTTTAGCGGTGTAAGGTCCCGCTAAATTCATAGGAAGGACGATCTACAGCGGGATGTCACATGTTCGAATCTCACTTATGTCAAATTTCTGGGAGCCAGCACCAGCCACGTAATGCGAACAGGATTAGTATATATAAATATTATTAATATATAAATTATTAATATATAAATATTATTAACATATTTAAAAAGAGTAATAATAAACTTTTAAAAGTGATGATAGCTGGCTCGATCCTCAATTATTTATGTAATAATATTTGCTAATTTGCTAATGATATCTAAAATATAACACCCTTCATTTTCAGTTAAAAGTAAAAAAAAAATAAAAAATGATGGGAGCATTTTGGAAATCCATGTGTTGGGCTGTGATTGCTGGATGTCACTCTCAGAGGTTCCCTTATGGCTTCGTAGGGGATCTCAAAATCAGAGTGTGAAAAAGCATCAAATAAAAAGCAGATTCGATGAAATCCACATTCCTCAATGGCTCCTTTTGTTATCTGTTATGCGAAGCCTGTGTCCAATCAACAATGCGCAACAAAACAAAATGCGTTACCCTATAATTTAATTAATTTTTCCCCCTCTTATACTTGTACCTAATTTTTAGTTCTTATGTTTGTTCTTCATCTTCTTTATTTGTAATCTCACCTATCTTTCACCTCTTTTCCATGTCATCTCAACGAGTTTATACTTGTCGATGTCTATTTTTCGTACTTTTTGTGAATGTCCATAAGCTTGATTCCTCTTCCATTCGTAAATCTCTCGTCGTCACCACTGCCGCTACTATTAAAGCTAAGACACCTTTCACCTTCCCTCCATCTCATAATTTTGCCATGTTAGCCGTAGCAGTGATGTTTAAGCTTGTAGAATGACTAAAATAAACGTTTTTTACAGAAACTAAAAGATAATGTAATGCAAATATGTGCAAACTAAAGGACCAAATTATTAATTCAACCAATCCTTTTTGTTCAAAATCTTTAGCATTGTTTGTTTTCTGTTTTTTTAAACATTTATTATTTTTAAAAATAAAAAATGTATTTGGTAGATTAATTTTTTAAAAATAGTTTTTAAGGATAATTTAGATTTTTTAAAAAAAAAACTAAAAGTTGAAAACATTAAATGTTTAGTTTCATGAGTTTACATGTGAATTTGCATTAATAACTCATTTCTTTAGTTTAAGCTGCTCTTAAGAACTAAATCAAACATGCCCTCGTAATTTGTTTGTTTCTTGTTTTTCAAAATATTTTTTATTTTTTAAAATAAAAAAAGGATCACATTTATGTGATTGACTTGTTTTCAAAAAGAATTCATAAGAACAACATGTGCTTTTTATTTTTAGGCTTAATATTTTAACCTCTTAACTTTACCTCAAATTTTAATTTAATGCATTTATTTAATTTTAATCATTTATCTTTTCTTTTATTCAATATAATCCTTTTTTACTAAATTTTTAGTTAAATGATTATAAAAAATGTTCAAAACAACATTAATTAAGTTTCATATTCTTCTTTCTCACCTCAAACAATTGTTTTGGACACTCCTATTAACTATACATTGATGAACAAAAATGAAGTAAAAATAGATTAATGAACAAACTAAACTGAAAAAAAAATAAAGTTAAGAGATAAAAATACTAATTTTACCTTAGTTTTAAAACTTGTTTCAATTTTTTATTTTTTTTTAATTTGCATATAAAATTACATTAAAAACTCATTGCTCTTTTTTCTTAAAGAAATTCCTAAAATTATTTTATGGTATAGTTTTAAAAATTAAAAAATAAAACTAAATCAAATATTTCTTTAAAACTTTAATTAATCGAATTACAGTTAAGATGAAGTCTCATGTCGACTATAAAGAGTGCCACCATAGAGAGTAGTGTGACAATCCTTCTCCTATGAGCTAGCTTTTGAGAGTGAGTTTTGGTCCAAATTCAAATTCTAATATAAAGCACGATTTGGAAAAAATGTATTTACGGTGAATAATTTATAGATTTTCTTAAGTATGTTGACCAAATTTCATATTAAGTGTCGTTTAGAGTTGTTACACATAATTTAAAAAATATCATTAATTTTTTTGTTTTTATACAAATAGTTGTCTAACTTTTTATTATACCCCTTATCACTCTTATTAATTAGTGAGTCACGTCTCTCAAAACACTTATTTAAAACTCAACTCCTCGATAGTATATTTGGTAAAACATAATTAATGCTTCATTAAAACTATAAAGTGATAAATAAAATGAAATAAATTTTATTCTCTAAAACGATACTTAATATAAGACGAAGGTAGTACTATTTGTATTTTTGGAGGTCAGAAATAATAATAAATTTCAACTGTCTATAATAAACAAAAATAACATGTGGATAAGCTCAAGTAGGTTGTCAATGACACCCGGATGAAACTGACAGCATTGGTTAATAAGTATCGATGATTCGTAAGACTATACAATCACATTTCTTATGATGTAATGTGTTAGTTTTAAAAACAGAGCAAAAGATGAATCTAGTACCAAGTACCAACAAACTTAAGCATAGTTAGTATATATTCCCTCCTTTACATAATATATAAGGTTTCTTTTGAAATGGTTTTTTTAGCTTAATTTTTAAGTTAAAATTATAAATAAGAATTAAAATGAAGGTTAAAAGTTGTTTGAAAAAGTGTTTTATATAAAGAAGTGAATACGTAACAAGAAATAAGTTAATTTTTTTAACAAAAACTCTTCATTTGAACTTTTAATTTGAAAGTTACTTTTTATTTTGTTAAAAAGAAAGACAAGCACCAAAGTTTCTAGTCTAGAGAAAAAAATAACGTTTCATATTATAAGTTTTTTCACGAAATATTAAAAGTACTTATTATTTTTTTTGTTTTATCCTTATTTATTAGAGTGAATTATTATTAGTAGAGCTAGATAATTGTGTTACATTTAATTAGGGGTAGAATTATAAAAGATTTTTTTTTCTAAAATTATTATATTAATTACTTTTCTTAGATTGCGTGAAATATAATTACGAGTTTATATTATGAAACAGAGCTTTGAATGTGTCGATTAATATTTAAAGAGTGTGTGCCTATAAAAAAATATTTAAAGAATGTGTAATGAGTAACTTAAGAGTTGACGCATTAAAAAATTGGCTATAACATAATTTCGGTTTTTTATGTTTTGCGATAAATTTAATTAAATATTTTTTATTGTCAATTTAATTATTTATTTGATTTTTATCGCCTTAGTTTTTTCACATTAACACTGCTATATAACTAATAAAAATTATCTAAAAACGATGTTATTTTCTCCCACACTATGACACCCTACCACCGCTTGTCACCATCAAGCACCGTCTTGGCCATCACCATTTTCTCCCTCTTTCTTTTTGTCATTATTTTTCTTGTTTTCATTAGTCTTAAGTTATTATTCTTCCTCATTCCTCTTCTTCGTTCTCACCGCCATTAGCATCCTCCACAATCATCACTACCACAATTCTTCTTTTTATTTATCTCTTTTATAATTTCACATCACCTACAACTCCATCGTCATCACCCATTCGATTTTGAGTAACGAGGAGAAAGAAGAGAGAGAGGGAGAAACGGAAGGAAGAGTAGAAATAAAACTAGAATGGAAAAGAGAAGAGCAAAGAGAAAGAGAAGGAGACCACAAAGACAAAGAACAATAGTGGTAATAGCTGACGATAATAGCGGTGTCTAGAGAAGGAGAACAAGAAGAAAGGAAACTCTAAATCTCAAAGTGCATCGTTTTGACGCTTTTGTTAAGCAATTAATAAAAGTAATGTAAAATAACTAATTTGAGACGAAAAACAATATATTATGAACAAAATTAAACAAAAAAATAAAGATAACCAGTCAAAATAAAAATTTATAAAAAATAATAAAAGTTTTATCTTAGCTTAAAAAATTAAATAACTTATATATAAAATGCTAGACATTTAAAATTATTTTATACTTTTTTTACTTAAAAAGAAGTTGACCGATTCAACTAGAAAAAGCTTTTTTTGTTACAATAGGAGGGATTGAAGCCCTAATCACAGACACATGCCAAACACTCAGCTAGCTGAGCTACAAGGTGGGGGCTAGAAAAACTTTTTAAACTGCCTTTCCTTTGTCAATAAAATGACTTTTTTTTTCGGATATAAAGTTTTTTGGTCGAAACAAGAGAGTGTGACTTTTTTTGGTCTAAGGGAAAGTTTTTTTCTTAGACAGGAAAAGGAAAGTAACTTAAACCCTGATATTTTTTTTAAAATCTCTGGGCTATATTTTTGTTAGGAGGAATTGAGACCATCCAATTTTGGAAATTCCACCATCCCTTTATATATAAAAATCATGAATCTATATATTAAAAAAGATGGTGTCACTCTCAATATGGATGGTGCTAATCTCTTCCATCATATTTTTTTAGTTAGAAGACCCATAACAGGCTCAATTCGGTCTTGGCTCCAAACAATCCACATTTGACCAAATATTTTTAAAAACAATCTACTTACCTGGTAGTACCGTAGTAATTTATTTTATTTTTATTTCCATTTTTACAAATAGAAGCATAAAAATTTGAATTTAAGACTTTGAGCATGTTAATTCTTACCCACAAATCCTTTATCATTTGCTAAATCACAGTGGCTTAATGGTAGTAATTAGTAATACTCAATAGTTATGATAATTACCCAAATAATAGTTCTTTGAAGCACTCAAGCCTCTTTCAATTGATACTAGAGCACCGATCAATCAGTACTGTTAATTGTCGATTTTTAAGAAGAATCTTGTTATGGCCCTGGATTAGTGCAACCCGGTACCTATACAAATGTCGTCGGAACTATATTAATTATAACCCGCCAAGTAATAACAGGACACCGGGCGGGATATGCGTAACAATATAGACTCATCGGTGGGCCTCCAACATGATAACCAGACCCAGAACGAAATAGGTTTAACCCTAATAACCCAATATAAATAACCACATGCATATTCCATGCAAGGTACGTTCTAATCTAGTTCACTACAGATAACCTAGGTCACATATTGACTTGGGCGTTGGAGTGTTTGCAGGTGGTTACACCGCCGCGGAGGAATCATTACACCGCATCAGGCCTCATCTCAGATCTCTCAGGTACCATCACAACATTGGCGCCGTCTGTGGGGAAAACGCGACAAAAAGTTGTGTTCTCTTCATTATCAGCGATGGTATATTCAACACGTAACAGAGACTATAACGATCCAGAACTTGAAGATCTGGGAGATGGCCAGCAAGGTGAAGGATCTAATCAGCAACCAGAGCAACAACCATCCTTTAACTTTGAAGCAGAATTCCTTAAGCTCCAGAAACTCGTGCAAGCGCAGGCAAAGGAGATTGAAACTTTGAAGAGACGAGAACAGGTTCGGCTGGGAAAGGAGAAGGTGGTGGAAGCAGGCCCTGCGCAAGAAATCGAGAAACAGCCCCAACGCGCCGGGAGAAATGGCGGAGAGGGGCAACAGAATATCCCTGATAATCCGGAGATTGATGCCAATCCGGATCCGCGTAACGCGGAGCGACAGATGGAGATCAGGGTTAACCACCAAAAAGAAGATGCGGCTCAGCAAGATCTACGGGCGGCATCACGGATAGGTGGTGCCAACCCGCCACCAGCACACCCGGTCGGCCCACAAGAACACATAGCGGAGAACATCCCAGAGTTTGGCTACATTGACAACCCGTTCACCCCATGGATCATGTCTCACGCATTACCCCATGGTTCCCAATTCGCGAAACAGCTGAAAGAGTATGACGGGACTAAAGACCCGACCTTGCATGTGAGCACTTTCGAAAGAGCCATGTATTTTCATGTGGTCAACGAGGCCATTGTATGTCGGGCTTTCCCTTTGACTTTGTCAGAAGCAGCAAGCCGTTGGTTTTCCGACCTGCCACCGCAATCTATCAACAACTGGAAGACCCTTAAAGATAAGTTTGTCTTACATTTTACCAGTAGTAAAAGACAGTTTAAGTCTGAATTTCATTTAGAGACAATTAAACAAATGAAAGACGAGTCTTTAAGAGAATACATCACCCGGTTTAATAATGAGGTACTGGAAATTAGGAATGTTGAACCTAACTTAGTGTTATATTTCTTTGTCAAATGTTTGAAACTAGGCGCTTTTGCCAAGGCCCTAGCCGGCGAGAAGCCAACGTCCATGGACGATTTGAAGGCCAGAGCCGAGAAATGGATAGAATTGAAGAATGGGAAAGGGCTCAAGCAGCTCAAGCCGCCAAGAAAGACGACAAAGGGAAGAATCAGCAAAACCCTCAAGCACGGGGAAAGGAGGACAAGGCTCAAGACAAGCCGTCAAATGGTCCCCGAGGAATGTTCAATACTTACACTCCATTGACCGTATCTCCAGCCACGATGTACAAGGAGGTGATGAATTCGGAGATCAGAGATAGGCCTCCCCCTCTCAGGAACCCAGGGCGGTTTTAGAACCGATATTGTCATTATCACCGGGAAAAAGGGCATTCGACGAACGAATGCATTCAGCTGTGAGATGCCATTGAAAAGCTAATTCGCCAGGGAAGGTTGGGGAATTATACTCAAGAGTCCAACGATAGAAGAGGCCGCAGGCAAAGTCCCAACCCCTGGGAGCGTCAGCCAAGATCATAACGCACGACCCCCCATAAAGACGCGTGAACACACGTTCCTCGAAGAAGATCAACTGTGCACACCTTAAGACGACATTGAAGTTTGAAGATTAAGACAACATACGTTAGATGCAATTCGCCGACTTCACACCGGAGAAGCCGATGACTTGGGGGGCAATTGTTATGGCCCGGGATTAGTGCAACCCGGTACCTATACAAATGTCGTCAGAACTTAATTAATTATAACCCGCCGAGTAAATAACAGGACACCGGGCGAAATACACGTAACAATATGGACTCATCAGTGGGCCTCCAACATGATAACCAGACCCAGAACGAAATAGGTTTAACCATAATAACCCAATATAAATAACCACATACATACTCCATGCAAGGTATATTCTAATCTAATTCACTACAGATAACCTAGGTCACATATTGACTTGGGCGTTGGAGTGTTTGCAGGTGGTTACACTGCTGCGGAGGAATCATTACACCGCATCAGGCCTCATCTCAGATCTCTCAAGTAGGATCACAACAAATTTATTTTTTTTCCTTTTTAATCTAATGGAAAAAGTGTTGATGGATAAAGTTAGAAGGAAAAGTGGCAAAATTCAAAATTACACGCGTGACAGCAAAGTAATAAACATAAGTCACACAAAAGAGGAAATGTCAATGTCAATGCTATCAATGTGCATAGTGTTAATACCGCAAAATGTCAAATTGCTAGCACAATGATTATATATGTGGGGATTTAATTATTTATTAGTGAAGATATAGTGATATTTTGTGATTATTCGACAATTATTTCATGCAAACGCAATCTCATAAAAGAGATTAGTTACTATTTTTTACGGTAGATATTCTTTTTTGGTTCATAAAAAAGTACAATAATTAAGAGTCGAACCTCATCTCCATACACATATGTTATAATGTACTTATCAACTAAACTACATACTAATAAAGGGAAGTAATTGTTAATCGTATAATCAACAATAGAGTATCGTGCCTAAAATACATCTTCCGAGGCCACATATTATTTTTTTCAACAATCAATTATTTGTAGTTTTTTTGTTTGGTCAATATTCATACTAATCATTTTTAGTGTTTTTTTTTATTATTTATTCTTGTCAGTACATCAAGTATATTCGATCTTTAATGATTTAATATCTATTTGATTATACTTTTAAATAGTATAAAGATACTTTTAACATAAACTTTAAAAAAAACTTGTTTTTTTTTAAAAATACTTTCAATTATAATAAGAGTGTAAAGGTAACCCTTAGTTTGATTAATGTGTAAATGTGTAATCTATTATCGAGTAGACGAGTACTGAAGAGAGAAGACTGAGGGTCTTGGGCTATAAGGCCCCATATTGTTGAAAGCTGTTTGGGATATTCCAATATCAATGGAAGCGAGATATTCAGAAAAAAAAATGTGTTTTTAGTCCAAAAAAAAGACAAAAAAAGGTGTACTTCGGCATCCAAAAAAATCAGTCAAATTACATATTTTAAGTTCTTAACTCTGAAGGTTTCTTTCTTCTTGATACACCCCCACCCAAAAAACGGACTTCTTTCTATGGCATGAAGTCAGAAGGATTTCTGGTCCAAAAAAAAAAAAACTCAGAAGAATTTAACACTGTTCCACCAAAAAAGAACAAGGGTTTAATACCCTATTGGAATAAGTAAAATCAAAAGAAGTATCCGCATCTATTAAATCTGCTACTATTTTAATAAAAGTAGTATTTTAGAAAACCAGTTAAAAATCAAGATGACAAACTTTTCTGATCATAAATAGTTCAGTCAATTAACCCATTAATAAAGTATAATTTATAATTTTTAGTTAAAAACTAAATTAGAAAAATATTAAAGTCCTAATTTAAGGCACATTTTATATTGTTTAAAAATAATTAATTTTGAATGAGTAGATAATTGATTATTTTTAATTGATTATGATGAAAATTACAAGTTATTGATGTTTAGCTAAAATGAAAATAGTCGATTTTTTTATCTTCTCTCTCTTTTACTACAATTGATTATTTTGAGAAACAACTTAAAGTAAATTAGATACTGCTCCTAATGATTTTTAAAAACACAAACGAACATTTTAATTACAAACATTTAAAATTGTTTTTTTTATTAAAAAATAATTATTTTATAAAGAGTCAGAGCTAACCACGCAACGTAAACATGATTAGACTCATCATAAGAGTGAAAAAATTGAGTAGTAAGCATGGAAATATTTGCTTAACCGAAAAAAATATTACAATTAGAAAATGAACAACTAATTAACCGTACTAATATAGCTTTCATTCATATTTGTTATTTCCAATTATTTTCTATTTCCTTAGTTGTATTAAAGAGACATAATGATGCTTATTGACGGTAAATTCCAAGTGACTAAAAAATAAGTATGCTTTATTTTTTTTATTTGAATGAAAAAAAATAAAATGTTGATAGCATGCTTTATATTTTTTAGTTGAAGCTTTAAAATAATTAATTGCTATTAGCACACTTGCTTTTTAATCCCTATCTTCTTACTATTACTCTCGGTTTAATATTTATGAGGTCTAATGTGTTTTGGAGCTTTTAATTTGAAAGATTATGTATAGACCCCTTATGTTACAATAATAAACCAATGTATCAATTAAATTATAGCTATAAATTTCACCCATTTTGTTTTTTTTTTTGTTTTTTACTTAATACCTATCTTTTATTCAATAGAAAAATAGCAACTGAGAACTTTGGCATTGAAGGCTATTGTCAATTGCTGCTAAATGATCCCTACATTTATTCTTGGTCACCTCTATATTTTGTACATTAGTGGTTTTCTATACTTAAGAGATGCAAATTGGATTTCTTATTATAAGGAATGTTAATGTTGATGTCCCCAGTCCCTTATTTGGCAAGTTGACAAATGATATGCTAATTCTTCAAAATTTGACAAGTAAAAATGTGAAACTTGGTTATTCACCTATATGTAGCAGCCACTATGATATTTTTTAACTAAATGTGCAGTCATGTGACAGATCAAATGATAGTTAGAATAAGTTTTTCCTATTTCCTACATATTTTTATTTCAATTTATAGGTTCACACACATCTTTAGTCTTTATCTCAAAAGGGGTAGTGGCGTTTAAAACACGTGTAATTTGAAAGTTTTATACAACAAAAAACGTAATTTCAACATCATATTACATGTAACCAACTACCTTAATCTCACGCTAAAAGCCATGAAAGATAAATTTTATCCCACTCATTTGACCTCACTAACTTTTATTTCATTAAATGATGAGTTTTAGGATATTGGATACATTTCTTTTAATAACTATATCACTTTTAAAAATATTATGGAAACAAGGGTGCATACCGGACTAAACCATTGACTAGAATTTAATATGAATTTTGTTTTAGAATAAGATTTATTATTTATCCCATTCATTTGACCTTACAAAATTTTATTATTTATTGCATTCATTTGACTTCACTAACTTTTATTTCAATGAATAACGAGTTTTAGCATATGGGACACATTTTTATTTTTATTTTATAACTATATCACTTTATAAAGAGATAAGTTTGCATACGGGACTGAACCATTCACTAAATTTTAAAATAATTTTTATTTTTAAAATAAAATTTATTATTTATCTCACTCATTTGACTTAGCTAAGTTTTATTTAATTTAATGACGAGTTTTAGGATATGAGATACATTTCTTTTAATAACTATTAATTTGACCTTGCTAACTTTTATTTAATTAAATGGCGAGTGTTAGGATATAAGATACATTTCTTTTAATAACTATATCACTTTTTAAAAAAATTGTGGAAACAAGACTGCACACAAGACTAAACCATTCACTAAATTTTAATATGAACTTTGTTTTAGAAGAAAATTTATTATTTATCCTACTCATTGGACCTTACTAAATTTTATTATTTATCGCGCTCATTTAATCTCATTGACTTTTATTTCAATGAATGACGAGTATTAACATATGTGACACATTTTTATTTTTATTTTATAACTATATCACTTTATAAAGAGATAAGTTTGTATACGGGACTGAACCATTCACTAAATTTTAAAATAATTTTTATTTTAAAATAAAATTTATTGTTTATCTCACTCATTTGACTTGACTAAATTTTATTTATTTGAATGACGAGTTTTAGAATATGAGATCTATTTTTGCTTTTTTTAATAACTATATCACTTTTAAAATATACATTATGGAGATAAGGTTGCATAAGGGGCTAAACTATTCACTAAATTTTTTTAAAAAAATTATTATTTGTCCCACTCATTTGACCTGACTAAATTTTATTTCATCGAATGACAAGTTTTAAGATATGAGATCCATTTTTTTTAAATAGCTATATCAATTTAAAAACAATATTATAGAGATAAGGTTGCATACGGGGCTAAACCATCCCCCAAATTTTAAAATAAAATTTATTATTTATCTCACTCATTTGACCTCACAAACTTTTATTTTATTAAATGATGAGTTTAAGGGCATGAGATAATTTTTTTCATAACTATATCACTTAAAATTATTGAGACAAGGCTGTATACAAAGTTAAAGCATTCTGTAAATTTTAAAATAAATTTTGTTTTAAAATAAAATTTATTATTTATCTCACTCATTTAACCTTACTAAATTTTTATTTCATTGAATGACGATTTTTATGATATGAGATATATTATTTTAATTATTATTTTATAACTCTATCACTTTAAAAAAAAAGTTAAGGAGATATCATAAGGCTATGTATCAAAATAAACCATTCACTGAATCTTAAAATAATTTTGTTAAGTTTGAATTGTAATACTAAAATATTGCTATAATTTTGTTAAGTTTGAATTGTAATACTAAAATATTCCTATTGCATTGATATTTTGTTCATCAATTTTTTATAATACTTATTCCTGATGTTATAGCATATTTAGCCATTTTTTTTGTTGGTGTGTGGTTTTGCACCATGAATTACTTATCATTTTTTGATGGTGTATGTACTCCAAAGTGATAACAATGTCCTTAATGTATGATGATGCTATAATTCTGGAATGGTGTATATATTGCATGGATTGTATTGATATCAAAGCAATTGATCATATTTGTTTTCTTTTCATTACATTATCCTTATTAAATCTACACATTTTTTACTCCCTTTTAGGTATGAATCAAAACAATTATTTCCCGTGCATCTGCACGGGTTTGTTACTAGTTATTATACTAAAACAAACTCTAATTTATTTAATGGGTTAAGTTTATCAATAATGAAAATTTAAAATAATTTTTATTTGTCATTTTTACGCTAAAAACATATATAACCAGTTAACTCATGAGAGTTGAGACAACCAAAACATTTACAAACTACACTGTCCATTGTCCAATCTGAAATTTTGAAATATCAGGGCTATCATGTAAGAACAACATTAATAAAGGGAAGGTTAATTCACTCGCGTCAAATTCGGAAAAACAATATATTTTTTTTCAAATTATCGTTGTTTTTGTTAAATTAAGTCCAAGTTTTTTTACCAAAAAAAAAATTAAGTCTAAGTTTACTTGCCATTCAACAGAAAAAAAAAAAAAAATCGATATGATATGACAGACCATAGCAGCTTTTTTTTTTTTTTTTTTTTTTATGAAAAAACAATCTTGCTCAAAACAGATAAAATCATCATAGGCAATAAAAAAATTTCTTCATAGCCGAGTTAAGTTCTAACAATTTCATGTGAGTTAATTCATACACTTACTGGTATATTAATCAAATTTGATAAATAATTTTATGAATATTTCAGTGGACTGAATTTATAATAGTTTATACATGGCTTATAAGTAGGTCACAATAAGTTATTTTTACAATCTTTTTTAAGTTACTTATCGGAATTAATTATTTTTAACTTATTTAAATAAATTTTATATTTTTTTAAAAATAATTTTCTGAATAAAATCTTATTATATAAATACTTAATTAAATTATGTATTCAGTTATTCTCATAATCCACAATCATGTATATGTGAAATGAGACTGTCGTCACCTGCACCCAAACGTAGGTAGTGTTTGGTAACGGTACAAAATAGAACAGAACAAAATCGTATATTGTGTTTGGTGACCATGGAACAGAACAAGACCATATGTATTATTTTGTATTTAGTGCAGATTAAAATATAGAAAACATTTTTTTGATACATATAAAATTTTCTTTACTTGATAAAAAGTATAAAATTAAAGGAAAAATAAAATAGTATAATTTTTTAATTTATTTTTTAAAAAATTATGAGTATAACTAAATAATAAATTTAACATATATTAATTTTTGTATTAATATTTTATAAAAAATTATTAAATATAAACTTCTCTCAATAAATATAATTATATTTTTAAAAAGTATAAAATTAAAGGAAAAATAAAATAGTATAATATTTTTAATTTTATGTTGAATATACTTTTATTATGTAAATTTTTTTTAAAAAAAAAATTTTAATCGAAAAAATAATATAAGGTTTAAAAAATTTAAATATATATTATTCTGTTAATAAAAAATAACTCTATAAAAATAATGATAATTTTTTTATATATATTATGTTTTGTTCTCTTCTATTCCATCATTTTCAATAGAACCAATCTATTCCATTCATTTCTCTAGATATCCTATTTGATTCTTTTTAATTTATGTACCAAACGCTACATTTTCATATTCTATACACATAGTTTTCCTCCCGGCCTAATTAAAGTCATATTAATTGCCTCCACCATGCATTTGGACTTTATCAACCAATTAACTGAATTAAGTATTTCAAAGATTTTGTAACAATTTGATGACAGGGCCAGTATAGCTAGGAGCTTTTAGCTTTTAAAGGACTAAATTGTTAACATATATATTTCTAAAAGATCAAATTAACACTTTTTTTTTTCTCAAATAGAAAAACATTGTTAATTCAATAGCCAAAATGAATATTTTTTTATTTGTGTTTATTTTTTGCATTAAAATTTGTAATATTCACTATTGTAGGACGACACAAATATGTATAATACTCCATATTTTCCATGATACTATTGTAGATATAAATGATTTGAAGTTGATTTTGCTTAACATATATAAAATCTTCGCCCCCTGCACTTATATTTTCTAGTTCCTTCCTTGTCTTCAAATAATGGTAGATGTTTGCCACCAAACAGCTGTAGTCTTGCTTGGTAGAGAAACCTTTCCTATTTGGATTGTGATATAGCCGATACATGATGCATGCATGGGATAATCTCCATGGATGTAATTGCTAGTTCCACGCACCTCGCCCCTAGCAATCTCTCCCAACTCAAGTAAAATTGTGTTTAACAACGTTAATTTATAGATTGTTTAATGAATGTGATTATTAATAATTACAAATTTATTCCTATTTTAACAATTTATTCATATTTTATACTTAAATTATTTATTACATATAATTATTATATACCGTTTAAATTATATTTAACAACTATTAGTTATAATCATAAATTAATATTGATAAACACAAACTAACCTCATTTCTAAAAATTTAACAATGTTGTGACCTTATTATTAGGATGAAATTGAGACACCACCGGCCACTTTGTCTCGTTTTTCATTATGTACTACCTTTTACTTACCACTAGGAATCAAATGCTAATTTGTCGCCTCGCATCTCTCCTATTTGTTCCCCCTCTTGGCCTTTCATTATTGTATTACTACTAATTTAAAGTGTAAGCTATATGGAGATAAAAAAATAGAGAAAAAATTATTAAAAATTATGTGATAAAAATGAATAGAGAGATATAAAAAAAATTAATAGTAAAATGGACTGAATGAAAAATAATGATAAAGTTATCTATTTTTTTTAATCTCATGCCTATTATCATTACTTCTCACTTATTATTTAAAACTAAAATCACATTTAAATTTAAAAAAGTAAAATCACGTTTATATATATATAGGGTTAGGATTCGTGGACACCAATTAGTTTTACACTAACTCTTATACCAATTAGAAATAATATGTCGAAACTTTTTTTCACGAAACCTACCGTTGAATTGAAATTACTTATCATATAGATAATGTCTACAAATTTTCACATTAATCCTAGATCGTTGAGCACTCCATCAAAACACTAAAAAATAATGTAAAATAAAGTTTTAAAATAATGAAAAGAACAAGTGTGTCGATGGAGTACTAAACGATTTCGGATTGATGTGAAATTTTCTACACATCATCTATATAATAAGTAGTTTCAATCAAACGGTGAGTTTTGTGAAAAAAATCTTCGACATATCGTTTTTAATTGGTGTAAGAGTTGGTGTAAAATTAATTGGTGTCAACGGATCCTAACCTATATATATATATATATATATATATATATTTCAAAAGTATTTTTTAGTCAATAGTTCAAAATTAATTTATTTTGAAGCGTAAAAATCATTAAAATGAGTATAACTTATTTTAACAATTTTTTTATACACAATTAAAATTCAATTAATGATTGACACGCTGAAAAGTTTAATTATATATTTATTATGTCGGGTTTTGTTTGGTAATAAACCAAGATTTGTTGTTTATTTTTTATAACTACGAGTTTTTTTATCTTTACTATGAGATTAATATTGTTTGCGTTATGTGACTGTCGCTGACTTCCGGAAATTTGGCATTGGTGATATTCAAATACGGATTCTCCTACTGTAAATTGTCTTTCTTATTAACTTAACAAATCTTACACCGTTAAGTCAATCCATTGAGTTAACCAAAATTTGCTTTGTTTGAACTTAAAAGGGCCCCAAGGCCATGGTGCGTGCATCCTTGACCACATCTTGTCCCTTCAAAGTTCAAACTCTCAAGATTATCACATCAGTGGATATTATCGATATTAGTATTTTATTTTCTTCTTTTGAATATAATATTAAATATTTATTTATAAGAAACAGTCAAGTAGTAACAACAAGTGGCACCAATTGGGATAAATAATAAGATTCTCTAGAGAATAGAAGATAAGGGCGGCCTTGTCAGCTTCGACATCCACGTCCCATATCTAATCTCATGTTTCAGATAATTAAACCTTATTAATTTAATTTGTGCGTGATTAATACAAGCAATTGGTGTTAGAGATAAGTCCTTCATAATATTCTATTAGTTCTTCATTGTCAGTTTGTTACTAATAATATTATAATTATTATTTGAGTTCTCATAATATTGCACCTTCTAATTAACCATCAAAATGTAATGTGTTTGAAAACGAATTAATAATGTGCTTTTGTGAGCGATATTAATAAAAAAAAAAAAAATTTAAACGTAGTAGTTTTTAATTTCGAACTGGATAAGATTAGAAAGACCCTCTTCCAAAAATTACATTTAGTAATGCGTCGCACGAAGTTTGTTGTAATCTACTTGAAAATATTAAGTTTCACCTAATAGTCGAAAAAAATGTTGAATTAATTAACATTGTTTTCGTGGTTATCGATCAATTTCATATATGCCAAAAGTTTGTAGTTCAAGTGGCATAAGGAGGAGCTCTTAAAGTTCTTGTGAACTATCACATTGATTCACAAATCATGTCATCATGTTGACTATGATCTCAATAAACTATCCCATCCCGATCGTAATTAGGCCGATATTATATGAGGACGTACATCTGACATCATCATGCAGAGGATGGATCTCTCTATGGCTTCGAGCCCAAATCCACAAAATACATTGTTAATGTATGCGTGACAAAAAATGTTAAAGACTTTGATATAAATATCTCTCATGCAAAATATTTGAGATATATAACATTAACATAACACATACAAATCCTAATATAAACATTAACTTGGGGGATTAGAATCTCTACATGCAGAGGCAGATGCACATTTGGAGTGCTAGGGGGCAATTGCCCTGGGTCCATCTCGACACTTGGGCACCTCGGCAACTTGTTATGATAAACGGCCTTATCAATCAAGTCACTTCAGCTAGAAGCTTTGCGACTTCCGAAGCTGGTGTACAATACCTCGAGTCCATCTCAACACCTGGGTACCTCGGAGTTTGAAAGTTCACCTTGGCCACCGAGTTGACCCCGCCTACCCACCTCAACATATCCAAAACCAACATCTTATCATAAATGCCACATATAACAGCCCATAATGGCCCTTAACAGTTATTTAATGCCCGCGATCATAGCATAACGGTTCCAAACAAGATCCTAAGCGTGAAGCTATAACAAACCTGGAAACTTGACTCCTTGTAGTATATATATTGACTTGGACCATAATGTATGTCTTATGTTCTAATTTGTACTTGACCCAAAAGCCCTAGAGATCAAGCCATCCCCTGTCGTAGGGCCCCTAGGTCATTTCAAAACATAAAGATTAGAATTATATTTACACTGATATTAGTATGTCATTTTTTTAAATACTATAATTTATAATTTCTTAGTGTATTTTGCACCACTAATTAAAATTTTTGGATCCATCACTATCTGCAGGTATACTTTTCACCTAGTGCATCCTCAAACTTCCAAGGACATTCAAAAGATTACCATCCACATAATCTTTTCCTTCTAGTGAACCTTAAGAGTTGACTTAACCGTATAAGATCTCGCTAAGTTCATATGAGGGACGATTCACCGCGGAAGAGTCTGTGACCGAATCCTACCTATACCAAATTCCTGGAGACCAACGCCAGCTACGCAACGTAAACATAATTAGTATCATTCTAAAAGTGAGAAAACTCAGTTATACAATAAAAAAATACAATTATTTTCTCCTAGTAATACATACCTTCTTATGATTGTGACCTTATTTATAGGATTGGATCACATCACTAACAATAAGCATTATTTAAAGTCAAGTAGTAATTCACATATAATTATTATTCATAATGCAATTTGTAACTTTATTCAGCAAACAAAAATGATTGAATGTAATTGTAAGTTACAAGTGTAAATAATTATTTATAAATTAAAGTTTGTGATTATGGGTTGAAACACCCTTGTGTTCCCAATTAATTCACTTGTGATTATAAAAAAAAATAGTGTATAAAAATAATTTTTGTTTACAGTTTTATTCTTATTTTATTTTTTTATAAAATGGAAGATGGTAATTAGATAATTGTGTTTATTCAAAAAAGTTCAATGAAATATTTTATAGTTTAATTTCTTGTATGTAAAGTACTTTTATAACAATTTTAATGATATTGGGGCTTTATGCCCGTTGAATAAAATAATAATAATTTAAATTATATTAGCGTAATTACTATAAGTCTGAAGGGCTGTAGAGACATTAACAAAGATTGTAGAGATACTGATTAAGTAAACCGAGGTTGAAAGTGTCTAAATTGAGTTTTTTTTTTCTTATACACTTTTTTTTTTGAAAAATTTAAGTTTAACTTTTTCTTTTTTTAAAAAATATGATACCATAATTAAGTAGAAGTAGAAAGAAAGTTTCCTTGGGCAACCATGTTTGCTAATTGCAAGTTCATCAGCCAAAATTTGGATACAAATGATGACTTGGGTGAGTGAATTTTTATGTTCAGAAAAGGAGTAAATGATTTCGTGGTTTAATTTATGACTCGATGTTATTGGAAAAATATTGAGTCGAAGGAGAATTGATTTTGAAGAGCTAAAATTAATTTTGATTAATAAACCAATTTTTTGGTTATGTGTTAAAAAAAAGGTTAAAATTAATAACTAAAAAAAAAGTTAAAATTAATTTTGAGTTGCCAAAAATCGATTTTGTCTGAATAAGGTGAGACTTGCTATTACATCAAATTAAAAAATTTATATGATATTTTTACTTTAAACTTGTTTTTATGAAAAAAACTCCAAACATAAATCACGTTACTTTAAAATCAATTTTTACAAAATCAATTCTACAAAATCACGTTGATCCAAAATCAATTTTACTAAACGAAACGCACCGTAATATTACACGTTGGTTAACTTCTTGTTGGCAAAAAAAGTTCATGTTATACGTACATTAGCTGACTGAAAGAGAATATGATTGGGCGCATTTGTATCAAAGATTTCATATACTATAATTATCGCCAACGTAAATTTATGGTTGTGAACAGAGATTGAACCAAGAGAACAAAATGGAAACTAAAGGAAAGTTATAAAATAAGCAGAAAATATATATGGAAATCTCGTTGGTTCAAGGAAACCCCATTTTTGCTTACAAGCTAGCTTATTAGTCAATTATTAGATTCCAAGTCTCCAATCAAATACTTTAAACGTCACTATCCTGCACCAAAAAATGAACAATCCATTATCCCTTCAATTTTCTTCACATGTGTTGTTGCAGATATACAAAGTAACAGAAAAATCAAGACCAAATACAAAGTTACAAAACAATCTGAAAGAAATAAATCAAGTGCTTGTTACAAGGTCAGAGAGACACGAAGGGTGAATTTTATTCCATTGCATTATACTACAATTTAACTGTGCAGAATTAAATGTTTCACTTTACTAATTCAGAGACCCATCCAATATCAGGGTCATGACAAGAATGTGACCCGTTGTTTCGCCCGATCCAATTCTCCGTACTGAGCCTCGCGTACATTCTCGCTCTAAGCTCTCTTCCCGATTCTACCCTTTCTAGAGCGGGCTCTTCTTCATATCGGGCCAGGCCCAGAAACCCGCCTCGCGGTGACCCGAACACACGGCCCGTTTGACTCGGACCCAAATAAGGCCCATCCTCGAGTTGAACATTACGCATTGAGCTCAATATCTCACGCACGCCCACCGCGCCGTATCCAGGCGAAGCAGGGGGCGAATCAGCGTTAAGGACAGAAGTAGGCGACAAAATAATGAACGGGTCGGTCGAGCCAGGAGTCAAGACTCGGAGCTGATCCGGCGTGTGAGCGAAGAAGCAAACACGGCGGCGGCAACCGGTTCCGTCCTTACAGATTTGGGTTCTGTAACGAGAGGGATGGAGCCAGCATTCGAAGACGCCGTGAGCGAAGTGACACGTGTTGCCTCTGTCGCAGTTTCCTTTCCGATAATCAGGGCAGGCAGTGCTGGAGTAGTGGTACTTTCGAGGGTCTCTGCGGCGAGCCTTCTCGCCGGGATGGGCGTAGGGACATTCAGTCCAATCGTGTGACCTGGCACGTGTGCAGTTTTTGACCTTGAAGTGGAAGATTCGGAAATGGTCGGTGGAGAAAAGGTGGAAGTCGTGTTCGTTGAGGGAGTCAAGTAGTGCATTGACGGAGAATGTTCCGTCGGGTTGGGGTTGAGTTGTGTGGCAGTGAGAGTTAGGGATTTGAATAATGTTTGGAATCATGGATATCAATTTTGAAATACTGGAGGGTGTGGTTGAGTTGGGTATGTATTTCTATTACAAATTTCGACTAAGAATAAGAATGAATAATGGAGTGAGTAAAGTATATAAAGTTGGTGTTGTGTTGTTCAATGGGAAAGGAGGATGGGTGAGGTTTGTTTAACAAAGGTTGAGTCCAATAGTGTGTTATAAGTAACTTGGAAATATCTAAACTCCTATTTGTCCACATGGCTGCATTTTCAAGATTTTCTGTTATTTATTGTTTCCTATCTTAGCCACGTGTTAGCCAAATACTTCAAATCATTTTTTTAGTAATGCTATATCCTCCTAATTATTAAGTAAGGAATGTATTTTATAGTCTCAAGATAAAGACATTTAATTTTCTCCTTCAATACATACTTTAAAAGGAATTAGGAAGATATTTAGGAGGATAAATCATTATTCTTTTTTAGGCTAAAATATACATTTGGTCCTTTATGTTTTGTCTAAGTCATATTTTGGTCCTTTATGTTTTATTTGTCTCAATTTAGTCCTTTACGTTTGGTTTTTGTACTAACGTTGGACTTCTGTGAGAATCTGTTAGTGTCACTTAACGGAACTTCTGACGTGGCAATGACATGGCATAACGACGTTAAGTTCCATCCAAGTCATATACTAAATTGGTCCTTCATGTTTCATATAGGTCCTAAATTGGTCCTTCATGTTTTTTTATTAGGGGGTCAGGAAAAAACTTGTTTGAGCTGAGGCACATAACTGCTATGGAGTATCGGTTTACTGTGAACATCAGCAACAAGGAATGTTCATGCAGAAGATAACAATTAAATGGAATACCTTGCTGCAATGCAATTTCTCACATGAATAAAGTGAATTTAAGTCCTGCAAATTTCATCCCACCCTACTATAGGAAACAACACTATGAGGTTGTCTATGAGCCAATATTGTATCCTGTAAATGGTCCAAACTTATGGCAGACAACTGATACTCTAGACATATTGCCTCCACCCATTAAGAAGCAACCGAGAAGACCCAAAAAGAGGAGAAACAAGGAGGCTGGAGAATTGACAAGGGATATAGATCTGATGTCCAAAAAAGGTATGCCACAAAAATGCAAAGCCTGTGGCAGTTCTGGTCATAACAGGCGTACTTGTCCTCTAGCCCCTCCACCTGCACAAGTTGAGACTCAATCTGGAGTAACTGAGCCCACTGAAGCTAGTCAAGGAGGAACCACTGAAGCTGCCAGTCAAGGAGGAACCACGGAAGCTGCAACAACAAACCACCAATCTGTGCCTAATCAAGGCTCAGCTACAGTAGCAATTAACCACCAATCTGCGCCTAGTTAAGGCTCAGCTGCAGCAGCAGGTACCACTCAATCAGCACCAATAGCTGGAACAAGCCAAGTTGTCCACCCAAGAAGAGCAACCCCTGCAGCCATGAGAATGAAGCTGACACCAAGAAGAGCAGCAACAACACCAACTCCCCGGCAAAACTAGGACCTATATGAAACATGAAGGACCAATTTAGTATATAACTTGGATGGAACTTAACGTCGTTATGTCATGTCATTGTCATGTCAGAAGTTCCGTTAAGTGACACTAACAGATTTTAGCAGAAGTCCAACGTTGGTCCAAAAACCAAACGTAAAGGACCAAATTGAGACAAATAAAACATAAAGGACCAAAATAGGACTTCGACAAAATACAAAGAATCAAATATATATTTTACCCTTTTTTTTTTTATAAGCAACTAGTTTTTATTCAATAGTTACCATTTCTTTTGGCATATAGCATAAGTATTCTCGTTATGAGAGAATTTTGTTTGAGTCACATATGATCGTTTTCTTCAATTTAATTTTATTTATTTCACCATATTATATATTTCTTGTTCGTCAGAGATAACTCATAAGTCTATGTAGGATGTTAAAAATCGATCTAAACTGATCAAACCAAACTAAAATTGAAAATTGAATAAATAAAATATTGAAAAAATTGAAAAAAATAATTAAGGGCTTTTTTTTGTGTTTGGTTCAACGAGTAAGAGGGAAGGAATTTAAAAATAATATATTTGTGTTTAGTTTCTAAGTAGATGTAAAGGTGTTTTACAAAATATGAAAAATAAATTATAGTTATTTTGACTATTTTTAAAATTTTCTATTCAAAGTTTTAAAAACATGAAATAAAAAAAGATAAAGGTGATAATTTTGTATTACAATTACTCGTAAAAATTGAAAATAAAAACACAAAATGAAAACAAAGTAAACAGACCATAATATTTTTTTATCAGTTTGGTTCGAATTTTGGATCCTCTTGGTCAAACAAACATTTATATATATGTATATATTTTTTATATAAAATTATCATATTACTAATATCTATACTAAAAAAATTTAATGAAACTCATATCTTCTTAGGCACCATTTGGTTCGGATTATTTTGAGCTTATCTTCTACTTATAAGTAAAAACCGGCCCAAACAGAAATATTAATAAACTCTTAAAATTTTAAGTGGTTTTTTTAATGAAGAAAAGAGATAACAAAAGAGCTTTAAAATAGGTCACACATAGGAGCTTTTCTTTATTTTCTAACCTCTTATTTTTATTAAACATCCACCAACCACCGTAACCAAGGCCGAACCGCCACCCTCCACTACCCTCCGCCGCCGGTCAATTTTTTTTTTTAAAAAAATGAAATTGTCAAACAGCTTATGACTTTTTTTTAAGTCTCTTATTTGTAACTTTAGCTTAAAAGTGACTTTTAAGAAAAAAATAATTTAGGTCAAACGATACCTTATTCTCTTTACTTATATTTTTTGTTTTATTCAATATCTAGTTTTATATTCAATTTTGTGGTTGATTTTAGGATACAACACTTTTAAAATGGTGTACCATACATCAATAAAAAAAAGAACTATATGCGGGTTTAAATTAAATGTAACATTTTGTACACCTTTTGTTTATTCATATTTGTTATTTATTAAGTTTTTTTAACCCGTTATAGGTGAATTTTAACATTTATCAATTTTAAAGTGGTGTACCATACACAAGTAGTCATGAAATTATATTTAATTGATTATAGCCTGTTTAAAAGAAAAAATCAAAGAGGTATGCATACACACAAAATACATAATTTATTATTATATTAAACATCTTCATTTGAGTTTTGTATAAATTTTTTTATGTGGTGTACCATACACTACTTGAAACGTGGTGTATAATAAAAACAACCTTAATTTTGTATATAATTATCATAAAATTAAATTCGATAACCAATCCAATACAAATAAAAAAAATACCAGATCGATTCACCTTTGATAAAACGGTATTTACACAAAATAATATAGTGAAAATTTTCATCAAATAGTTAAACTTTAAAATTTTCCCAAAAATAATTTATAAGAATAAAAATGGATCTGATTAGATTTGTCGAACATACCTGACAAGTTTTTTTAGAGGGGATATTAATATTAATAATTTAATTAATGAGCAGATGAGAAATATATATATATATATATATATATATATATATGGATATTCAAATTCAATTTTTTAACTATGTACTTTCTTATGAACCAAGAAATAAAAAATAAATTTGTTAAACATATGAATTGTTAGTTTTTGTTATAGAGTAATTGTTGTAGAATAAGCTTCTTATAATTTATATTAATCCATAATACAAATATTTTTAATTTATACGAACAATTTAAAAGTTTATAATCTATACCAACAATATTATGATACCAATTTTTACTTTAAAAAAAAATACTAATAAATTAATTATATTGTGAAAAGTTTATATCAACGAGAGTTATTTTAATAACATCAAAATTTTTTGGTAGACTATTATTTTTCTTTTTTTAAGGTGTATTATGTATATATGTTCAGACACAATAACAAAATTGTTAAAAAAACTGAAAATGGTAATTCATACATTTCAGAGATGGGGCATTGGGAGAATGAGACTTGAGTGTGGAACTTTAGGTGGATTTACAATTTGGATATGGTTACTTGATTAATTAAGAGAATTGAGATTATGAAATGATTCTTCAAAAGATAAAGTTAAATTCATGGATGTGGTTGAAGGCGCGTTGTAAGGGTTTTTCTTATTTCTCTGATAGCTGGGATAGGAATTAAAAGGAGTGCCTTAATATTTTGCTGCTTCCTTGGCTTTGCATTTATGCTGTTTTCGGTCCTTGAAATGGTTGGGTTGTTTGAATTTTACTTTGTTGGATTGTCTGTTGTTTTTAAGTTGTTGCTGCTGATGTATTGTAGTTTGTGTTGGTAATTGGTTGATGTAATTCTTGAACATGATTCTTTGTGTTTATTAATATTGAGTACTTCTTGTACTCTTTATTAATTTATTAATATATCTGGCTTATTCAAAAAAAAATTGTTAAAAAAAAAACACAATAAAAAAATAATATCATTTCTGATCTATACAATATTCAAAATAAAAATATAACAGTCCGTATATGTGTCCAATCCATCAAATTTTTAAATTCTTTTTCCAAGTAAATTCGGAAGTGTAATATCTAATTGAATATAATATACACAAGTATTTATTTTTCGTGCGATGCTCGGGCCAAACAAATTAAGAATGAATAGTGACTAAATTGCAAACAGTTACTTAAAACATGAGATTTTTTATGAATTAGGGTTACAAAGCTCCTTTGTTTTTATATATTATATCAATATAAATACGATATATCATATATATGATGTATGCATAAATTTTATATATATATAATAATAATAATTGGCTCATTTTTAAACCAGTTATGTCATGATCGGCCTTAGGTGTATGAATTATTTTTAATCTTGATAATCAGTATAATTTTTCAATCTAGAACAAAATATATTATGCAATCAACAGGTTAGTCGGATGGCTGATGAGATCTGCTTTGAATAGTAGGTCATCGGTTCAAACTCCTGTAAACGTAATTTAACTTATAAATTAAAAGAATAAAATAAATTATAATATACTATTGAAAACGATTAATTAACAAATCTAAACCCGGAAAATAAATTTATCAAGGAAGTCAGTTTTATGTTAAAATTAAACTAGTATCGCAATTACTTTCGGCGTTGAAATGGGCCAAGCATGCAACTTTCGGTGCAATTTTATAAAGGAAAATATTTAGTACTTTTTATTTAATTTTAATATAAGTTTAAATATCCTGTCCAAAAAAAAAAGTTTAATAGTAGTATATTTTAAATATAGAAAAAAATAGTATATTTCTATACTGCGGAGTTCAAAATATTCACACAAATAACTTTGTAGTTTGTATTTTATTTTATTTTATAAAAAAGTATAATAATTAGGATTCAAACACCCATATGTCCTCTTTTTTTTTTTGTTTATAGTTCGTGTTTGAAAACGCTTTTTGAGAAAAAACAACAATTTATTTTTTAAAACTTTCCTACAAAACTTATAAAATAAATAAATAATTTTTATTAATCACGGTATTCTTTGTTTCTCCAGAAATATGATCTGATTTGGACTGGACCAAGCCCAAGAAGGCCTTTCACTTTATGCCGAAACTCAAGAACGGAGGATGAGATTAACACCTTCTTTATTGAGAGTGGCATCATCTTTTTTATATGTAAGAATTATAAATTTATATACTAAAAAGGATGGTGTCACTCTCAATAGAAATGGTGCTAATCTCATCCACCCTTAAGAACCTATTGACCAAAAAAAAAGAAAAAAACTCAAGAACCAGAATCGTCGGGGAAAAGAAATAAACCGGCAGAGTTTATTTATTTATTTTATTTCCATTGTAAATTTGTAATGGAGAAAATTTCCAGTTAAAAGAAAAAGGAAAAAAAAAAAAAAACCTCGGGTTTCAGAGTCCCTGACGAAGAGAGTCAATACAATTTGTGTGGTGTTTTCGTTTTCCCCTTAATCACAATCTGCCCAAACAATGGAATGCCGTGTTCTTCGTTCTTTGTTCCTCCATGTCTCTGGCTGCTCAGCGAATACTCTAACCAGCGGTTTTTTTTTTTTCTGAATCGGAGATATTTATTAGATTTAGGTAACAGCCACTCTCGGTTTTCAATTCGCTCCATTACTATATTTACTAGCATGAAAATCTTTGTTCAATTTCAAAAATCACCAACTCACTAACTTTTTTTATCTGTTGCAGGGTGAAGATGTGTCCATCATTTCCATTGAATTTCCCACTCAAACGATTCTTGCCTTCCTTAATTGGACTTTGGAAGGGTCCAACATTGGTTATTGTTTCCCCTCCTTAATGATGCGAGGTTTGATTTCTTTCTCTTTTACTGTCTTCTTCTCTAAAATGTTTTATTGAGTGATGTAAAATGGAATTTCAGTTCAGTTATGCCGATAAGTCATTGTCGGAATAATTGTTGTTTATATTAATCGCTAGATTCAATGAGAAGAGATCCCCAATGTGTGCACAAGGATAAGGATATATTTAGTTCACCAAACTTGCAATGAATCCTTTGTAATAATTTACTTCAGATGATTCAGATTTGAGGTCTATTAATAAGAATTGATTTCAGCAGTTCATTTCTGGACTATTTCAATTGGATTATTGGCATAACTTGTAGAGTTGCACCGTGACGTATTTTGTTGGTTGCCATCTTGGCTTTTACAAAACAGAATGACAATAGTATGATATTTGTTTTATGTGTTACATTACATGAGAATTTTGCAAGGCCCAGAAGATGGATTAATGATGGGCATTTACTGTCTCAGCGTGGTTATATGTTGGGTTTGTGCATATCGAGTTTGCATGTTACTCCTTATAAACACTTAGGGACCTTAAACTAGTAAGTTTGCCATGATATGTTTAAATGGATTGGAAAAGCTATGTCCACCTAACTCTTGCAAAACCTTGAAATCGAAGTCTCAAACGAATGAATAAAATTGGTAATGTTAAATTAAGAAACCAAAGCATTGTTGCTGAACCTGCGAGGCTGAGGCTTCCATTCCAATTCAAGCATTGCTTATCTGCAAGACAAAGCAATAGGGGAAGGAAAATTAAAAGGGAAAAACAGAATGAAAATTCGTGTTTTATCCCCACCCTTTTCTTGTGATTTTTAGATTGGTATTTATTTAATAATTAGTCAGTTATGAAATTCATTTGATCCAGCTATTTGGAGTATATATCCTGACAAAGGACAACGAAGATGAAAAAAGCAACCTCTTCTCTACAATGAGGTTCTCGTTGATGGCTTAGCCCCACAGTTTTCCGTAGCCTTCACTCACAAATTTGCTGTGTCAGTGGCTCAGTGCGTATGTATATATATATTGAACAGGTTCTGGGCTTTCCGCATCCCAAGCAGAGTCTCCAATTTCCACTGGAAGCACGAACATCCTCAGTTTCAGCTCTCAGGTAAGAAAAGTGTCTTCGCCACGAATGTTCTTTAGTCATTTAGCACTCAAATTTATGCTATTTATTAGAAAAAAATTAAAATTAATTACATAAGTAGCAAAAGTTTGCATAATTTCTAAGGAAAAGCGTTCCAATCCACGGCAAATCTCTAACCTGAAACTAGTCCTGAGAATCCCAAGCCACTGCTTCTTCCTCTTTTGAATTTCTGCGTTAGCTCGAGCCCCTTCATCTCCCTTTTTTTTGTTTGAGTTTTTCTTTTTTCTATGATTTAATGGTTTTTTGCATCCAGACATTTCCGCATTTTTTTTTTTTTGGAATACTGACATTTCTGCTTAGCAGAGGTTTAATAGTCTATGTTCAGCTTGGAGTTATTGGGCTCTGTTTAATTTGGGCTTTAGTAATGTGTATTGCCGGGTGGAGTGAGAGGAATTGAGACTACCAAATTTTAGAAATTTCACCACCCATTTATATATAAGAATCATAAATGTATAGAGTAAACCTCCAAATTGGTCCCTGAGATTGTAGGGGTCATGCATATTAGTCTTTGAAATTACGAAAACCTCAAATTAGTCCATGACTTTGCAAAAAATCATTCATTTTAGTCGTTTTCTACTTAGTTTTTTAAAGTCGTTTAATAGGTAAAAGGACTACAATGCATTGTCTGATACTCAATGCACATAACAAAAAGCATAACATAAATTTTACAATAATATCCTTCATGTTATATATTATTAATTTTACTTTAATTTTTCTAAGAAAATAATATTTTAATATTTTAGAAATATTTTATTATTCTATTATTTATTATAAAATTAAAACTTCATATTTTAATAAATTACTACATAATATATTTTATGTGATAAAATAATTATATTAAATAAAAACAAAAATTATTATCAAAAAATATTTTTGACTCTTTATTTTTTAATATATTTATCATTAAAGTTTATTTTATTATTAATACGTTATTTTAATTATTTGTGTGTATATAAATATATATCACGTTAACCAGTAAATATGCAGAAGTGAAAAAAAATGACGTAAACATTGATTTAAAAAAAATAATGCAACATAAACTACCTTAGATAAGTGGGGATGTAGTTATAGTACTGAGTAAATATGCAAGGTTAATTTTGGCTTTTTCTAACTTGTGCATGGAACAAGAAATTTGTTCCTTGGTTTAGTGGAGTACTATTGTACCGTCTCTTGACAGGTTTTTGAATCAAACACAGTATAAAAAGTTTTGTCCTGTGCTGTATTGTAAAAATTAACAAATCAAACGGACCCTGAAATATATAGGAAATATTTCATCAAATAATGTTCCTAAATCTATCCTCAACCTTTTTATGATATTGATTTCTTTGGCAGATAATGAAGGGAAATAGGAGCAGGGCTACAAATATTTTACTGAATCATGACTTTTCCAGAGGGCTAAATTATTGGCATCTCAATTGCTGCAACGGCTATGTAATTTCAGCTGAATCAGGTTCTCATAGAGGAATGACAATTGAGTCAGATGGTAATTATGCTGTTATCACAGACCGCAAGGAATGTTGGCAAGGCCTTGAGCAAGATATCACAGCCAAAATTTCAACTGGTTCCTCTTACATGCTTTCAGCTTGTGTTGGAGTGTCTGGGCTTTCTGAGGGGTCTGCTGATGTTCTAGCTACTCTCAAACTAGAATATCATGATTCAGCTACTAACTACTTGTGCATTGGAAGGTACACAATGTTATAATTCCGCTTATTAAAGAAAATATTATAATTCCTTTGTATGGCTTCTACTGCTTCAAAGAGGTTTAGAAAAATACTTACACGATTTACCATAATTTTCTACAGAACTTCTTGTACAGAGGGTAATTGGAAAAAGTTGGAAGGGTCATTTTCATTGTCAATTATGCCTGATCGGGTTATATTTTATTTGGAAGGACCTGCTCCTGGTGTTAACCTGCTTATACAATCAGTTGAAATCACCTGCCACAGTCCAAATGATCATGAATACCATGTAATTATGCATTTTCATATACTCTAACTTCTTTATGAGATTCTACATCTTGGTAAAGTTTAATATATTAATTGAATATCAAGTTCATGTCCGTGCTGTGGTTCTTACTGCTTCAGTTGCAAGATGAAAATTGCTATCAATATGAATCAGTTTCATTTCTTTGGTTGTAGTGTGAAATCTTTACATTTTTAACACACTAACTTGTGATGGATTCCCCCTTATTAGGCAACAAACAGCAGAAACAGCAGATGTGCTTCTAGTGAAGATGAAAACATAATAATAAATCCCCAGTTTGAGGATGGATTGAATAATTGGTCTGGAAGAGGATGCAAGATTGTATTACATGAGTCCATGGGAGATGGCAAAATCCTTCCAAAATCTGGGAAATTCTTTGCGGCTGCAACAGAACGCACACAAAGCTGGAATGGAATTCAGCAAGATATCACCGGAAGAGTGCAGCGCAAGCTGGCCTACGAAGTTACAGCCGTTGTTCGAATATTTGGGAACAACGTCACTACTTCTGATGTACGAGCTACTTTGTGGGTCCAAATGCCAGACCTTCGAGAGCAGTATATAGGCATAGCCAAGTTAGTGTCTATCTCTTTTCTTTGTTAATGTGTTTCTCATAAACTCTTAAGTGGTATAACTTTGGTTGTTATTTTTCTTGGTAAATATATATAAAAGAAATGAATGGCATAGTTAAGATATAACTTTAGAAGTTTTTTTGAAAAAATTTGAGGTAGGAAAACTTATTCGAAGAGCTTTGGACAACAGTGTTTTATATAGCAAATTCTACTCTTTGAGAAGTTCATTCAAATGGGTCGTACTGTATGATTGTATTCTTTTGAAATTGTGAATAATTGATATTAGAATGCTTCCTTAACATTGCTTTTAAATTTTTAATTGCTGAACAAAAGCTTGTGTGTATTGAAGTGTGCAGGCATCAGATAAAGATTGGGTTCAGATGCAGGGAAAGTTCCTTCTAAACGCTTCCCCTTCAAAAGTAGTAGTTTATTTAGAAGGTCCCCCTCCAGGCGTTGACATTCTAGTCAATACTTTGATTTTGAAGCATGCAGCTAAAACACCACCTTCTACACCCCCGGATTTTGAGGTTGAGCATTTGAAATGTTTTCTGCAAATTACTTTAATTTATACTTCGCATACTCGTTGCTGAAAATTTAAAATTTCAAGCTATATTGCATAGATACTCATATACTGCTGTTGTATGTTTCAAGCACCTAGAGCCTGATTTTATTTATTTATTGCAGAATGCTGCTTTTGGTGTTAATATAATTGAGAACAGTAATTTGGCTAATGGCACCAACGGATGGTTTCCCCTTGGTAATTGTACTTTGAGTGTTGGCACTGGTTCACCGCGTGTAATTCCACCAATGGCGAGAGACTCTCTTGGACCTCATGAACCGCTTAGTGGTCGCTATATCCTTGTAACAAATCGTACACAAACATGGATGGGTCCTGCTCAAATGATCACTGAGAAATTGAAACTCTTTTTAACGTATCAAGTATCTGCTTGGGTTCGGATTGGTTCCGGGTCAAATGGGCCTCAGACTGTGAATATTGCCCTTAGTGTTGACGGTCAGTGGGTCAACGGAGGACAAGCTGAGGTTGCTGATGACAGATGGCATGAAATTGGAGGGTCCTATAGAATTGAAAAGCAACCCTCCAAGGTTATGGTGTATATTCAGGGTCCTGCTTCTGGTATTGACTTAATGGTTGCTGGACTGCAAATCTTCCCTGTTCATAGACAAGCAAGGTTTAGATATTTAAGAAGGCAGACAGACAAGGTAACATCTAAACTTATTCTGTATCATGTAATTTAGTTTTTCAGCATACTTTCAAGGATTTGTTGGAGATAACTGCCTGCAGTTTTTGACTAGTGGAGTCTAAAATTAAAAAGAGAACATTATTTTTTTAGATATCAATACATTTTTGCGATGGTAGCACGTTTCTTAATCTGTTTCTTAATCTATGTGATTTTTATTTTAGGTGGTTATGTATAAGAATTGAAGGAGTATTGTTTAATACTTTCTCTACATGAGACCAAAATATTGTTAAAATGTTTTATCTTGTCTGTCCATGAGATTAAGATTTAATAAATGCTTACGTCTGTATTTCCTTTGTCCAATTTGATCCTGCAACTGACATCATTTATTCCCTTTTATGACAAAATAAAAACTTTAACATGGGTGGAAATTAAAGGTTACAAAGAAGCTTAACATATTTTGATTGCCTATTCTTTCTAATTATTTCCATTCGGGATTGATAGATACATGATTGTGTTAATTTTCCCCCATTTTTCACTTGATGCTCTGCAGGTCCGTAAGCGTGATATTATCCTAAAATTCTCTGGGCTAGACTCTAGTGGCCTTCTTGGAACCTTGGTGAAAGTTAGACAAACACAAAACGATTTTCCAATTGGAACATGCATCAATAGAACGAATATAGACAATGAAGATTTTGTTGACTTCTTTGTGAACCATTTTAACTGGGCTGTGTTTGGGAATGAATTGAAGTGGTATTGGACCGAGCCACAACAAGGAAAACTCAACTACAAGGATGCCGATGATATGTTAGACTTGTGCCAGAAATACAAAATAGAGACTCGTGGTCATTGTATCTTTTGGGAAGTGGATAACACTGTTCAACAATGGATCAAATCACTGAATAAAAATGATTTGATAACTGCAGTCCAAAATCGCTTAACCGGATTATTGACTCGCTACAAAGGAAAGTTCAGGCACTACGATGTCAATAATGAAATGATGCATGGTTCATTTTATCAGGATAGACTAGGCAAAGATATCAGAGCAAACATGTTCAAAACTGCACACCAACTTGATCCATCTGCTACCCTTTTTGTGAATGATTATCATGTTGAAGATGGATGTGACACTAGATCATCTCCAGAAAAATACATTCAGCATATTCTTGATTTACAAGAACAAGGTGCCCCAGTTGGGGGAATTGGAATTCAGGGTCACATAGACAGTCCTGTGGGGCCTATTGTTTGTTCTGCCCTTGATAAATTGGGCACTCTTGGTCTTCCAATATGGTTTACTGAACTTGATGTCTCTTGCATTAATGAGTATGTTAGAGCTGATGATCTTGAAGTTATGATGCGCGAAGCTATGGCTCACCCTGCAATAGATGGTATAATGCTATGGGGATTCTGGGAATTGTTTATGAGCCGGGAAAATTCACACTTGGTTGATGCAGAAGGTGAACTCAACGAAGCTGGGAAAAGATTCCTTGCTCTTAAACAAGAGTGGTTATCTCACGGCCATGGTTGTGTGGATGAGCGAGGGCAGTTCAACTTTAGAGGCTTTAGTGGAACTTACAACGTTGAAGTTGTGACTTTGACTAAGAAAATTTCCAAGACTTTTGTTGTTGACAAGGGTGACTCGCCACTTGTGGTATCAATTGATTTATAAGTGCCCTGCTAGTATGTTACCCTCTGGATTGTAATGTCGTTTATTCATTGTTTTGATTTTGAACATTTCTTTTTTCTGTTCAATTTGCTCAAATATATGTTTGCCGATCTGATGTTCTGATTGTTTGCTTCTACCACTCCAGAAATAAAATAAAACATGCTGGTTCTGTTATTGAATTAGTTGTTGGTCACTCTTGTATTACTTGTAACTTTAATTTATCAATAAAACTTCACGTACAACTCAAACTTTTTAGTCTTAAACAGTAATGTTTGTACATTTCAATTATTTTATTATTTTCCTTAATAAAAAAAAAATCACTAGAGATAACTGTAAAATCTTTTGTATAAATTCAAGGTTGCATACAGCCTAAAATATGGTTACTTTTTCCTTTTTTTCTTTTTTCTTTTAGCAAAATTTACAAAAATAAATGAGTTATACAAGTAATACAATATTTGGGTTGTACCCCATGTTTTTTTTGTTAATTTAATTTACTATAATTTCTTCAACGCTACCTGAACAGGGATCTGGCATTTGGACTTGTTGCCTATTTTTTTTTTTTTTTAATATCTAAAGTGAACTTCAATTCCTTTTTCTTTGATTGTCTATATTCTTTGTCAAGTAGGACAGCATCAGACTCTTGCTGTGTAATGCAGATTAACAAAAAAAGAGAAATTAAAGAATCAAGATTTCAATCATAATTTGCTTGGGATTGAAAGCGATATAGAAATAGGTGATGGAGAGAAAGAGTTAAGTCTCTTATGTCACTCTGATTACGAATACGTAATTTTGGGATCACAATTGATAATTATCACAATAGATGACTTTGAGGAAGCTATGCACTATGAACACGAGATACTTAAGACCCACATCAACAGCTACCCACGTCTCAATATCTTTTTAATATTACCTGACACATCTCAATACTTTTTTAATATTACTTGACTTGAATAAATTCTTATTAAATTAAATTATGATAAATTCGATTTGACTCAGCTTATTTTTTAAAAAAAATAAAAATTATTGACTTATAGAAAAAGAAAATCAAACTTTTTCTTTCTTCTAACTTTTTCTTTCCAATCTTTTTCGTTCCTTCTTATTTCCATGGTTTCAAACATTTGCTTACTGACTAACTAGCTTACGGCGCATAATCCTCCTTTTTGTTCATTGTTTGACAGCAATGCAGCACGTATAGTTACCATTGATTGGTTGGGTTGAAATCGGAAAGAGAAAAAATGAGAGGAAGAAAAAATAAGAGAGAAAATGAATAAAAAATATAATTTTTTTTGTTTGGTTAATTAGAAAAAATAGAAAAAAAATATCAAATCAAACATGAATTTCAGTAGAAAATTTTTCTCTTCAAATTGAAGAGAAAATTGATGTTAAAAGAGTGTGTCCTAAATATTCATAAGTCTCATACATATTTTTTTTTATATTTCTCTTTATTTTCTCACAAAATAAACACAGTCATTTTTTCTTATTTTTCTTTCTCTTTTCTTTTTTTTTTATTTTCTTTTTTCACACTTTCTCTCTTAAAACCAAATAAAAGGTTAATCTAATAAAGTAAACAATTCCCCCTTTTGTGATTAGCATAGCTGGCCCAAGGGAGATTGATATGTACATTATTGGTAATTTTATGGGAACCAAGAAGTTTGATAATATTGTTCCACATCTATTGCATGTATTGTGTTTGATCAATTTTGTCAATCAAAAGCAAAACATTGTGATGAATTAGTTTGGTAATTTATTAGTATCTTTTTAAAAGCTCTTTACATAGATGGAATATGTTTGCAACAAAATAAATAATTTACTCTTTCATAATGATGAATGCCATTATTTAAACTCTTATAAAAACTAAAACAGAAATTTTGGATTTTGTTTTCGTTAAAATTATTTTAAACTAAAAATATTTACTTCTATTAGATAGTCTTGTGCATTAATAATCTCAACTATTAATATTTTTTTCAATTTTTGTGTTTTTTAATTTTTATTATACTAAAATCTAAACCAAACAAATCCTAAGTTGTTATGTAAAATAATTTTACTAAATTACCCCTATTAGTGTTCTACTATAAAGTGTTTCATGACTTCCATCTTAACTATTGATTTTAAAATAATTAATGGATGTAATGACAAGAAATAATATTTAATTGTCATAATTTTTTTAATAAAATTATTTCTTTTTATTTATCACTTTTAGAAATCCAAGAAAGTAATTATTACTCTTTTTTTATTATACCTTTATTCATTTATTATTTTACATTTATTTTTGTTTTTATAATTAATTAACATACATAGTTATCAAAATAACTTTTTTTTTTCAAAGTTGATTGAAATGTACATAACCTCGGATTCTTTGTAAATTTTGGTTGGTTATTGGTTAAAGAAGATAGTTAAAACACAAATTTTATTTAGTGTTTTTATGATATTTTTTAAGAAATTAAATATAATAAAAATTTGTTAAAAATATAACTTTTGTATTTTTAATAAACAAAATAATATATTTTTATAATTAATTTTTTAATTCTAATAATTTTATTAAAATATGGCTGCTCGCTAACTCTCCATCCAGTGTGTGTTTCTTAAGCAACAAAGTTGGCTGTTTGGGAGTATAAATTTAGACTAATAATGAAGGTGGCTGCTCAAATGCTCTGCATATTTGATGTGATTTAAAGGCAGACATGGGCCCTCATTGGCTCCTGTTTATTGCATATTGTTACTAATTGTTAATAGTTTTACTTTACCAATATTAATTATAACTATTAATTAAGCTAAGATCAATTTAACATAGTTCTATAATAATTATTTATCTTTTTTTTTTTTTACATCGGAAAGAATTATTATTTATCCTCTACATGCTAGAAATCGAAACAATATGTAGTCCCCCAACTTAATGACAGCTTGTTACATGCAAAATGATTCATTATTAGTTGAAAAATATTAGTAAATATTATCCTAAAAATATTTGTTAATGATATAAAAGTAAAAATATTTTTTTGAGATTAAAAATATTTATTATTATAAAAATTGAAAATTAATCCAGTATATGATATTTAAAAAAAAATTAAATATTAATAAAAGTGTATTAATTAAATACTACCTTAACAAGTGTTATATAAAACCCTTAATATTGAACTTATACTAATAATAACATATGACGATATCTTGTATATAAAAGTTTGGAAATTTCATTCAATTTTTTAAAATGAAATTCAGTCTATATTTTGTCAGTTCTATTTTTTTTTTTTCCTAACACTTTGTCTAATTTTTTCCGTTAATTTTTATAAGGATTTTTATTAGTGAAAATTGAAAATAAAGTATATTTAAGTGTAAAAATTTTGTAAGAAAACATTAAATATTGTAAAATATATTCTAATTTATTTTTCTTCTTGAGCTTTAATTTAATTATCTCCCCGCCCCATTATTTTAACCGTGTATTATTGTGATTGACATGACCGTAACAGCTCATTCATTAGATGATATGATGTGATTGGAAAAAGGTAAAGCCTCAATAATGCACTTTTGGAATAACCGTATTCTTTTTATTATATAATAATAATAATCCAATAGAGACACACAAAACCATTCGAAGGAATATCTACGTTTAAGGGATTGTAATACAAAGTTAATTTCATTTATAAGGTTATGTTTTCAAAAATTATTTTAAAGGGGATAGTTTTTGTTTTTTTCTAAAATTAGGTATTTTATTTTAAACAAATGGATAGAGTGATAGAAAAAGAGGAGAGATATTTCTCTTCATACAAAGATAACGCCATTATTATTAATTATATATATTATAAATACATGGATGGAGTAATAGAGAAATGGACGGAAAGTTACTCTTTCTTACCGTTTGATAACATTATCCTATTTTTAAAGAGAGAAAATAATCCCTTTTATATAATTTATGAAAATCTAGCACCATTTTGTCATTATAATCTCAAAAATTTCGCGGACCCATTCGAACTCGGCTAAACATTAGTGGGTACGAAATAAAATGTTCAAAGTTTTAATTTTAGTCTTTTTTTATCTGTAAAAAAAAAAACAGAGACGTACAAAATGCGAGATTAGCGTTATTTTTATTTAAGATTTACAATATGTTTTCTAACTTTATAAACCATAGCTTATATCTATTTATCAAAAAAAACAAAACAAAAAGAAGCTTAAGTACACTAATTATTTGAACCAAACATATTGTTTAGTAGATGGTCAAAGACAAATATCTTTAAATAGATTGTCAAAGTGAATTTTTTAAAAAAACCATTTTTTAAACAGTAATTTTTTTTTAAAATAAAACTTTATGAGATAACCTTTTTATATAAATTAAACTAACCTTTTTATTACTCTGCGTTAAACAGATAATTCCTCTTTTTATTTTAAAAATTACAGCATGTATTTATAATTAATTGGCTATACTTTGGTCCAATAAAAAATTAAGTTTTTATTCATTTTTATACAAAGTATAAATAAACTATGATTTAGATTTAACAAAAAAAAAAGTATGATTTAGGATCTAAATCATGTTAAAAAAATTATCTCAACGTAATTAAATATGAAATTTTTATTTAAAATTTAGACTACTTATTTTAAATTATAATTTGGATCATCCCAACCGTAAACTAAATGTTTACTCACTGCAACATAATTGATCTTCATTAACATGATATTTATACAATATTTATAAAAAATGTTATAAATACAAAAAGATAATTTTTATAATAATTTGAAAATATTTTTTTAAATATTAAAAAAAATTAGTAACATTATTCAACATTTATTAAAAATATTACAAAAACACAAAGACAGAATTTTAACAATTTGACTGTATTTTATAATAATTTAACAATAATTTTAAAATTATTGTTAAAGGTCAATTATACTATAATAATTATGTAGTCAAATTCATTTATTTTAAAAATGAATTAGCATATAGTAAACAATATTTCCATAATATTAACAATATTTCTGCTCTAACAAAATTCACAACCATGTTATTGGATCATTAGTTAGTCTAGTACTATTATAAGTATATTTGGTTTTTAAGAGTAATATATCGTTTTAATCTTTCATTTTGTAGTTACAATGCAGTTTAGTTCTTTATTTTTAAAAAAGACTGATTTAGTTCCTCACTTTGTAGGCCGTCATGTAGTTTAAATCTTACCGTTAACTTTCACTAACGGCATGATGACGTGACCCGTTAAGTGCTTATGTGGCTGCTAAGTGACAGTTAGGCATCCACGTAGGATTAAAACGACGTCGTTTTGGTAGAGGCAAATTATGCACTTTAGTCCCTTGTTTTGAAATTTAAATTTCACTCCCAAATCATTCAGTTTAGTCTTTAGGTAAAAAGGAATGGTTAAGTAAAAACTCTAAGTTTACAAATGAATTAACCTTATCGTGCTTCATCTCTTCACCAAGCAGAGTCAAATCCTTTGACGCCGTGCAAAGCAAAGTCAAGTCATTGCGCCGTCGTGCCTTGCATCGTCGTACATAGCGAAGTCTGATTGCGACGGCGTGCAAAGCAAAGCCACCTTGCGCCGCCGTCTTCGTTTGTCGTTAAGGTGCGCGGTTCTTCTTTCTTCAATCGATGGCTCAGAGAGAGAAGTTGAGGGTGCGTCGTGCTACTATAGGAGGAATCAGAATCCAAGAAAGCATCGAAGGTTTTGGATTAGAGTTCATGAAGAAAGATTAAGGAGAGGGAGAGTTGCTGAAAATGTTAGGGGCTGTTTGGTTTGCATTTTCATTTTCTGTTTTCATTTCCCGTTTTCAGTCTGTTTTCTGTTTTATGAAATTTTACAAAGGAAAAACTGAAAATGCTGAAAACAGAAAATTTGTGTTTTCAGCATTTTCAGTTTTTCCTTTGTAAAATTCCAGAAAACAGGAAATGAAAACAGGAAATGAAAATGCAAACCAAACAACCCCTTAGGAATTCAAAGTTTAGCATAAGAGAAATATTAAGGTTTCAGTTAAATAGGGACTAAACTAAATGATTTGGAAGTGAAATTTAAATTTCAAAACAATGGACTAAAGTGCATGATTTGCTGCTACCAAAACGACGTCGTTTTAATCTTACGTGAATGTCTAACTGTCACTTAACAGCCACATAAGCACTTAACGAGTCACGTCATCTCGCCGTTAGTAAAAGTTAACAGTAGGGACTAAACTGCATGACGACCTACAAAGTGAGGGATTAAATAAGTCATTTTTAAAAGTGGAGAACTAAACTGCATAATAGTTACAAAGTGAAAGACTAAAACATATATTACTCTAGTTTTTAATAATTTACTTTATAAGTATATTTGGTTTTTAATAATTGACTAAAAGTATAAGTATTTTTATTTTAAGTATTAACGATTATATTTGATTGTGATCTAGATTTTTAAGGTAACAGTTAGCCAAATTTATAATAAAAATGTTTTTTTTCTCGTATAAAAATCGATGAAACACATACTACGTGTAAGTGTAACGTGCTTTTGGTTTTTGTTTGTTCCGTGTTCGGAGAACGTGGAAGAAGAAAAAAACAAAAAAAGGGTGGCATAGGGAAGTAGCGAGGAATAGTGACGTTGAGTGACAAAACCAAATTACTGAAATTAGTATTACCAGTATTGTACGGGACACATACCGGGGAAGAATTGTACTACCTTCCCGCTAATAATAACACATTGTATTCTAGCTCACACAAATGATTAAAAAAAAAAAGGAAAATGTTTAAATATATGGTGCAATATAAAATGGTTCAGCGGGGTATATGACGGTTCCGGTTTAATTGTGTTCGTCTGATTTTTTTTTTTATGATTCAACGAAATTGATTAATCTGAGTTAAATATACTGAAGTTTACATTATTTGCAAATAAGTATCGTAATTTGTTTCCATTATTTTTTTCTTTTTTGTTTAAATACTGTTCATCTTCTTTTTTTAGGAAGAACTATTCATCTTCTTCTTTCTTGTCTCAAACCAGGTCTTCCTCCCAACATACCCACGGTCGAATCTAGAAATTTTAGGGCCTTAGGCAAAAATTAAAATAAGGGCCAATATATTAATATAGACTAATAACTTTTATGTTATTTTCTCCTTCATTTTTTTTGAGCAACAATACAATTGTTTTCAAGTTTTATAATCGAGTAATTATAACATTTTACTCTCAATAGATAATATAGCTAATCCATTCAATCTATATATAGTTGATCTCAAATATAATTTGATCAATTTTAATTTTATAAAGCTTCTTTCAACGGTCGCGACAATTACAAATAATGTTAATAGTCTTATGAGCAATATATGTATTCAGAAAAGAAACTAATCTTTTATATAATTTAATATTTTTAATAGTGTGTTAATTTCATTTGTCAGAACTTCTTTAAATAACTTTAATTTTAAAACAAATCATGACCATCAATATCATAATGGTCCTTAAAACTCCAAATCTTTTCCGGATTTATACCATATTTTTTCAATTCATCTACCCCAGAGTTTTAATTTATTTGAATCAAATAAAAAGTGAAACATATTTTCATATTCCAAAAATTGTTCAAATCGACTCTTAATAAAAGAAATCTAATACATACAAAAAATTATCAATGCGAAAAAAATCTTTAGTTGAATGAGCTATTTCATCACTGACAATGTCATCAAAATGTTTTTTCCTATGAATCTTACATTTTTCATTTAACTTGGGTTCTATATCTATTTCAATATTCATTTCTTTTGTAGATTCTAATGCAGATGCAAAAAAAATGGGCTTTGGACTTTTATGTAGTATAAAAGATAAGAAAAAAAAGCTACTATAAAAAATGTAAGACATGGGCCTTGTAAAATATTGGATCCTGTTGGAAAATTATTTATAAATATATAAAATATATATTTATATATTATAAATATCCTTGGTAGTGGTGGACTTGCGAAAACTAGAAAGAAAGAATAATAAGAAGAAATAGAAATAGGAAAGTGTGCATAATGTCTCTTCAAGGTGTGTTATCTAGCACTTTCCTTTAGGCTTAATTTGCCCCCACCAATTCCAAACTCTTGGGTGCAAAAATGGGTTAACCGGCGAATTTCCTGCAGGATACAATGAAGATTCCTCGAGTATGTTTTCACACTTCCAAAACTCGAGCCGTGACAACAATGACTTTTACAAAATGATATTTTGTCTATATCTCTTGTGCACCAAAGACATAGGCAAATGAATTTGAATATGCTCTGAGAAATTTGGGTATTTCATCATGTCTCTAATCCATGATTGACTTCTCATAAATATTATGAATGTCATGTGAGTTATGAATTCCATTTTCTTGTGCATCAAATGCACTTCTATTTATAGACACTTTGTGTCCCTTCATGATGAGTCATAACTTTTCAAGTGATGTGTTTTCATTTAAGAGTCACATCCTTTAAATTAAAGAGTCACATCCCTTTAATTGAAGAGTCACATTTGTAGCCCTTGAAATCTAATTAATTTCAAACAAGACAACTCTTCATCGTTAAATGAAACAACACAACTTTTTATCAAACAACACAACTCTTCATGTTTTGTAAATTTTTCTTACAATCCCCCACCATTTACAAAACATTCATACATTCTATCACTTCAGAAATCTAATGTTTTCAGCAAAAGGTGTCGCTATGACTTGAACCTTTCCCTAGTAAGTCATGGTTTCACCCATCCGAAATAATATGGTAGACAAGCTTTGAACCAATTATCCCATCTGAACATGTGTGCATGCCTTACGCATAAGTTTTCGGACCATTGAATGCCGTATTTGTTTGACACATTTATTATGGCCTTGTGTCATGTATCCTCTTCATGAGAGCCATAAAAGTCAAGCCCAAAAGACTCTTAGAAGCGGCCACACTTCACTCTCATATAGGTAGACTCTATCAAGAGTACCACCATGCTAAGGTACTCCAACAAATATATGCTCATAGATCTATTAAGAGCTAAAGTTCAACCTTACCTTAAACACATGGTAACCAAGTACTTTTTAACCTTGGGATGAATATAAAATAATATAAAGTCAAGTACTTGCAATCACGTTCTGATAGTGTACTTTCACCATTGAACTCAAGACTTGATGTTACTCAAGTGTGAGTTGGGTTTCCACTATGGGTGATTAAAGGTTTTATGGGCTTCTCATCCCTCCTTTTGATATCTTAAACATCAAAACACTTGTCAATCCTTTCATCAAAGGATATTCAAGATTTAATTTAGACCTTTAGATAATTAATAAAACTTATGAAATTATTCACATAGCTATGCCATTTATAAATATGTCGCGACTTTCATTATAAACCTATCACACTGGATAGCTATTGATACCATTTGCTTGGACAAAACCAATAATTCAAGCATTGGGCTTTTAAGCCAACCCACTTTCTCTTTATTTGTAACAACTATTATAAAAACAACTTGGTGTAATTAGGGATCCAAACACATTAACCACATGAGAATTTACAATAGTTTAAGACTACTTGAAAATGCAGTTGAATTAGCACTAGTTACACTATTATTATATAGACACCTATAGAGGTCAAATTCATGGCAAGATCAACCTGAAGATATTGCTTTCTTTATGGCCGAAAGATGACCATGACGACCAACACCAAAGGTCCTATTCTGATAGCCAAGACACAAAATCCTCTCGTCCGACACCCTTGGCAGGCCAACACATTAAACTAGGCCATTAAACCACCGTGTCCCGAGATGCAAAGTCTTTACTTAATGTGAATAGACAATAATAAGGTAAATCACCCTCTGATCATAGTCATGATTACATGAACTGAATCCAATACTAGATCGAAAACCAATTTTGACCGAACAATATCCAAGCCTATATTAAGGATCCTTTTAACTCTATTAAAATTGTTATTTTGTCAAAATTGTTACCGACTTAGGTTTCAAGATGCTCTTTTCAAAGTCACTTTCATCTTAGCCACCACTCACGGTGACGCAACATAGGCACTTTCCCGGGGTTTGCTCCGTGACAACTAGAGACACCTCGAATCCCGCCATGTCTGTATTAAGAAAATTGACTAGCAATATATTCATGTTTCTTAAATTTCAAGAAACAACACCCCCACCATAAATGTAGACCCAACTGCTTACAAAAGTATATGTAGTCTTTTATCTAAATAATTTATCATACGTTTAACCCTTTAAAATTTACTATAATCCAAACTATTATCAAAATATTTTGATACTTTTAACCAACATATGATAAATATACATATCAATTTCATACAAAAACATTTATGACATTCATATCAATCATACAATTACAATTGATCAATATTTTATCATGTAATTTGAATTATCCCCAGATTAACATAACTTGAACAAACATGTTATAAATAATAAAATTCAATCATAAAAGGAAAATCATGTTTTAGTTCAAGCATAATCCTTCCACATCAATTATAAAACATGCGAAGACATGATAATAAAACACCGCTTAAATTACATGCAAGATCCGAATTCATATAGCAACAATACATATTGAGGACTAGCATATTGGCATTCTCTATAGCAAGCACCAGGTCATGGTTCTAAATTTTCAATTTAATAACCGTTAAACCAAACTCAATAAACCGTTGCAAATAATTCACACCGTTTCGTCTCATCCCACCAGAACAATAAACTTAATAAATTATTCAATCTTAAAGATACCCCCAAATAATTGATTACAAGCGAACCGATATGTCACATACATGGGTATATATAAGTTCTAAATTTAACATATGCATAAACCATACATATATCATATACCACATTTATCAAGAGAGAACATAAACCGAGATTATGATAATAAACCATATCTTCACTTATAATAATAGATATAGAAAAACTGACTTTTTTTCTATGATAAAAGATATTGAATACCTTGAATCTTGTAATGACTTAGAACAATCCAAAAGCTTTTGTCCATCTCTTCATAATGGAGTTTCTCTTCTCGTTTTTCTGTCTCTTAACCATCTCTAAAATTTGCCTGGTTCAAACTTGTCTAACTTCGCAAAATCCACCATAAAATTCTTCAAAGAAGAAATTTTCATTTCACGAATTAAGCCTAAAGATTGTTGGAAAATTATTTATAAATATATAAAATATATATTTATATATTATAAATATCCTTGGTGGTGGTGGACCTGCGAAAATTAGAAAGAAAGAATAAGAAGAAGAAATAGAAATAGGAAAGTGTGCACAATGTCTCTTCAAGGCGTGTTCTCTAGCACTTTTCTTTAGGCTTAATTCGCCCCCACCAATTCCAAACTCTTGGGTGCAAAAATGGGTTAACTGGCGAATTTCCTGCAGGATACAATGAAGATTCCTCGAGTATGTTTTCACACTTCCAAAACTCGAGCCGTGACAACAATGGCTTTTACAAAATGATATTTTGCATATATCTCTTGTGCACCAAAGATATAGGCAAATGAATTTGAAGATGCTGTAAGAAATTTGGGTATTTCATCATGTCTCTAATCCATGATTGACTTCTTATAAATATTATGAATGTCATGTGAGTTATGAATTCCATTTTCTTGTGCATCAAATGCACTTCTATTTATAGACACTTCGTGTCCCTTCATGAAGAGTCATAACTTTTCAAGTGATGTGTTTTCATTTAAGAGTCACATCCTTTAAATTAAAGAGTCACATCCCTTTAATTGAAGAGTCACATTTGTAGCCCTTGAAATATAATCAATTTCAAACAAGACAACTCTTCATCCTTAAATGAAAAACACCATTTTTTATCAAACAACACAACTCTTCATGTTTTGTAAATTTTTCTTACAGGTCCTATCTCAAATATTATTAATTTTTTTTAAAAAATATTTATATCCATAATACTACTATTTTTTTTTGAGGGGCCTTATAAATTTTGGGGCTCTAGGTCATGGCCTTAGTTGCCTCGTTGAATATCCGGCCTTGAACAGACCAACAAAAATCAGAAGCCAGTAAACCTCCAAATCGTATCCACACACTCAAAAATCATCTCATGGGATACAATCGGAAGCTATTAGGCACTATTTTCGATTCGGAAAGAGAAAAACGCCCGCAGATTTGTTCATGAACACCTACTATCATCAAATTTCCATTTTCTATGAATCTGGAGGCAACTCTGTTCACATCTCAACGCCATCTCTCCTCCCCTCCCCAATCCGGCTCACCAGCTTCAGGTCTTGATGCGCTCCAATCTTGATCATTGGTTCGCAACTGCTGGAGCTAGAAGTCTGTAAGCCGCAGTTGTACCGGTGCCGCTTCTCGTCCTCATCATCGTCGCATCCTCCCCATCCTCGTCGTCCATGTAGTCACAGTCGAAATTTGAGCTTTGGCCAGCAGTGGCGAAGTGAATGAGTGCGAGGACGACGTAGTTATTGAGCAAAGCCTGAACAGAGTTGGCCTCATACAGAAGAATGGAGATCCGAAAAGGAGCAGGATCAGATGAATCAATCAACCTTGATGCCTTGGGCTTTCGAGATCGTCTTCAACCTCCCTGTTTCAGTTTCTATTTTTATAGAAAAATTATGGTTGCACACCACTATTCAAAAACAATTACTACCTTCATCCCATATTAAATGTCGTTTTAGAGAAAAAAAATTGTCTCATTTTATTTGTCACTTTATAGTTTCAATGAAGCATTAATTATGTTTTACCAAATATACCTTTGAGTAGTTGAGTTTTAAATAAATGTTTTGAGAGATGTGACTCACTAATTAATGAGTGATAAGAGGTATAATAAGAAGTTGGACAACTATTTGTATAAAAGCAAGAAAATTAATGACATTTCTTAAATTGTGCGTAATAACCTTAAACGACAATTAATATGGGATGGAAGGAGTATTTTACAATTCGGATTAATTTTGATTGATTCCAAATTTATGAATTAAAAAAAAAGAACAGATGGAAGTGAAATAATAAAATTGTAAATAAGATGTGTTTTGTTAATGACGTGCATGTATAAAAATAGTTTTTAATATAGTGCTCTTGTAACAGTACACCTGAATATATACGGTGCTCTTTGGATACTAGTTAAAGTTATTGAAAATAAAAAAATAATTCTAATAGCATATTGTTTAGTCTCTCAAAAATACAAAAAATTACACATTTTAATATTTTTTTTATTACATTTAGTGCATGTTTGGAAAACTGTTGGGTTGGAGCAGAATTGATTTTGCAAAGCCAAAATTGATTTTGATTGATAAATTAGCTGTTGGTTTTTGTGTCGAGAAAAAGTTAAAAATTGATTTTGGGCTGCTAAAATTAATTTTGGTTGAAGCAAGGTTAGACTTGCTTTTACGTTGAGTTGAAAAATTTATACTGTATTTTTACTCTAAACTTGATTTTGAGAAAAAAATCCTCAAACATAAATCATGTTATTTTAAAATCAATTTTATACGAAATCAATTCTATAAAATCACGTTCATCCAAAATCAATTCTACCGACGTTAAACCAAACACACACTTAAATTCTTAAATAATATTTTTAAAGCACTAAATATTATATAAATATTATATAATAACGAGAATTATCATACTCTTATATATATATTATATAAAAGAAGTTAATAAATGATTAGTCTGAGAAAATTAAAGGCCCAACTGACAGTGGGAGTGAGATTGGGTGGACACTAGACACCGGCTCATTTATGTCGCAATGTTGGAAACGTCCAATCTGTCTCAGAATTTTCTCCGTTTTTATAGATCAGTGAGAACTGAAAAGCAAGAAAGATAAATAAAAAGAAAGGGCAGTAAAGGAAAGTGGGGGTTGATAAAGGTATGGCCCCCACAGGTAGGGAGCGCGGGACTCTCGGGGGATGGATGCTTGTGTATGAGAGAGGGAGGGTGGGTCCTACGAGTCTATATGTGCATTGTTTGAGTGTGAAGGTGTCGTCTCCGTGAGCAAGTGTGCGTAAAGACCGTGGGTGCGCTTGAATAAGATTATTTTTTAGTTATATTTTTTATTTATAAATGTGTTTTTTAATTTTTTATTAAAGAAAAAAATTTTGTCTTTTAATTTAAAATTAGATATTATTTTAAAAAAATTTAAAATTATTTTTTATTGTAAATATTTAAATAAAATTCGGTTATGTCTCTAAGTGTGTGTTTGACTTAATTGTAATTAACTGTGAAAATAAGTTGTGAAAAAAATATTGTTTATCTGAGATATAATTAATTTTTGTTTGAATAAATGTATTGTCAGAAACGATTTTTAACATAATTTTAAATTTTTATGAAAAACGATTTTAAAACTTTTTAAAATAATATTTAATTTTTAGTTAAAGAATAAAAAAAAATTTATTAAAAAAATAATAAAAACTTTTATAAATATAAAATACAAATACCAAATATACGTTAGAATAAAATCTAATTCAAACACACCTTAAGTTGTCGCAGGAAGGAAGCAGAGCAAAGAAATTTATTCGCAACCAATAAACAAAGTTTAATCAATAAACAATTTCAATCCGATGTATAAAAAAACTGGTTATTTCAATAACAGTTTTTACATGATATATTAAAATGGTCGATCTATTAGGTATTTTTTTTAAGTTTATACCTAACTATTTCAACTAAACAAAATTAAAAAAAAAGTCTGAATTCGATATTTTTATTAAACATGTTAAGTTAAGTCAGGCTTTAAATAGATTAAGTTATAAGTCCCTATCAAACTAACGTAGCCTATTTTCACCCCTAATCTTTCCAATGTTTTTCAAAAATTCTCAACTGGTCATACATTTTAGATTTGGTGAACAAATATGGAGCTAACAAATTGATCAAGAATAAGTTAGGATACCATCTTATATATATATTTTCACAGAACGGAATTCATAGCTTAAACTCAAGTGTGGCTAAGTGGATTCACATTTTTACTACCATCGCTTGCTACGCGAGTTTGATTCCCCTCCGTCCCTTTTTTACCCCTTTATATATTCTTTTCTTTCTTTCTTTTTTGGGTTTTTAATTTCTTTCTTTCTTTTCAAATAATTTTATCAAAAATGTCTCAATAAAGATTAAATGAATTATCTTTATTATCAATTAAAAAAAATTAAGTGAAATAGATTATGATAATTTACTAAGTGGTTTTGCATCTAAAAACCTCAAAAAAAACTTTTAAAAGAAATTAAAAAAATTTAATTAATTATTAATATAAACTTAAGAAAAAGGCTCCATCTAAAAATTTCGCTTTAGACCTCTAAATTTGTTGGGCCGGCCCTGGTCCCATCTCTTTTTATAGCAATAACGACTCTCCGTCAACTCTCCTAATAACACAAATATAATCAACTTTTGGAATTGGTTTCAACTTGTTTATATCATGCATAAAGTAATTAAATTTTTGAATAAAGATATAATTTTATATAATAAATAAATATGTTTATATTAATAAATAAATTTATAAGTATAAAACTTTGAAAAATAGATCATCATATGTGAAATAGTAAGAAAAATAGATAATCATATATCATATATACGGTAAGTAAATAAACCTTTATTTTTATATTAATACAATACTTTTTCTTTTCTTGAGTTTATGGCTCTATTTGGTAAAACTAGCTTATAACTTATAGTTTATAACTTATAGCTTGTAGTTGATAGCTTATAGCTTGTAGCTTATAGCTTATGACTTGTGACTTTTAATTGAGTAGAGATGTTTGGTAAAATTAGCTTATTAGGTAGCTTATATTTGTTAAATGATTTAAAAGGATAAGTAATAATTACATGTAATAAATTATTTGATAAAGTAAACATAATAAATGACTAGAGAGTAAAATAGGAAAAAATTATTGAAAGCTACTTTTCATAAGCTATAAGCTACTTGAAGTAGCTTTTCATAAGTTAGCTTATGAAAGCTAGCTTATAGGTTATATAAGCTATAAGCTAGTTGTTACCAAACACCTCCACTTGACAATAAGCTACAAGTTATAAGCTATAAGTTAGTGTTACCAAACACACACTATACCTATTAAGATTGTGTCATGATTTATAGTTGATTATTTATTTGGTTTTTTTTTATCGGTCAAACACATACACTCCACATTACACTACTCTTAAAATTAACTCCTAAAACTTCCCATCCGGAATTGAACTCTTACCCTCAAGCTCTAAAAGCTTCTCCTTGTGTCATTTGAGGTACAAGCTCTTGGGTATTTGGTTTTTTTATTGTGTGTTCAAAAACACATAACAAAAAAATAAAAGTAAAAATATTTTTGTGAGAAGTAAAGATATTTTTTATTTTAAATATAAAAATAATATTTAATGTTTAGTTTTTATGGTAGTTTAAAATATTTATTAACATTGATGGTAATAACTATCAATAATTAATTTTGCTCATGATTATTAAAAAGTAATTTAGTTTTGTCTTTAGGTTTAAGAATTAAATTAATATATTTTTAACATTGCAAGGAATTAAACTAATAAAATATTTTTAATTTCAGCGATTAGAGTTTGTCATTTAGTGTACGTTTGGGAAATATTATTTCAAAAAAAATAATCGTTTATTTTTTAAAAGTTCTTTCACAAAGTTTATAATAAAAAGAAGTAATTAATTCTTTAAAATAAGTTAATTCAAACACACACATAATTTTAAGAATTAATTTGATGGAAGATTATTACTAATTTTAAAAATATTTTTTCAATAATTTCAAAAAATAATTTTTTTGATAAATTCCAAAAATAAAATTAATTGAAGATTATAATTTCATAAAACTGTTAACTCAGAAAATTAACGGTCATTAGAGAATCAAAGCTAGAAGCCCGACACCCAAGGGTAGGCTTATTTTTAGTATCTATAATTTGGAAGAAAAATGACTATTTACTATTTTTACGTATTTTACGTATTTTTATTTATTTCTTATTTATTATATTTTTTATTTTAGTTTTTTTTTTGCTTTTTCTGTCTCTTTTTCTATATGCACTTATTTATATATATGCCTTAAATAATTTTTTAGTCAGCACAATTTTTTTTTTGTTTTTGTTTCTACAACTTTTTTTAATCCGACTTAATTCAAAAAAACTTATGTTTCATACTAAGTACAAATTTTTAATCTTTATAGTTGCTAAAATTTATTTATTTAGTCGTAGTAACTTTCTTTTTTTATTTTGTTTCCCGGAGTTTCAACGTTTCTTATTTTGATCCATTGAAAAAATATAGTAAAAAACAAAAAGACTTAACATCACAGACTAAAAATAAAATTTTAAATTAAGTTAAAAAAATAAACCAAAATATTTTGAAAAGGCCAAAATAAAAATATATCAATTTGGTATGACTAAAACATAAAATTTAATTTAAATTGAATTAAAATGAATTTTATTTTTTTTTACAAAAACTTAAAAAATAACAATTTTATAAAGAATAAAAACTTATTTAAATCTATACAAACTACTAGTATTGTTGAATATGAAAATATTGATGGTTTTTCTGATAAAAACGATAGAGCGTTTTGACTTTTGTCAACTGCATCCTAGAGACGGAGGCAGTGCCGGTGTGGGTTGCATTTGCAGTTTTTTACACCTCAACACCTCTCTCTCTCTCTCTTCCTCTTCTATATATCCATCTCCTCCGTACAAAATCGTGTGAGATCGTGCCCAATTTTTGGGGTTGCCGCCGTGCAATCACTTCCTTTCCTCTTTCTATTCTATAAATTATAAATAAAAATCTGACCTATGCAGTTACTCCTACGTTGACGGTGTGGTCCATGCCCCATAATAATCATTATCAATCTTAGGGTTTTACTCTTATTTATTAGTAATTACTTCCCGTGATTTCAAAATAACGTAGGGTTTGTGGCCATCGTTTGCTTCTTCTTCTTCCTATTTGATTTCAAGCTTTCATGTTTTATCTGGAATTTGTTTACAGCTGATTGGGAGAGTTTTAATTTTTTTCAAAATTGAATAAATAAATGGAGGAATACGCTAATAATGATCAGCTGAGTGAAATATCAAGGGCGAATTTGGTGTACTCCTCCTCTGCTGGTGGTTCAAGCGTAGTAGACGGAAGCCGCCATCATCATCAGCTTCCGATTAACAGCTTTGAACCGAGTGGATCGGATCAAGCAGCGCCGCACACCACCGTAAAAACGGAGTCACAGCTGTACCACTATGCTTTAATGAGAGGAAATGTTCACCACGCGGTGCATCCTGAAGAAGGAGGAGGGAGGCAGAGTTCCAACGACATGGAAGCATTAAAAGCCAAAATCGTTGCTCATCCTCAGTACTCGAATCTCTTACAAGTATTTATGGATTGCCAAAAGGTCCCCCAATCATTCATCCATTGGAATCCTTTACAAAAACAAGCTAAGAGGCAGGCACTAAATATTACTTTTGGTGTGGCTTTCTATTTGCAGGTAGGAGCTCCGCCAGAAATGGTGGCGGCGATTCGGCAGGAATTCGAAGCACGGCAGCGGTCTACAGTCAGCTCAAGGGAGACTAGGTGCAAGGACCCAGAACTTGACCAGTTCATGGTTGGTGCGGTGTTAATTATTTGTTGGAACAACTTTATTTATTTTTGTTTTCTCTACTTTCCATTTGGGGGTACGTTTATTATTTGTGATTGTGATGAATGAATAGTTTTGAGAGTTTGAAATTGGGCGTACGTGTGGGAAATTAAATCAACAGGAAGCGTATTATGAGATGCTTGTGAAGTACCGGGAGGAATTAGCACGGCCCGTGCAAGAGGCGTTGGATTTCATGCGAAGGATTGAGACTCAGCTGAACACACTTTGCGATGGACCCCTGCGGATCTTCTCTGGTACTTAACTCTTCACTCTTCTCTTTAATCTTTTTACTTTCCATTATCTCTTTAACCGTCTTCTTCAATTTGAGCACTAAAATGGGTTAATTCCATCACAGACCACCAAAATTTTTATCCGGATTGCCTCCATTCTCAATACTATTCGTTAATTAATTCTGCACTCCGAGTCAGCAAACTTTGACCCCAAATTCTACTTCAGATAAGACAAGAGAAGAAATTCATCAAAAACACACACACACACACAAAAAGCCCTAATCACCCTAGCTACTACTCTACCCTCTATAGTACACCACTTTTTTTTTTTTTTTCATTTTTCTTAAAAGAGAGAAAAGAATATGCAGCATTCACTCTCTGATTTAACTCATCAGTGTTTTTTAAAAGAAAAAAAAATCCACGAGATTTGACAAAGCTACATTTCTATTTTTGTGTTTATTTTATTATGTATTTTTCTAGATTACTTACTAGAAGTACAGTCCAATGTTCACAATGACGCACACGTTGGGGTTCCTGTCCCAAATTAAACTTCACAGAAACTGACAAAATAATGAATCTTGTTCTAGGGTTTCATTGTTAATACTATGAGTATGGTTTTTCGCGAATTCATCGGGTTTTGTGGATATATAATAAGGAGTATAATATTGTTACACAGACTCCGTCATGATTATTGAAGATGTCTGTTATGGAAAGTGGAAACAAATATGAGTATTTAACCACATTTGTTTTCTTTTTGTGGAGTAACGCAACTACTAGTAGTGAACACAATACACATCGGATGCTATTTCAATCACCCGCATCCCCAAGAAATACTGTTACTAGTTACTACTACTAGTCAGTCTTGCAGGTTGCAGGTGTTCAAATAAATAAATGCATACTACTAATAGAGTAACTGCATTAAAATATTACCTTCTGACTATCTCATTTTTTTGTTCCAATCCTGCTGGTTCACTAATGAGAGTCCTCTGTAAAAATGTTTGGCGTATAATAATAAAATTAAGCACACAATTAACAAACCATATAAGCAACCCCGGCCTTAAAGCTGATATCTCCTGTTAATTGTCCTATATATGGATCTAGTTGTTAACTTGATATGTGACCTATCGATACTTCGTCATCCGTCGATATATATCTCGTGAGACTTTCCCATGTTAAGAATAAAGATATTAATTAAGCCAGCCACTTAAGATTCCTAGTTCTCGTGTTTTATTTTTTAGATTTTGGCTCGAGTGTTTGGGTAGACTGTTTGTTGAGTTAACAAATCAAAAGCACCTGCATGTTCAGTTAAACGAATATATCGACGTGTCGTGTGTGATTGTGATTGGGAATGTCACTTTATATGCATGCTTGCTACCTTTTTAGCAGAGATCAGAGCGAGTCGATCTAATTAATCTTTTTTAATTACTTAATTGCAGACATTAGAAAACCAAAGATAACATACATAAATTGAAACTTGAGTAAAACTGTTGGAATAAATTAAATTTATTGACAAAAGAGAAAAGAGTATCGTTCGTAATGAAAATATATCCCATGAGATAGATAGTATGTATGTTGATGTTGAGGACGCAGATGATAAAGGTGAAGGCATTGGGTCATCGGAAGAGGATCAAAACAACAGCGGCGGTGAAACAGAGCTGGCGGAGATTGATCCGCGGGCAGAGGACCGGGAACTCAAGAACCATTTGCTGAAGAAGTATAGTGGTTACTTAAGTAGCCTCAAGCAAGAACTGTCCAAGAAAAAGAAAAAGGGTAAACTTCCTAAAGAAGCTAGGCAAAAGCTACTCAACTGGTGGGAATTACATTACAAATGGCCATATCCTTCCGTATGTAAATTAAATGTCTTAGTTAATTAATTCACTCCATTATTAATTCCGCTGATTTTATCAATTTTATCAATTAATTAGGAATCAGAGAAAGTGGCATTGGCAGAATCAACTGGTTTGGACCAAAAGCAAATAAACAACTGGTTCATAAATCAGAGGAAGAGGCACTGGAAACCATCAGAGGACATGCAGTTTATGGTGATGGATGGTCTCCATCCTCATCAGAACCCAACTACTCTCTATATGGATGTTCACTATGATAATATGCCTCATGGACATTACCGTTTAGGCCCATAGTAGCCACACCCACTAAAAGGTATATATGCTTAATGTCAAAATGTAAAAACTAAAAACTACAATCTGCCATATTCTCAAGTTTGCTGGTGTGTGTCAAAATTTGGGAAATTTGCTCAAGTCATCCGTTTTTTTGTTTGTTATTTATTTATCTATCAATAATGACTAGTGATGCTATTTTTTAATTTTAGTGTCAGCCTCTCGTATAGATGAGGATTGCTGTAAGTGTATATTGGTGCTTCTAGTTTTGTTTGATCGTTTCATTTGCCTGAATCAATCTTCAGTGTGTAATTTTGTTGTATGATTGCGGTATGACAATTTGTAATGTGCACCTTCTCTATCTCTATCCTATTTAACTGTATATAATGAACACATTATTTCATCGCATGATATTCAAATACCTACGTTTTTTTAAATGTTTTTAGGTGCTTAATATTTTGCAACACGTGTTGCACGTAAATCGAAGTGCTAGAATAAGAGTTATAATTTGTCTATCTATTCCAATAAATATGCTTTAGTTTATACTCTCTCCGTTTCAAAATGTAAGACCCTCTAAATCAATATTGCAGAAATAAAAAAGAGTAATTAATTTAATTAAATGCATTAAATTTGTTTAATAAAAAGCATTAATTTTCAAATTTATCATTTTAATCTTTCTATCACCTTATTCTCTTTCACTTAATTAATATTTTGGATTCATTAAAATTGGTTGAGTATCAAGTGTATAATGATAAAAAAATTAAATGTGCACAAAAATTTTCAAATGGTCCTATAAAATGGGACAAGCAAAATTTTTTTAAAGGGTTTTATATTTTGGAACGGAGGGAATATAAAATATTAAACATAAATTAAGAAAAATATGACTCATTTTATCCAGAACAGTAAATACATTTGATGATGTTCTTTTAATTAATAATCTGATATTCATGGAATACATATATAATTAATACACTCACTTATATTAAAAATATATATGTTCAAAATAAACTAAGGGTGAAAATCAGCATCCATCTTACAATAAAAAGTGATATTATGTTTCTTATAAATAAGATAAAAAAACTACTTTTTATAAATAAAAATGATCGGAGATAATATTTGTTTAAGGTAAATTAATCTAACAAATTTAACCTAAATCAATCCTCGTAAAATTCGTTGATCTGAACTTGAATCTTCCCAAAATCTGAGTTGTATATCTTTAAATTAAACAGACTTACATATCTTTAATGTACCGAAAAACAATTAAACATCTTTAAGGACAAATATACTTTTTCTTTAGAAAGCTTTTTTTTTTGGTGGTGGGGTGGGAGGGGGGTGCGTGATAACATCTTTTAACAATTTGACAACATTTTTTAAATGTAACAATAATCTTTTTGCAATATCGCTGGATACAGCATTTGTCAAAAATGTCGCAAATACACAAAGGTTACATTTGTAGTGATTTAACAACACTTTTTAACAATTTAACAATATTTTTTCAAATGTTGCTAAAAGACAATTATGTAGTAGTGAATACTCCCTGTTTTTTAATACAATGCACGTAAATTAAGAAAAATAATAATTATTATAAATTTTAAAAAAAGTTTCTACACAATACCAATTATATCCTAATTAAATAGGAGTAGTTAATAGTATAGTTTTGAGAATTAATAGTTTAGTTCTCAATTAAATAGGGGTAAGACTAAAATAAACTAATAAATAGGTATAATTTATTTTACAGAGATTTATATTTAAAAAAAAAAAAATGTCTGCTAGATGAGAGAGGGAGTAAATTGCATATATCTTCCAACGCATATTTGGTTGAGAAAACAAAAAACGCATAATTGTTTAGGTCATCTATCAGTTGAGCTGTAGGAGTATATATTCTTTATCGTTTTTGGTCAATGCATCGCAGAATTTGAGAAATATGTTTTTGTAAAACGTAAACACCTTTTTTTTCCACAATGAGCACCTTTTCATACTTAAAAGGAGCAGTCCATTACATTCTTTTATCCAAAAGAGCAGCCCATACAGTTTCTAAAGTTCAAAACTTCAAAAATGACAAGAAAAAAAAAAAAAGGACCGGCTGTTCGAAACAAAATTTAAGTCATATAGTTTTTCTTTCTAACTGAAAGGAACCAAAAAAAAACTTCGATGATAACTTACCTTGAAAATTACATTAATAATTAATAATATTATTTGAAATTTAAGTGTTACTTATTTTACTTATATGTGGCCGGTAATTTTTACATTCACTTTTAGGATTAAATTCGACACGTTTTAAACTTGACAATTATGCTCAGTATTAACCTTTAAAAAATAAGTTTGTGCTATTATTTATTATTTTATTTTAATGTCAGTTTTAATTACTTTTATACTGTGTTCTAGAATTAATTTTAACTCTTGAAATTTTTATCTGTAAATTATTCTGTAAATGTCATTAAATATGTTGATAAATATCTGTATGCACAAGTATATATAAGTAGTCAAATACAAAGGCCATTTTTATGTAGTCTGATCTATACTACAGATTTACATGCTTTCGTGTCATTAGAATACAATAGGGTCTCACATTACCTAAAGAAAACGAAGAGATATATAGTCCCTAATTTTTTATAAGCTAACTTGGGCATTCCTCTTTTTCTTAGTATATATTTTAATGGAGTTAGGCCTAAATTATATCGAACTCGATCCATGTATAAAGGTCAATATTAGTCTTGAATATAATGTGAGTAGAATTTGTTAGATAATCGATAGTCTCATTTATTTGAAGATGTAAACGAAACGATTTTATGTCTTTAAATTGAATGTGTAAAATAAAAAAAATAAGAGCATATTTGTTATTGGTTAAAACTTTAGACAGAAAAGAGAGTTTTGAATATATAAATTGAAGATTCATAGGTTATTAAGTAATTTTGAGTTTGTGAATATTATTAATTAGAGTGTCTGAACTCTGAAAGGTTTAGGTTAAGATGAATGGTACTCCTCTTAATTACCTAAATGTTGCCTGGAGTCCTGGAGTAGTATATATGGTGTGAGTGTCAACATTGGTATGCATAATAATGGAAATATATACAGTAACTCTACTTTTATTTTTTATTATCATTATCATTATCAATTTGATCAAACCACCGGTAATCATTTCAGCATTTGGATCGCAGAGAACGTATCCAAAAAAACAAAACAAAACTTTGGCCCCAATTTAAAGGAGAAAAAAAATTCTTAAGGCATGATTGTTATTGTTTAAAAAGAATTAAATTTCAAAAATTTTATAGAGGATTAATTATTTTTAATTGATTAACTTAAAATTTTAAACTTATTTATGTTTGGATATAATAATTAGAATATTTTTTTTCTATTACAAATAATTAATTTGGTAAAATTGTCGCGCATAAACCCTCTGACATTTTACTTCGATAAACCCGGATAATCATTTCTTTACTTTAACACCTCCCCCTGCCCAAATAGATAGTTAACGATTGTTCAAAATTAAATATATCTCATAATATTTTATCAAAAAAAAAATCTCATAATAATCGTCGATAATAACATTTTGATGCAATCAATCGCAGATCTTCCACGACATGCCCATGCACAAAATAGCTCTAATCTTGATGCTAATAATTATTGTTATTTAATTTTGTCTTTAGTAATCGTTTAGTCTCTTTTGCTTAATTAATCATTCAATGATCAGAGAACAAAATATTCTTATCCCCGTTTTGTATATAATATAAAAAATTAATATAATTGTTAGCTAACTAAAAATGTGCTATTTTTTAGCACAGCTAGGATGAAGCAGGGTTGGATACGAGGATAAATAAGTAGAGAAAAGCGAAAAATTTGAATCCAACTCTATTATTGTTGAGGATTGAGGAACCTGCAAAGAATCCACGAAAAATTCTCACGTTATTTTTGAGAAAAATAATTTATGAATTAATTTGTTTTTACATAAATAAATTAAATGCTTAAAATATTTTAAAAAATAAATAAATCACATTATATATGTAAACTATTAGTAATAGAATAAAATCCTAATTCTATTATCACAAATATTATTACTAATAATATTATTATGAGCATTTAAGTATGTACGTAGATATAAATATATAAAATTATAATTGCGAGTTGAGTTCAGGGCAGGATAGCTACATCTTGAAACCTAACACACCTTACCGCCAAAAGTGGGCACGGAGAAAACGGGAATATATAAAAAATCTGGCCAAAGTGAAATTTTTTTGTCAAAGTTAAGCTAAGACACGATTAGTCAGTATCGCAAATTTAGTTTTTATTGTGATGCATTAACCAATATTTAAAGATACTGTAATTATCTCGAATAAGGAAATTAATAAATGCATTTTGTTAAAAGTTTTTAATTATCTCGAAAAGTAAATATTTCATACTGTAATTTGTATATATTTCTGATCGATACAATGAATATTTTCATAAAAGAATTTCCATTTATTTTTATCACCCGTGTTCTAAAACTAGTACAAGTTTGTCCCTTTTTGCATTTAAAATGCATTAATAATGTCATAAGCATATCTATATATCACTTTCTATCTTATATATAAGTCACTTTTTATAGAATTATTGAAACAAAAAAATAATAGTTAATAAGTCATCAAATTTATCTTAAAAATATAACTTTTTTTCAACTATATACTCTTAACTTAAATAATTTAATAAATACTTAACGTCAAACAATCAATTAACCGTCACATTCGATTTCTTATTCTACTCTCTATCTTAGTATTCTATTAATTATATCATTAAAAATCATACAAAAGTTAAGATGAAAAATGATAATTAATGTGTTAGTTAATAATCTAATTTATGCATAAAACTAAAAATTTATTCTAAAAAGTGACATATTATAAGAAAATTGCTAAATTCTCTTACAAATTCTTCTACTCAATTAATTTTAATAAGTGTCTTTTATCTTTCACTAAACATTTACCTTTTAAAAAATAAATAACACTTATCAAAATTAAATAAATATATAAGAGTATTTGTTGAAGGTTTTAATAAAAGGATTTTGCATTAGTCGTTATAAGTGTAAAAGTAGTATATGTGAAGCACTTAGTAGGTTGCTTGGTAATATGTTAAAATGGCACTAATCAATGTTATTCGTGGACGTAAAAAATGCGAGAGAGAGCATTTTGATAAGTTGGAAAGAAAAATACAAAAGAAATGAAATGAAATTAGTTTTTTTGTTATTTAGTGTTTTATAAATGAAATGATTAACATATAGAATCAAGTGAGTTTCACATGCTGAGCTCGTTAATATCTATCAATAATAATAATAATAATAATAATAATAGATTGTAGATCGAGTAGAGTAGAGTGTTGAGACAGTGACGAGGTGATCGAGTATGTTATGAGTCGATCGTGAATCTGATGAGCCTCTAGCTAGCAACGTAACATGCGATGACTAATTGTAAATATGTAAATGTAATAATTAAAAAATACTAGTAGTGATCTCATCACATTACATATAATTTACAAATAACCAGATCCCTCCCTTTTAGGGATTTAAATCAGATGTTCCCAAATCATGTTCCAATCATATCCCACTAATAGAATATTGTCACGTTATTAAAATATTTTCTTTAATTTTAATCTTTAATTTCATACTCCCTCCGTCCCATATTGTTTGGCCATTTAGACTTTTTAACATAGATTAAGAAATTCAATCATTACTTTAAATTTCAGTAAGTTTAAGATTAAATTTTCTATTTTGCCTATCAACTACCTAAATTATTTATATTCTCTCTTCCACCACTTTATTAATTACATTTACGGTAATTGTACCCCATTATACACCTTAACTACTCAAACTATCATCGTTTCAATTCTATTGGGAATAGCTATTAGCTTTACTTTGCACCCTCCACTAATTGAATTGCCACAAAGCCTCAAGGATTAAAAGCTGATAATACATTGTCAGCCAATTCACAAATAGCACTGATTTTATAAACCCATTTTTAAGCAAAAAAAAATCAATTTGCCTCCAAAATTTTTATTGCTTGCCTCCAAAATTTTCATTTTGCTTACCTGACTTACCTTTAAGATTTGAATTTAAAATTGGCTTCGTGTATAAGTTTCACTATATATATATAGGGATTCTTAGCTCAAAACAATCATTCAACTATCAGCATGGCTTCCAATCAAATATTTCCGGTTGATACAGATTTAAATATTCATTCCACAAATCCAAAAGTTAATAATGAGGGTGCTCAACAAGTTTGTCAAGAAGAAAATCAATCTTCATTGCCTGATCTAAATATTAGTGTTGCTGAAAGTTCTGTTCTTGACGTTGTTCCAAATTCTCCCACTCCCACCATGACATCATCTCAAAATGAAATTTTGCTTGATTTAAACCAAGTGCCATCTAACACAGGTCAGAAGTGCTATTACCAATTTTCTTAACGTCAATTTTTTGTTTGTTTTATATGCATATGTATCAAAATCATTAATTGGGTTCTTTAAATTTTTTGTCACCAACTTAATTCTCAAAGATTTAAAACTATCAAAAATTGAAACTCTATCAAATTAGTCCCTTAATTAAATTACACATAGTAAATCTTTTATGGACTAAATTGGTGATAAATAAAATTTTAGATACCAAATGAATTTTTTTCTCTTTTATAAATGTGCTCTATATAATTTTTTTTTTTGAAATCTATGTTGATAATTCAGAGCAAGATGACGAGGTCAATAGGAATAATTTGGATCCCTTCATGCCTGAAATTTCTTCAAGTCAGAGTGATGAATCTCCAGAATTAAATCCAATTAGTGGTATAATTTTACTTATTTCATTTTAGTTTATTGATTTCAATTCCTTTACTGCAAGTATTGTTATTATTGTTTCTCATGTCTAATAGTGTGTCATGCATTGTATAATTATATTTTTCAACAATTTGCAGAAGATAATATTGATGATGATGTGATTGACGAGGAGCAACAAGTAAGAAACACAAGAGTGAAAAAAGTGTTGTCTAATGCAGAAAGAAAGATGTTGTATGAGGCTCTACTGGAGAGGAGTGTCAATGGAAAATTGAAAAAAGGGGTGAAAAGAATGGTTGCATCTCAATTTGGTGTTTCTATGAGAACTGTTCGACGTATTTGGAAAAAAGCAGACAATAAAGGTATATATGCTGATGTGTCTCACAATATGTCAAAAAATTGTGGCCGTAAGAGAATTAAAATTGACTTTGCTCGAGTTCCTGAGATTCCATTGCACAAAAGGACAACTATCAGGTCTTTTGCTTGCACATTGAACACGAGTAAGAGCACATTGTTTCGGCGTCTAAAATCTGGAGTTATACGAAGGCACACGAATCCTATAAAGCCTTCTTTAAATGATGGGAATAAAAAAGCTAGATTGAGATTTTGTATTTCAATGCTTGATAGCGCTACCATACCACATGATTCGACCTTTTTGGGGATGTATAACATCATTCATATTGATGAGAAGTGGTTTTATATGACAAAGAAGTGTGGGAATTACTATTTGTGGTGGGAGGAAGAGGATCCAATACGCACTTGTAAAAGTAAAAATTTCATTGGAAAAGTTATGCTTTTAGCTGCCATAGCTCAACCAAGGTTTGATGCGAATGGAAATGAGCTCTTCTCTGGAAAGATTGGTGTGTTTCCCCTTGTCACAAAAGAGCCGGCTAAAAGGAATAGTGTCAATAGACCTGTAGGAACACTAGAAACCAAACCTATAACTTCAGTTACAAAGGAAATTATTAAGACATACTTGCTAAATAAAGTCATACCGGCCATTAAATCAAAGTGGCCAAGAGAGGAGATGGGTTATCCAATATTTATTCAACAAGATAATGCAAGAATGCACATTAGTTATGACGATGAAGAGTTTCGTATAGTAGCTTCAGAAGATGGATTTGATATTCGTTTAATGTGTCAACCACCGAACTCTCCAGATTTAAATGTTCTAGATCTCGGATTTTTTAATGCTATTCAAAGCTTGCAACATCAGGAGTCACCGAAATCTATCAACGAGCTTGTGAATGCGGTTGAGAATTCATTTGAAACATTTCCTACAAAGACGTTAGACTATATATTTTTAACTTTGCAATCATGCATGATTGAAATCATGAAAGTCCGGGGTTCTCACAAGTACAAGATTCCACATATGAAGAAATTAACTTTGGAAAGAGAAGCAAAATTGCCTAAACAACTCAAATGTGACCCAAAATTGGTTCAAGATGTTCTTCATGATAAATTAATTTTTTATTTCAGTTTCTATTAAAGTTTATTGTTCTCCTTTATATTGGATTGATTAGAACTTACTTTCACTTCTACAAGTATTTTTAACTTTACATTGCTTGGAATTGAAACTAAAGAAAATACACTATTTTTGTTTTTTTTTTATCAGCACACATATGTAATAATAATAGGAGTAATGTACATAACCGCAACAAATTACAACTAAAAAGCTAAGAGAACAATTTCATGAAGTTTCCCAAGATTCTGAACAAAGTAACAAGCCTTATCGGAGCTTTGATAAGATTCTACTTGTAATTTGACTACCTAAAGACAATCACACACATAACACAACCAAAAGGGTCTCAACAACAAACCCCAACAGCATCTATAGAAACACCGCATAACGAACCCAAGCAATCAAAGGTTAAGAGCTGCACTCATAAGTAAAAACAAAGTAGATGAGGACCAACCAACCATTACCAAATTCTACTAAAAATGAGAAAGCATCGTAGGACACACGGAGTATTGAATTGTGCAATGCATGAAATCTAATTACTCTACATCTTTAGTTTCAATAGAAGCGAAAGTAAGTAAAGAAAAATAAAGACTTAGAATTTGGGAAGTTAAAAATATAAAAGAAGTGAAATTAAAGAAGACACACAAAAAAATTCAAACAATTAGATATCATTGTGCTGATAAAACTCTTCTGGAAGATAATTTCTTAACATCACATCAACTACTTCATCAATTTCATTCCTAGCCAAATTTTCTTGTTCTCCCTCAATGTTATTCTCAGCCAAATTTTCTTGTACCCCTTCAATGTCATTCTCATCCAAATTTTCTTGTTCTCCTTCAATTTCATTCTCAGCCAAGTTTTCTTGTTCCCCTTCAATGCCATTCTCAGCCAAATTTTGTAATTCTCCTTCAATGTTATTCTCAACCAAACTTTCTTGTTCCCCTTCAGTATCATTCTCAGTCAAACTTTCATTTTCTCCCTCAATTTCATTCTCAACCAAATTTTCTTCTTCCTCTTCAATGTCATTCTTAGCCAAATTTGACGGAGCTTTTTTCCTAAATAGAGGTTTATAATCTGTAGAGATTTCATCATGCTCCTGTATCTGCGAATCCATAGAGTCTTCAACTGTTTCAAAACAAACAGAGTCTTCACAATTTTCTTGTGAATCCAAGAAATCTCTATCTATCTCCAATTTTCTTTTTCTAAACAGGGGTGTATAGTCTATGGAGTTTTCATCATTTTCATGCCTCTCTGAATCTGTAGAATCTTCCACAATTAATTTTTCAATTTCATTGTCAGCCAAATTTTCCATGGGATTTTTTTCCTTGTGATAAAATGTTTTTTTTTGGTCTTGGTAGAGAGCACAGAGAAAAAATGGTGTAGAGATGAATGGATAGTGCTTGCACTGTACTATTGTGCATGGGGTTTAATAGTAGGAGTACTGGCTCCTTGTATAATAGCCCCGAAAATGAAAAAGTCAAAAAACTTGTTGGGAGAATAAAGGTTAGTGGACGGTGATAATGTACAAGTACATTTAATTAGTTAGGGGTAAAATTGTAAAGAAAAAATTAATGTTACATTGGTATGTTAAATGGACAATAAAATTGGGACAAATATTTTTTCCTAAATGGCCAAGCAATATGAGACGGAGGGAGTAATAAATTTTTTTAATGACGTGACGATATTCTATTGGTGGGACATAATTGAAGACATCATTTTGATACACATGATTTGAATTCAGCTGGTTCAATTTCTTAGAGGTAAATCACGTGCATTTATCAGGAGCACGTGATTGTAATAATTAATCGATGGGCTATCTTTAATTATAAGTTTTGGTAGGAAGCTGCGGATGATTGGGTGAATGCATAGTTATTTTTATTACTATTGCTCCTGCCGCTGCCACCGCCGCCACCACCACAAAGTGTCTCTCATCAATTTAACCTCTTGCAGACTCTTATTCTTCTGACACTGTATATGAAGACTTTAAATTAAATTAATTAAATTATAATAATATAAAAGTGACAAGACAAACGTCCTAAAGAGTGGGAAACAAATACCGAAAATTAGTCTGCAGCAGTATGCATTATTCACTACAAAACATGTTTCTCAAGCTTGTTTAATTAATTTGGTGCTTATTTTGTTCTGTACCATGGGAAACAAATACCGAAAATTTTCAATTTAATTAATTATAATGCGTTTCTTACCAAATTGCTTAGCTTGTGAGTGAGATTAAAGTCAACTTTGGATTAGTGATTCGTTTTCATTAATTTCTCTAGTACCTAGCTATGATAATTAGAAAGAGACAGCCATCCTGTCTTACAACATCTACTGTATATAAGTAATAGTATGACAATCATCATATAAGTTAACTAATTTTTGAGAGTAAGTTAAAAATAAATCTAAAATTTTAAATGAATAAAAATGAGTTTTAATTTTATTTAATTTTGAACAGGTATCTTCACCGACTTATCAAACACTGCCACAAGAAAGTTCTGCCAAAAAAAAAAATTTAAAATAAAATGTCAACCTTATATTACTAATATTCTTAACAAAACAACAGCTTATCACAACAAAACGTATACAATTGTCATAAAAAAAAAAAAAACAAAACGTACAAAATATATATATAAAAAAAAGTACAACAATTTTCTAACCATGCTCCGCACTATGCCTTTATTGGTGACTAATTTTTTTAAAGAACGCATAGTATATATTCTCTATGAGAATTAGTTAGAACCGGGCGTAGAAATATTATACTGTGTGTTTAGTTTCGTGGGGTTAGAATTTATTTTTGATGAAACTAATTTTATAAAATTAATTTTAAATTAATTTGATTTTTTTTTAATTTTTAAAAAGTAAGTTTATAATAAAATTCAGTGTAAAATTAATATTTTAACAAAAAAGTAAGGTTTGACTTATTTCTACAAAAATTGATTTTCACACCTCTTACACATTTTTTTATGGCTCCAACATTTTTTGAGATACACATAGACAACAAAGCTTTTATTCTAAGTATTTAATATGATTGTACATATATATTCATAATTTAAACTTAAGGGATAACGAAATTTTTCGGGCATGTGAAGTTGGAAATGTCATATATATACCTATGCTTGTTTAAACCTTTGGAAAATATTTTTTAAGTATGATTTATTCCTAGAAAATTTGTTTTAGATAACATATTTGTCATAATCCATATTTTTATAGTAAAAGATGGGTAAATTCGATTCCCATGCAAATATGAGTAGTTATATTAAGATTATGTTTTGTGACTATCATATTTTTTTTAAATTAAAAAATTGTCCCTATCAATGTCAGATTTTAATGAAGTATTTTCTTTAATTTATCTAAGAATGACATTATTGGGTATAATATTCTTAAAAATGTGATTCCTGTAAATATAATTACATGCCTTAAAAGGAACACACCTTAAAATAATCAATTAAGCTAGCTATAACAACCTCGCTCATGGCAATAGATCCACACATTTAGTGGTTACTGATTTTTTAGTTTAATTTCAAATATAAATTTCTTGAATTTTTATAATAGTCTATTAATTAACATGTCTATAATTAATAAAGGTTAACAAACAATATAATGAATTTAACTCAAGGGTTGGGTTAGCGGTGTAAGACCATGCTAAATTCATATAGGAAGAACGATCCACAGCGGTAGAAATTGTGTTCGAATCTCACTTATACCAAATTCTCGTGGATCAGCTGCCCACAAATCACAAACGAGATTAGTCTCATTCTAAAAGTGGAAAAATCGGTGGTTATAAAAAAAACAATGTAATGGATTTTAAAGGAATCATGATAAACTATAATTGATATAAAATCATTTAAGTGAAAAAAGGAAATAAAAAATAAAATAATATATATATATATCATATAACCGACGAATCAATTATTTCAATGAATGATGATTGGGAAATTGAATTAAGTTGAAGCGACGAGCTAGAAATCATCAACAACATTGATATATCAAATTAAGTTTTAAATAATTAGTGACCGGACTTAAAATGTTATTTATTTAGACAATAAATCGATATTTTCTTGTAATGTTTAATCTAACCCATGTATTTAGATGGAGTGGTATGGAAGGCATTGATGCAGGTTCTCCAATTTTCTTATTGGGAAAGAAAGTAAAGGGCATGTCAATCAACAAGCGGTGCCACGTGGACATGGGAGCAAGAGACAGAGTAGGTGGACCAGCAAATTATTTTGCATGATTCGGTATTTGATTCTAAACGAGAGGATTATGAATTATAACTATGATGATCAGTTGTGAAGGGTCAAATCGTCTGTTTTAGAAAATAGGTCTACAAATAATAACTATACATGTATTAAATAATTGATAAGATGATGTTTGATTGTTCACCATCTACCTATTCTAAAATAGGTCTACAAGTCTACAACCTATTATATTTAAACTCATATGTCAAATAATCGATGAAGAAATACTTTATTATTCCTCTTCAACCTACTCTAAAGTAAGTTGACTTCATTATATATAAACTCAACATTTGATTAGAAAATGATATAAAGAGTCTAATTCTCAATTAATCAAATATGTACGAACAAAATATGTATTGTGATTAGTAAACGAAATGATTGGCCCAAAAACCCTGCTCAGATTTTTCTTGTTCCATCGTCATTCATAGGAAATTGTTGTAGACTATATAGTTCTTGAAAAAATATTGATTATTGAGTTCAGAATTGTTTTGGTATGAGGATTAAGCCCCGGTCTTGTTGGTTAATATTTCTGGATTACCATAAGCCCATAACAAATGAAAAGAGAAAAAGGCTCCAGAGATTGGGCCTGGCCCAATATCTTACACACCACACCAAGTAAAAGACAGAGCATCGACAAAAAAAGTCAAAGCTACTGAAGTGGGCCTGAACCTAATCTCGAGTAAAGCTCCAAAAACGGCTTGATGCAGCTTTGGATCTAGACAGACAGATCTGCATTGTTGACCAAAAAGAGCAAAAACATTTGTTTTATACAAAAAAAGACATTCCTTGACCAAAAAAAAAAAACAAAAAAAAGACATTTGCTGACCAGTAAAAAATGGGTTTTTCTATAAGAAATAAAAAAAAAGAAAAAACTAAACATTTATGATATGCTACATATAATTTTATTAAAGTTTTGATTTTCTTAACAAAAAATTATCACTTTTAATTTTTTAATCTGTGTAATATTATACAGGTTAAAAATGCTTATAAAAAAAGATATACTACTTAAAAGAGATTAAAGAGAGTAAAATGAAACCAAATATAAATTTATGGGATTAAAACAAATGTTTAACCGAATTATTAAAAAAGCTAATTTTAAGGTGATGTAAATAAGATTATTACAAGAGGTAACTTCACCGTTGGTTCTAGTATAACATTAGCTGTTGCTGATAATACTCTTGGTAAAATAATAAATCTTTTTTTTTTTTTGAAGAATATAATAAATCATTGTTTGATTAGTAGAAGAGCATATAAAAAAATTACAATTTGATCCTTTTATATGAAAAAGCCTTGAATCCCAATTCCCATAACGGACAGCTCCGACTGTGCTGGCTGTACATATCCAGAAGTGCCCCATTAACTAATTTCCACGTCAATCCATATCCCCTTCATGTCTGAACTGGAAAAAAAAATAATTGTCTGCCTTTTTTAGTTACGTTTCAAAATGAAATAGAATTCTCCTTCAAAAAAAGCTTTAAATTATTTAATATTATTTTTTTATTAGTTAAAAAATGGTAAATATTAATAAACTTTTTTATTATTTTCAAGATATTTATCAATTCCATAGCCTTATTACAAGAAGATAAGTGATTATTGTTGATAATTGAAGAAGAAAATTATAAAACTAGTTCCGTTTCTGAAAAAAATTACCGAAGTGGTCCCCTGATCTGAATATAAAAAAAAAAAAAAAAACATGCTTTCCCATATGCATTGTTAAAAAAAAGAGGAACTACATCCATTGTATGTATTGATTGGATGGGTACATATAGGTACTGAAATTGGTATATGGTGATTGCAGAGTTAGCGTGCTCCTATGAATCCTGCTTGCTGAGTTATCCCTTTCTCTTCATTAATTTGGAATATTCATAGAATTTGATCAAAACTCACTCACTCACTCACTCACCCACCATTATTATTATTATTATTATTACAAATTTACAACCATACATCCAACACCATGATTCGAAGAACCGCTTGCTTTCAAGGTTTAACCAGGACATTGCTTCCAGCTCTTTTTCCTTCGTCTTCATCCTCTAAGGTTTTACTTTCTACCCCTTTTCTTAACATATATTTAATATCTTTTTTATTTTATCTTTATTTTTTCACCGATAATATTTTCTACCTCACCCTACTTGTTGATCAAAGCACTTTGATTTCTATTTCTTTTTTCTTCCTCTAACAATTTTAAAAAAGGATTACTGTTTGTTTTGATGTCCCTTCGAAGTGAATTAAACAATGGATAAACAAAGTGATTTTTTTTCATAGAAAAAGCACTGCAAACCGAAGATCGAAACCCGGTTATGCATGTCTCCGTGAACTCACAAATTGAACTACGTCCGAGAAATAAATAAAGTGATTTGTTTATCTTGTTGTTATTATATATATTTTGTTTTATTTAAAAATTATAACATGGAAGATCAAGTTTATATACAATAACTAGTTTATATACCAATAAAGTCCGGCACAGTTGATAGATAATTGAGTCTTTTAAATATTTTGACAGGAATTTGAATCTTGTGGCGTGTATAGAGAAAGTTTTGTTGGGAGAGATAAAGCCCACTTTGGTGTTCTTTACGCTTCAAGGAGATTAGTTTTCGACTATCAATTAAAAAATACCCTTAGTTCACAAAAAAAAATTCATATTTTAAAATTTGTGTTATTTTTTAATAATAAACGGAATACTAAGATTCAAAATGTGTATTTTTTTGTCATATATAATCATGGAAATAAAATGTTGTTATTAATTCATAAGTATTCTGTATATTAAATAATATTTTAGAATAAAAATTAGAGCAGAACTCAAAATAAGCAATTATACTATATAATTACATAATTCAAATGAATATCTATGTTTTTTTTTTGGGTAAGCAAATGAATATCAATGAATGACCCAGTCATGTAGCTCAGTTGGTGAGCACATGGAGACATGCGTGCATGAGTTCGAATTCCAGTGGTACTACTTTCCTATGAACAAAAAAAAATGAATATCAATGTTTACTGTCAACAAATTAATACAGTAGTATTAAAAGTACAATATTTAAAGTCTTAAATTCAATAATTATTAATAGAATATTATTTAAATTCATTTTTTTGTAAAAAAACATTCATTTATTATAAGTATTAATATTAATTATATTGTATATTTATAATACAGTATTAAGTTACTATTAACTATTAATAGTGTCGATTGCCGAATGGGACAGTGGCCCCTGTTCACCCTCCTCAATCTATTTCTCTGTATTGTATTTTTTTTTATCAACCAAATATATCTCTTACATTATATTTTTCTTAAATTTATTTTTATGTATTGTATTAAGACGATCATTTTAAAGTGATTTTTTCTAAGAAAAATTTAAAATGAAATTTTTTTTTTATGAATAATGAAATTTTCTTACATAACATAATATAATAATGAAATATGTAAATCTAATGGGTCGGTATGGGTACACGTGACAAAATTCAGAGTATATGGACAGATAACTACCGATGAAGTGGCACAGGTAGATCGTTGTCTTTTTGAACTATCCTAGCTACCTCAACATCTTCTTTATATCCCTGTATTTGAAACATTTTAGTTAATCTGGAATTAATAATTTTTTTAGTATATATTATTAAAAATTTAATTTCAGTTGTGTCCATATGTATTTTTCGATAAAAAAGAAACTTATCTTACAATTTAATTTTTTTTAAAATTTTTTTTACGGTTTTAATTATTTCATTAGTTCAATTTGATATATTATTTTGTGATAAACATTTTTAGGTTTTCATACTTATATTGTAAGTCTTATATTTTCTTTAAAAAGATAAAAACATATACATAATTCTGAACTAAAATTATGTATTATTATTTTAATTAAAATTAAGATAAATTAAAACACTAGCTAGGGTGTGTTTGGAAACTATTATTATGTAACGTATATGGGATAGTTATATTTTACACTTACAAAAGTTTTTGATTATTTTTTTAACAAAGAAAAAATTTTTTTGTCCTTCAGCTAAAAATTATATATTGTTTTAAAAAGGTTTAAAATCACTTTTCACATCTTAAAATTATGTTAAAAACCGCTTCTAACAACAAATATATCAAAATAAAAATCAATTATGTCGCAAACAATCTATTTTTTTCGTAACTTATTTTCACAATTAATCACGGTTAATCCAAACACACTCTTAGTTCATACACTCGAAAAATATTATCTTTTTGTCTCCTAGTCTAATTCTCTTGATAACTTGACGTGTTTTCTATATCTTTTTTGCAACCAAATCATGATATTTTTTAATTATTATTTATTATTTATGTGATGAGTCCTCTACTGACTTTTTTTTATTTAATATGCAAAGTTTTAGCTTTACATGGAATTTATGTTGTAGCAGATGGGAAGTTACCTTTGCTATGCATCAAAGTCGTCTTCTCTTCAAATCCCCGACCTGACTCACAGGTAAATTCCTTTTACCTTTCATCACTTACTAACGATATTATATATAAGAAATAAGAAATGCTCGTTCTATTATTTTATTAGATTTTTTATTAAATTTCTGTTGAAAATAAAATTCAGAGAAAATGAGGAGTATGCAGACGTGGAGTGGGATAGTCTTGGATTTGGACTGATTCCAACTGATTACATGTACATAACAAAATGTAGTGTGGGCCAAAATTTTGGAGAAGGACAACTGAATCCTTATGGCAACATTGAACTTAGCCCATCAGCTGGGGTCCTAAATTATGGTCAGGTACTGTTTAATTGTTTATTTATCTAGAAAAAACAAAAAAACTGTGTTGTGTTGTAAAGAAGGGTAAGTAATTAGCAGTAAGAGAGGATATGATATGGTAAAAACAGGGATTATTCGAAGGGACGAAAGCATACAGAAAAGAAGATGGAAGGGTTGTGCTGTTCCGTCCAGAACTAAATGGCATGCGAATGAAGATTGGTGCTGAAAGAATGTGCATGATTTCCCCTTCGATTCATGAATTTGTTCATGGTTTGAAGCAAACTGTGTTGGCCAATAAGCGTTGGGTATGTATGACTCATATATAAAGTTTTAAAGAAAGGCATAGAGACTAAATCACTAAAACTTAAAACAGGTTCCTCCGGCGGGAAAAGGGTCGTTATACCTAAGGCCTCTTCTGTTAGGAAGTGGTCCAGTTTTGGGTTTGGCTCCTGCACCTGAATATACATTCCTTATATATGCTTCCCCTGTTCGCAACTATTTCAAGGTCTCTCAAAACCTCTTTTTTCTTTTATTTATTTACACAATTACAATAAACAAAACAAACAATTTGAGTGGGCGCAGGAGGGTTCGGCACCGCTGAACTTGTACGTGGAGGAGGATTTTGACCGTGCTTCTCGCCGCGGTACTGGAAGCGTCAAAACCATTTCCAATTATGCACCGGTATGTATATATAAAACACATTAGTTGAATTAGGGATTTAAGGTTATTCATTGGTCTCATAAATTAAACATTGGATAATTAGGTATTGATGGCACAAATTAGAGCAAAGGAGAGAGGATTTTCGGATGTGTTATACCTTGATTCAGCCACCAAGAAAAACCTTGAGGAGGTCTCTTCTTGTAACATCTTTATTGCCAAGGTATATTAATGAAATTACTTTAATATAATTTGCACAAGTAGTACGTAAGTCATAATTAAGTGGCTAGCTAGCTAGCTAGCTAATGAATGAATGAATGTATTTGTTGTTGTTTGAAGGGGAAATGCATCTCAACACCAGCTACGAATGGAACGATTCTTGGGGGAATTACGAGAAAGAGTGTGATTGAAATTGCTTGTGATATGGGGTATGAGGTAGAAGAGCGTGCTATAGCTGTGGATGAATTGGTTGAGGCAGATGAAGTTTTTTGCACGGGAACTGCCGTTGGTGTCGCCCCTGTAGGGAGTATCACATACCAAAATAAAAGGTAATCATTAACTCAATATCTTCCCTTCGAACACCTACCTACAACTGCATCCATCTGCTTCATCAACCATTTTCTTATATATATGCAGGATGGAATATAAAACAGGCTCTCAAACCATTTCTCAAGACCTCTACAATACCATTTTAGGAATTCAAACGGGTATTATTCAAGATAATAAGGGATGGGTCGTTGAAGTTGATCAATGATTGCATATATATTTCTTATATTATTAGACTGAGAACAGGTTAATTAAGTTACTCCAACCTATTACCTATCACTTAGAGGGTAATATTATTTTGTTAAAGCCATTTTTCATGTTTCCCTTTTCTTGCCTCATTCTGATATGGTATCAATAGACATAAGACATTGATTCTGCTGGGTGATCCTGACTCCTTTTTTTTAAAAAAATATAAAAATATAATTTCCCCTCTAATTCTTGGAGCTTCTTGGCCATGACCTCAACTCATAAATCTAAATTGCATTATCACAATATTTACAAATCTAAAAGTATATATACAAGAGTTCTTTATGTAGAAAGAACAAACAGAAATAACTCAAGTACTGAACTATAATTTCCCTTTTTCTGCTATTGCTTCTTTTGTTTTCTCTAATGACTTTTCCCTCTCTTTTTGTGAGAGGTAATTAGTTGTTACTTTTAGTGTGTTGGGGTGTTGGCTGTAGGGATTCACTCCACTCCACTTGAAAATGATACAATTTATTCTTTAGTTTTTATGGGACAGTAACGTCCATAAACAGAATTTCGAATGCTGCAATTCAGAAATGGACTATGCCTTTCTAAATGAGATGGTGCAAACGGCCAATCCCATGTGCCCTTAGCTGCTTCCCCTCACTAAAAAAAAAAAGAAATAACTAAATATTTTTTTTTTATCAACAGAAATAACTAAAATTGATCCAAGAGGTCTAACTAAACAGAAATGGGCCTAATAAAGCTCTCACTTGATAAACTGTTATAATTGGACATGTTTTATAGTATTCTTTAATTTGGCAAGCGGGCTTGATTAATGAATATTCGGTGCTTTCTAGACCAAAACAAATGTCCTTACTTGAATTATACTTTAGTTTATATAGCAGGAGACAAGAAATGAATTAACACTTGATTTGAGTTAATGTGCAAAACCTCCCTTGCTTTCCCCTCAATTAACGAACGGTTTTTTTCTATATGATCATAATTATATTCATGAGATAAGCATAAGCTCTACCGAACGTCTAATTAGTTAAACATACATGTTATACGGAGGGCATGCCCTAACCCTGACAACAGCGAAACGACGACTTCTCGAACTTCTATCTGGATTCTGATCCTATCATATAATTAATTGCAATTTGGAATGCCATTCTTTGTTTATTCAATGCATGATAATGACACTCACTAATAGTATCAATCACCTACAAATATTGGCTTTCTCATTAGGACCCAGAAGTTGGGCTTCATAGACCCTTCTATGTGTAAAAACTGGATCAGGCCCATAACTTATCGGCAATTCGGCATGCTACACGCTAACGGCTAATGAAAGAGTTGTTTACATATAAAGAGAGTTGTTCAAAACAAAAGGTAAATAGAAAGCGCAAAAACTATACCAAACAGCATTCTAGACAGTGATTAAATCTATGGTTGGTAAAGGAATACTTTTTATGCACACAAAAAAATACACATATTTTACTGCGAAACCAAACATCAGAATTTATCTACTTTATCTTATGATGCATGTTCATTACCTGAAAAAGAACATCAGAAGATGAGATTCTTTGCGGTTGCTCGCATGAAACTTATGCCGAGGAGAAAGAAATATAACGTTATCTTTATCACTTAACAAAAAATAAATAAATAATAGCCTTTATACAACTATCGTGTTGAGCATATATATATGTACATAGAAAATAGTATAAATAACATATAATATATAGTCGCTCGACTAAACTTTTAAGGGAAGTTCATTTCCTGTTTCTTCGAAGATATTTGGAATGTGCATTATCTTCATCACAATTGTTCATGCACTGCCCCTTTTTAGGGGAGCTACTAACTGTGCCACATACATTACATAACGCACCATACTTTATCTTGGGTTCTAAAATTCAATAGTTTATTTTAAATGGATTTCATAATAAAATATGGTCTAGCATTTATTTATTTTTTTAACTATCGAATTTTAGAACTTGTTTTCAAGTTAGTGCGACCAAAAATAATGTGGCATGAATAGTGGCACCCTTCAGGGCAAATGATTAACTTTTAACATCTACAAGCCTGAGCATTCTAATTACTTCCCCACGTGTACTGGTTTATCCACCAAATTCAAACTACGATGGTTTGTCCATGATATATCTTGTTGGCTGATTTCCTTGCCTGATAAAGAAAAAAAAGAAACAAAAACAAACAGCCAAACTATCATATACATAATATCGGACACAGAGACAAATTCCCACCACTGGATAAAAGCAAACCTGTCTCCATATCTTTTGAAGAATGAACTCGCTCCTTGTCGCTTCGATGACTTGAACTCTCGGATTGAGTAGAATCGGTGAACTGGCAGTATGTTGAATGCAATTGTTCATAAATCTCTTCCATCCTCCCACAATGCTCATCTCTTCTGTCCATGTCAATAAGAACCTAAAACAAATTGTCTTAGTTTCAGAGTTGTGAACAAAATACAACAGAGCGAAACCAGGGACAGTACCTGTGCTGCATTGTTCTTAAATACTGGGAGAAATCGCTGCCTACAATATTGGTGGAATAAAACGGTACCAATCAACAGTGGAATGGTAAATCCAGATGCCACTGGTGAGCTTTTTAGTCCAAACACACCGAGTGCAATAAGTTGCGAGAAGAGCAACGAAAAGACTGTTGTGTTGTGTGCAATGGGCCATAAATGTCCCCCGCCGTCATATTTTCTAATATAAACATTGAGAATCTGAAAAACAAAAAACAAAAAGGATGTGATATTTTGCTTGTACAACATTAAAATGTGTCATTCTGAGGCATTTGAACACCTAAAAGGACATGGTTTAGTGAATAAATGTATGTGCCTGTGGAACATATTATTTTGGTTTAAAATGGACTAGAGGAAGTAGCTGTTCTGTCATGGAGACAACTAAAGGATATCAGAATAGCAGATCGACCTCAGGGTGACGCATTGATTTCGGCCCAAATCATAGATTCAAACTGAATTCAGCTCATTCTTTTACATTCTTGCTAATTTCAAGAAAATAGCTTGAGAATGACATGAATTAGATTCAAAAGTTTAATTTAACCCCTGTTCTAACCTTCTCCCCAACTATTAATTACAAAAACCTCACTGCGTGAAATTTTTCGAAACAATCACCAATGTAAATCTACCAAGTACGGATTTCTAGGCCCACTGGTGTTTAAAATAATCAACAACAGTGTGAAATAAATATAAAAGAACTTATACACCCGGATAAGTAAATGCTCATGCATAAAGCAAAGAATTAAGCACAATTAACTTCATGATGATTGAAATAAGATGGTAACTTGATAGAAGTACTAACCTGGTTTCTGTAAACGAGGTAAGCTAGTAAGAAGTAGAACAATAAGAAGGGCAATATCAGGGGTGCCAGAATAGAACAGGTGAATCCAAGGAATCCAAACAGTAATATCCTCGGCACTTCTGTATGGTAAGGAAAAGTTAGGGTGCCTTCTTGAGAATCATCCTTAAACCCGAGTATGAATCTTTGGATTAGATTCCAGAACAGCGGACACAGTTGCATAATTTCAAATGACAAACTTGCCCAACCAGATGATAAAACATATGTTATGAAGAAAGTAGCCTGTATGCCATGAAAAAGCCCACAGTTTAGTGAACGGCTAATTAAAAAAAAAAAAAAAACCTGAAGGGAACACAAGTATAATTAAGTAGTGCTCAAAATTCTGATACAAGTGTATGTCCATATAAGAAGTGTGCATGATTTATGATATGCATTTGGCATATGGGAATTTGCGAAATCACCTGCGCTGGGACTGCTTTGGCAAGTTGGGCAGGTAGTTCTGTTATACTAGTAAAGACTGAGAGTTGGCTAATAATAGACCCAGCAAAAACATTAACAAAAAACACATTCCAAATTGTGAAGTACAAAACTTTGCAGCAAGCACTCTTTTTCCTTCCACTACGAGAAATAGGGCCTTCCACTGCTGAAAGTAGCATCATCACTGGTGGAACTGAATATAAAAATAAAACTAAAATCGCACTTGGCAAGTAACCAGTCACCAGTTGAACCATAAAATTCCTGAAAAAGTAATTGAAGAACACTAGTTCAATTTACAACATTCTAATTGGTGTAAAGCACGTAGCTTTTATAAGAGATTTCAATAGCAGATATGTAGGGGGTTGAGCAACTTAGCTACGTTCATTATCACATTCTGTTTCGATATTTCATGTTTTGCTCTCCCCATCTATTGTAAATTTTTTCTTAGTCTTCATGAATTTATTCTGTTATAAAAAAAAGCTTATGTGTGAAATTATAGCTAAAAATAGCTGAAGTACAAGGACAAACAGTGCACAACTTCAACTAGTATTTAAATACACTGAACCATTTCTTCAAAGTGCAAACAAGTAGCAGATGGCAATAATTTATAAGCTTAATATATGTCAGCTAAATATAGGGAAAATTACAAAGAATGAATTAAGGGAAAAAATAATTCATGTTTCGGAACAACTAACAAACAGATAAGTCAATAAGTGGTTATTCACTAACCACTCTTTCGACACAGATTACCAAATGATCATTCCAAAAACAGAGATATTTGTTACAAATTATATATTTTTTACTTCTGCCTAAAAGCTCTATATTGAAAATCTACTCAGCATACACAAATTCTTGAATATCGATATATATGTGGCATGGAATATATGTGGGTGCTAAGTTGCATCTATCGTAGGTGTTAAATTGCAATTGCTGATTTAGGAAACTGTAAAAATTTAAACAAGATATATTTGGGAAGTAACTTGTAAAGTTCGGAATTAACTTGTATTATAAAGAGCCATTTTTTGGTCAGAAAAAACAGAATTTCACAGTTAATTTATCAGGCCAACAATATGGAAATCCATAATATTTGTCCCTTCTATATGTTGCAACAACTTACTGTTCAACCATCTTTGGCAGAGAAGGGAACATTTTCTCAAGCTTCTCTAGTTGAGTCAAGCCTTGTGCAAATGTGACTGGGATAAGGAATACAAGGACAAACGTAATAGACGCCACAAATGTAGCTATCTTACGAATCCAAAGTTGCCTGTATGGTACGCAAAGGTTGACCCAGTAAACATCACGTGGTTCAGGAGCTAAGTCTGTGACCCATAACATAGGATTTGATGTTTGAAGATTTTGGGCAGCCATAAGAGCAGCATACCGACTTTTAAAAAACACAAAGGCAGCTGCACATTCCTGTATTAGATACTCGAACGCGAGCATAAACTGTTAAATAACACATAAGATGCCTCCTATATATACTTCTATAACTACATAATGCAAAAACAACATGGTAATAACCTGGTTGAATTGTAATAAATCATTATCGTTACAGAATAAAAAAAAGATAATGATAACAGAAAAAAAAAATGAAAACTTAATAGTAATACATTGTAGTAAAGTTGTATCTTTCAAGAATAAAAAGTTAGACTGATATACAGTAAATTTCCTGGTAATGATCAGTGAATCAACAAAATTCAAATAAAAAATGAAAACAGTCACATACTAATGTCAAATCATAGTAAATTTCTTAATATGGCAGTTTACCCAATAAGACAAATGAAAGAATTTCGCATATTAACATCATAATTATATAAATTAGTCCAGCAAGAAAATTTGACCTTTTTTCTTGCATCCTTGTGCATATCACTGTAGCCTATTCTCCCATGAATACTATCTTCATTAGAAATCATCTTAAAAGAATTGGTGGATCCTCCACAAAAGTAACATTGTGTAAAGTTGGGCCTACACGACTTATCCACTGAACAATCACTGAGCATCTTACACATATATTCTGCATCATCCTAGTGGAAGATAAAAAGAAACAAAAGTTTATAAATGGCAGTTAATTCAGCATAATGAAAAATGCTAGAAGTTTATATTATGTTTAAGGAAAAAAAAAAAAAAAAGACTGTACAGATCATAAATTTGGAAGAAAAAAGTATGATAATGTAATCACAATAAACCAAAAAATATTAAAAAAACTTATGAGGTAGACCTTCAATTTTTGAATTGCACCAGACTTGTATACTATTTGGTGTGACAAATATGTTGATGCATGGTAATATGAGAAAAACATTTTCACTGTATCGCTGTATGTTTTTTCTGAGGACCAGGGTATTCCTCGGACAAGAATAGCAAAATGACTTGGATTGGGTGGAGATGCTGTAATATATATTAGCCGCAAATTAGCAATGCTCTTGTATTCCTGGACATTATTCACATTTGATTAGTTATATTTGGAAAATAAAGACATAACTTATAAGGTCATTTCATGAAAACATGCAAGATAATTCAATCTTGACTGTAAATGTAGCTCCTTACGATGTAAAGAAGAGAACAAGCTGTCAATGTTATGATGTATAATGCGGTACAATGAGCCCAAAGCCTGACCTCAAACAAAAAAGTAAAAATTAACTATCAGTAACCAGTTTGTAGAAGCATTCCTAAATAAAACATTTAATGATTAACACATATTAATGTCTAAAAATGGAGTGAAAATGTAATAAAATAGGAAAATGACTTTCAAATATGAAATAATTCCTGCTGTTGTTTGGGGAAAAGATCTACACAAAACTCCCATATTATTGTATTTTCTAATCATTATTTTTTCTTAGCTTTTACACTGTATTGGCTATTTAAACTAAACTCACATAGTTAACGCTTATGTTTAACAGTTAGAAATAGGTCATACCACGTGGATCCTTCCTTGACATTCACAATGGTAAATACTTCCAGTGACTCGAAAGGTATATTCTTACGTATTCTGCTCTGGCCATAGTAATTCACTGGAAGCACTAGAAAAGTGCAGATGACTGTAGCAATAGAAAATACTCGAATACTGAAACGAAAATGACAATATTAGTAGTTAGTACAGCAACAAATTGGACGATTTACACTTCATTTAGTTTTTGATTTGAAGAGCTTTTAAATGAGTGATAAACAACTGGTTTTGATTGGAGTAACATATAAAAACGGAACAAAAAGCGAACACATATAACAGACAAATAAATAGAATAAGTAGGGGAAAATTTACCACATATATATTATATATATACATATACACACGAGGAGGGATCACTTACACGGGTATAAGTTGCCACATTCTTACATCGCTAATAACTATTTATTGAATAATTGTTTTACAAAATCAACCATTAGATTAAAAGTTCTTATTTTATAGATCATATTTATAAAATTTCATGTCGATGGGAAATCACTTAGTACTTTATCAAGTGATTATTATTTCCATACATTTCATGGAACTATATATTATGTTCATCTTTTACAATATTAATAGAGTACTAAATGATTTCAAATCGACTTGTATATATAATCTATAAGATACTTCCAATCTAATGGTTGATTTTGTAAAAAAAATAAAATATTCCGTACATAATTAATAGCCGTATAAAAATTAGTGTCAACTTACAACCGTGAAGTTGATCCCTCCTCTCTCTATATATAAAGTGCTAAAATTCAATCAAGAGCTTAATGAAAGCTTGAGTTCAGCATCACCAAAATCTATGCAAGTAACTTAATGACGGGAATGGATCCTCACACTTAACATGTATTTAATACCTATGGGGAGAGAGATAAAAACAAATAACCAACATAATATATTATGTTATTTTTTAACACGAGGAGATCCTTTTTCCTTAATGTCTTATTGGCCTAGTTACATCAATTAAGCATCATTTATCATAAACAACCATATCACTTTTGAGATCACAAATCTCAGTTAAAGTTATTTATGTATAAATTGTCAGGAAAATCACTTTTGTGCACACAGTAATGCATGATGTATAGGTAGACAAATACTTGTCTCATCCATAAAAAGTCAACATCTAAAAATCTAGCCATAACGGTATACTAGATGTTATGCACTCATCATTAAATAGCATATATATGACATCAAAGTGTGAACTTAGCAACAATGTCTCACTTCCATAACAAAACCATGTTTGGGTAGTTGCCATTTATTTTTGAGGTGCTTTTTATGGGTATTCTTGGGATACTAGGTACATCCGGAAACTATAGTTAAAAGGAAAATAAAATATCATAAGAATTTAGCCTAATACTATTTAGCATTTGATATCTGACATACTGTGAACAGCATTCAAATTTCAGATTAAAACTTACTGGATAAGAAAAATCTAATTTTAAAGTGATTGAACAACCTGAACACAAGCATCCTGCAAAAAATCACAGCATCCAAGCCACCAATAGTCAGTAATTCATCTTGAGTTGTTTCCCATGCTTTCATTACCCATGTAGGGGAGGGAACAAATCTCTCCAAGCAAAAATCAAGGCTTTTTGAACGCCGAGAGGCTAGCCTTCTTCCGAAGTATACATTAACATTGCTGGGTTGTTTCCTTAATATTGAATAGAGAGAAAAGAACACCACACACACAGCAATATTAATTCCAGCAGAAGTTAAAAGAGCTGCAAGATCCATCTCTGCCCACTGTGGCAATATCTACACATCTCATTACCCAAGAAGAAAAGGATAAGACAGCAAAATCATATCCCTCATCTGAAAGAGAAAAATTCCAATCAATGTCTCAGTAAAAAAATTGCTTTATTTGCTCTTTGGGAAAGATCAAGAATACCGCAACACTAAAATATATTTTCCCTAATTTGGTTAAGTTTCACCTAAGCTTGTGTGATTGTCACCTTAAAACAATAGGCAACAATACAGAGACGCAAAGGATTGAAGTGAAAAGATCTATCAGTCACCTGAAATTAACACACACACACACATATGCCATCGAGAGAAGCGTAAAATAACTTTAAGCAACAATGATTAACTCTCTATTTAATTAATACTCATGAAGATATATTGCATAGTTTCTTAGAAAATATATCATCATTTTGCAATCACTCTGTTACTCATCATAAGTCCATAGACCATAATCCAATCCAATACTGAGTTTCAGACGATTTGGTAACAGACTAATAGCACCCTGCATAGGAGTACAAACTGGCATCAAGTATTATACTGTCTTTATAATGATTAACAACTAGTGCAACATAGAGATACCAAACAGAAGCTTACATAATTCGCCAATGTGATGTTGTAATTAAAAAATTCTACTTGGGTCCGTGGGTTCAAAGTTAAAAACTGGAAGTGTATGCAAACTAAAAGGAAGAAATGAGGAATAAGGATGTCCGGAAACAAAAAGGGCAAAATGTGAGCAATAAATCACTGAATAGTAAAATTAAATAAACTTAGACAACGAGAATGGTGTAAACCAGAAGAACAAATTGACATATATGACCGAACATTCTCAAACTAACACTAATAATAGAAATCTGAAACCAATCATTCACTCCCATCATGACTTCACAACTAAATCAAATGCAATGGATGACACTCAAACCAAACACACACGTGTCAATATGCAAGTCAAGAAGTAAGCACAACAACATATAGAAAAGCCTTAAAATTTTGAATGAATGAAAGAGATTCTTGTGTACATAGGTAGCTAACTAAGTAAGTAAATCAACATGGATATTATGACTTCAAATATGAAAATGCTTGTGTGGCACAAATGTATTTATACAATTTAATTTAAACAATTCAGTTGGTAGATGCAACTTGTAAGTTCCATGTCTATGCAAGCATTTTGTATGGAATAGATGACTCAAATGCAGGGTTTATTTCTTATGTAAAACAAAAAATAAATTAAACAAAACTGAGAAAGAAGGTAAAGTACCTGCATACGAATGAATGATTTGTCGACAAAGGGAAATTAAGGATACAGAGGTGTAAAAGTATAATGAAGGAAAAATGAGAATGAGAATGTGTATGGGCTTCACCTTCATAGGAAGGTTTTATAGACAAACTAATTGCTGGGAATTGCCAACAGTTTTGCAAAATTTGTTTATGATCTTGGAAGTCGTAAAAAGGAGAAGACGGGAGTTAAATAAGAAATCGCAGAAAATAGGTTTCTGAAAGCATTGTTATTATTATTTGCGTCGCTCGCTCTCTCTCGATTGAAGCCGGCCAATACACGAATAGAGGGAGTAACGTATTCTTCACAGCCAACACCCAATGCCCAAACCGCACCAAAGCTTTTCTGAAACGATTCATTACCAATGCCATGCATCTCAATTCCAAATCATCATCAAATCTTGCGTTATCGTGTGACTACTGTAACTCCAATTAAATAACAACAATATTATTAACCAAAACAAAAAATGTGGACTTCACAAGACATACTATAAATTCAGAAATATCATAAACTTCAAAAATACGAATATATTTATTTACATAAAAAGCGAATTCATGTTCCCTTTCAACAAAAATCTTAAATCTGTTATACAGTGGTAGAAATATAATATGTCACCAATAAAATAACATGGGTTGGGTCCATGTAACAGGATAAGTAGAGACAACTGTTAATACTTATTAAGCTGCATTTGAAAAGAGTTGTACGCTCTTATATTTAGCTTATTTTTATAAGTTTGGAGTATTTAACAACTTATCAGAATAAGGTAACTTTAATTTATTCAAATAATTTTATAATTTTATTTATAGATAATTTATTTTAAAAAAGAGTATTTAATTAAGTTATATTTTTAATGCAAATGATATTTAGCGCCTTAATGACACTATTTAAGAACCCAAATATAGTAAAAAGATATTGGAATATGTAATTTTTTGTATTCCTGAGAGACGGAACAATGTACTCTGATTGGTTTTTTACTTTTAATAAATTTAACTAGTATCTTATGGACACTTTATATTAATACCCTATTTTTAAATACACCTTTAATCTTTTACTTTAATAATATGAGTGTGGGTAAGTTCTACCCAGAAAGAAAAAAAAATCACTTGACGTGTTTATATGGCTTAACTTATTTTTGGTCAACTTGTATGGCTTAACTAAACACCAGTACAATATAATGGGCTATGATTTTTTTTTTTGAGCTATGGCTCAGATCAAGAGTGTAGACCCAAAAATGAAAACGGATCAAGAATGTATAGGTCAGAACAGATCAAGTCACGGTAATTGCCATTTGCACCCCTTTTTAACGAACCTTCAGGTATCTATCTGTTGTGATCTAACTTGACAGGGATGTAGGACGAGCAAGATGGTCTTCTTTATCAGCAGAAGGTGATGGGGTCGCTTCTGTGTCCTGAGCTCCGGCGGCGGTGGTGTGCACATGCAAGCACTCCGACGCTCAAGTCAGTGAGCGAATTAGGGTTTGTATATATGATAATATATCTTACGTACCTTGCATGGTGCATTATGATAGTATTTATAAAGTGATGTAAAATGACCTAATGCGGTCCGTATTGGGCCAGGATCTATGCTTGGGCCCAATCCTCATCATCTGGGCCTTGTTAATAGATAGCGCCCAACTTACCGGGATGTTGGCGGTGATTCATATAAGCATTTGTCCGGGATGCCATTATTTTGGTCCACGACACTATCTATGTAGACAACTAATCCTATAGATAGGATGTAGTGGGTTATATCAATTCACATATTCACATGCCTTTTGATCTTCAGAAGTATGAATCTGAGGTAGCAGGCGGGTGGCTTCAATTGTTTTTATTTTTTGATATGAATAGGCAATACTCCATATTGACAGAATAACCCTTCCCATATCCCCTATTCATGTATAAAGGATTAACAACGATCCATCATAATTAAGAAGCAAATTAGTAATTCGACCACAGAATCGAATGGCACACATAGTGGACTGTTTTCTTATACTATAGAACCAGTAGTGGATAGAGGAAAATACAATTAACTACCTAAACAAACCCCTGAATCTAATTCCAATCTTACGTTACATAATTATAATTATTATGATGCGATTAATAATTATAGTTAAGCTACAGGCGTCAATAGTAATGCAAATCATTTAACTTCCATTTCCATACAAAGCTTCAAATTTCTTCTTCTTCATTTTTAAGCTGAGCTAGTAACTCTGCTGATTTTTCCTTCCGATCCAATTATTCATAGGACGATATCTGGAAAACCCACTTAGCAATTGGTGGTGTCGGGGCACAATTGGCAACAATAGCAGATTGTTGTTGCGTACAAGTATTGACAGCAGGGACAGTTGAGTAATTTGACTCAATAAATGCCTTAATCCTTCCGATTGCAACTTGCAAAGTCTCTTCAGACATATTAGCAAAGCAAATCCTGAACCAACCCGGTTCAGAGCAATGGCAAGAAGACCCTGGAGAAATGTTCAACCCAACTTCACAAACAATCTTCTTCCAAAGTTCCTTCTCTGCCTCAAAACTCCCACAACTCAACAAATTCCTCATATCCACCCAACAGAACAGCCCTGCATTGCTCTTCAAACACCCAATCCCCACGTTTTTTAACCCTGAAACCAGCATTTCCTTCCTCCTCTTCAATCTCCTCTTCGTATCCTCCATGTATTGCGACGCAAATTTCTTGTCGCCCAGTAAATTCGCTAGCAAATACTGCGTTTGCGACGAAACCAATCCGAAGCTTGACATTTTCGTGGCGGCGGAAATAACCGTTTCGTTGTTGGAATAAATCATCCCTACGCGGAATCCCGGCACGCCAAGATCCTTAGAGAGACTGTTAACGATGTGAATTCGGTTATAGATGTCGTTTTCATGGAGACTTGTTCTCTCGTTTATGACTTCCATGATGCTTATGAAGCTGGGTGAGTCGAAGACTGTCCCTGAGTAGATTTCGTCGCTTACTATGTGAATGTGTTTGTCGATCGCGAAATCGATTAGATTGTTAAGTTCTGTTGTGTTCATGGTTATGCCTAGTGGATTTGAAGGGTTAGTTATGAGTACCCCTTTCACGTTGAGATTCTGTTTCTGTGCTTCATGATAGGCATTTTCTAAAGCAGAGGAAGTGATTCTGAAACCATTTGAGCTATAACAATGCATTGGGACAATTTCGACGCCTGTACGCCACTTTAGATCTCTATCAAACCTGAAAATATTAAATAAATACACATGAACTAGGGTAAATATGAATTTAAAAAATAAATGAGTTTGTTATGTTTTGAAAGCACTAGTAAAAAATAAATGAATTTACCCAGGATAGTAGGGCGTGGGAAGAATGAAAGCTTCTCCAGGATCAGCAAGACAGAACATGAGAATCTCATTTGCAGGAGTTGCTCCGGCTGTCAGGACAAGCTTCTCCGAACCGAATTTTATTCCATTTCCTCTTATTCTTTCCATAAACTCCACCAATTCCTAAAAGCCAAACAAAAAAAGATTATGCATGTATCTCATGAATTCAAACATGATTGGTAATTTTTTTCTAAAAAAAAGGGTTATATTATCATGGAATTTCCAGTCATATATATTGATCATCAAATAACAGACAGTATACAAGTTATACATACGGTGACTTAATAATTTATAGTACTGTCCTATTTTGTTTGTGATGTTCTTCCACGACCATCAAACTCACCCTAACTATTTTGGATTTTACTGTATTTCTGTTGCCAATAGCAACAAGTTGATAAGTTTCATAAAAATGATAAAAATACAATTGCCTTCTTCAAGTTTAAAATGAGAACATATAATAAGTTTAAAATTATACAAATTTTACATTGATTAATAAATACTATTTAATGCGTTTTATAAATTTATTTATTTATTTCAAATGAATGTTTATTGATTTTTATATTTTTATCTGATGATAAATAAATTCTTTTAGTTTTGCTCTTTGAATTCTAGCTACTTTGCACAGATATTTCTCCATTCTAAAGCTATTCCCTCCATTTCATAATATATGTCATTTAAATTTTGGCACAATAATTAAGAAAAATATTTAATAATTTTTATTTTACAAAATAAACTACTCTCACTATTCTAAAATATTAGACCAAGAGCTTTAACTCAAATGGTTATGTATGAAGTCATAAGACTTGGGAGCAGGAGGTCCAAGATTCAAACCTTGACAAAGGAGAATAGAAAAATAATTTAGTAAAAAACTATTCTAAAATATTAATCACTTTAATAAAAAAAAATTGTTCCAAAATTTTTGTTACGTTATAAAACCAATGTATTATTTATTGTTGTTTTTCTAAATCTACCCTTTATTAATTTATAATGATTAATAAATCTTCAATCTTCTAAGCTATTTAACTTCTGGTTGAAGATGAATTTCGCTTCCAAATAATAAAAAATGATTTCAAGAGAAAGGTAATATTGTTATATAATCATTTATTTTCTTAAATTTTAAAAAGGTTATTATTTTTCTCAATGTGTGCATTAGTCTAAGGTGACTAATATTTCATAATGGATAGAGTATTTAATTTTCTAATATATCGCTTCTCTTTCATAATTAAATTTATCTTTCATTCTTAAATATTTATATTAATTTCTGTCCCCATATTCAATACTAAAGTTATGTTTGTTTATTTGCTCTCCACTTATTCCAATAGCTAGAAATTATAAATCACTTATTCCAAAGCCACTAACATGAAAGTAAAAAATAACTCCATTTGTGTTATGTTAAAAGGCAACGATCACACTGACTTTATATTTTTTTAGGGTATAATTGAAAAAGAACGATTCATATTATCATTGGAGTTGTAAAATAATAAATAATTTTTTTAAAAATAAAATAGTTAAACAACAGATGTTATGAAACAGAGAAAATGATAATTTCATTTATTGCATGTGTCTTTGTTTTTTACATCTTTAATAGAAAATCAAATAAGGATGATTTAGTGAAGAAAAAATCTAAATTCTCATGCAACATCTTCCTATAAATTCTCATACATATTAAAGATAGAAATAAATTAACTGTTTATTATATTTTCAAAACATTAGTACACTTACTTTATCATTTAATACTTACTCTATAAAGTATCTATTTGGTCCTTATTATAAGACATAATCACTTAATTTGCATGTACCAATAAAAATAGTTAATTGTATTATTTTTTTCAAAATATCGTGTGAGATGTCAGGTATACTCTTTATTGAATAATATGTTTAGTAGTTGTAATAAAATAATAGTAAATAGTCAAAATTTACTAAGAGCAAATAAAATAATAGTAAATAGTCAAAAATTATAAAATATCTTATAAAAAAAATCATAAAATTCTTTTAAAATATACCTTATAATAAAGACTAGAAGAAGTATTAAGAAAATTTATAAAAAAATTCATAAAAATTTTTTATAGGAAGATACAGTAAAACTCGTTACTAAAAGTTGAATAAAATTTTAGTTCAATTAATAATTTCTTAATTTGCATAAATGAAATCTTCAGGGTATTTTAGTTTTGCAATGGATGAAATATCATTTAATTTACTAATAAATTCAAAATGCCAAACATAATAAATAGCAAAGTAGTATTATTTAGTTTACTACTAACTAATCAATGGAAGGGTGTAACGGATTGAAATTAGGTGTATTTAAATTATGTCTTCAATTATATCTTATCAATAGAATATTGTTATGTCATTAAAAAATTTTATTAAAAAATTAAAAATTAAAATTAAAAAAAATATTTTTAATAATATGACAATATTTTATTATAAGACACCATTAAAGACATAATTTAGAGTCTTATTTGAATCCGTGTAACCGTGCAAGTGGTTGCTGCAACTCATGACATGTCAACAACACAAAGTCGTTGGTCTTTCTTGGTTGACTTCAAGTGTAGACATGATAACGAAAGGCCGATAGCAACGTAACGCGCGCTCAAGTCTTGTACCAACAGAAAGAACACTTATTATAAAAAAATTCCTTTATTTTCGTTGACCGTTTTCATTCTTTCCTGTTTTTATACTACTAATATAAATATTTAATTTTAGTCTTATATATTATTCAGTATTCTTTTAATGAATTTGAATAAATTATGTTAACCCATCACATTTTTATACTTTTTTTTTTTTGCTTAAAATCTCATTAAAATATTATGCATTTTCATAATTCATTAAAATAAATATTGAAAAAAAAAAGAGATTGAGCCTTGTAAAAACTTACTTAAAGTGCTCAAAAAGTCCAGAAAGAATAAAATGCATATTGACAATGGAGAACTAAATTACAATGAAGCTTTATATATATATATAAGAAGTCTTTTCCTTGTATCATACAAATTCTCTTATTTGTTCAAAACACGCAATTCATTTGGTAAATACATAAGAATATATGGGTGTGAATATTTAGGTTTAATTTTCAGTTAATATATTTTTTTAACGAAAAGAAATATAAATTCTCTCATCATTTATTTAATAAAAATGTTTATATATTTTTAAACATTTAATTTATTTGTCCCAGTCATGTAGTTCAATTGTTGAGAGTATGAGGCCGGATTTGATCCCCAATTATACTAGTTTCATATGAAAAAAAACACTTAATTCATTCAATAAATTAAAATAATAAAAATATTGTCTGTATTCTGCACCATTAATACGTACACCTAGCTATTTGATATTATATTTTTATGTGTTAAGTGTTAACTATATCAATTTTTGGGTGAAAAAATATTTTATCATTTATTTTGGTTTGTTTCTTTCCGATTTATTTTTTATGCCACTTTTGTACTTTGATTAATCTTTTAAGTTAATGATGATAATTGACGTTAGTTATTGATGAAATAATATATATAGTACTGGACTTCAATTCAGTCTTAACTCTTAAAAAATCAGTTACGTTCTTACATTTTTGAAAGCGGGTAAGCCGCGGTAATCCTGGAAGAGAGCGAGTTCTCTGAATAGGGATGTCCCATCTTTATTTTTGAATTCCACTATATCCGAATTTCTTTGAAGCCATGACTCTACAAGGTCAAATGAAAGCTGCATGGGTGCAAAATTAATACATGTAACCAAGAAAATGAAATGAAATGAAATGAAAGTACCTGATTCTCAGCGAGTCCCATCTGAATGATTCCCATTGGATTTAGAAAGGAATGATAAGGATTTTTGTCGTACTGTTGCCATCCAATAAAGTAACAAGAGTCTTCGCCGTGAGACTCTTCAGTAGTACTACTACTACTAATAGCCTTCCTAGACAACATTTATCTATCTATCGATCTGCAATTCAATTCAAGACTTATGTTAGGTTGAGTAGTGATGAGTTGCTTATTTATAAGGGTAAAACCGTAAAACAGAACATGACCCCTCCCCATTCCCAGTACACTTTCCTTTTCTTCAATTAACACTGTTTGTCTACTTCATTTCTCATCCCTTTTATGTACCCCATGCTTTTGGCAACCACTACGTACTCCTATCACTAAATTACTATATATTATTATACTCTCGTTGTTTTTCTATATCACAATTATATTATACTATTTTTAATTGCATCACTTATCGTATAGTTCACTTTTTCTTTCATAACCTCTTCCACAGTCTACCAACCATCACATCTATATATTACTTGTTTAACATACACCACTTTCTACCAAGCTTTTCAATTTGGTCTATCTCATACTTAGTAGTTATTGTCCCCTATATACTTTACTAAAAAATATGGTTAAGATGTCATAAATATATGAATCAATTTTTTTTTTTTAAAAAAAAAAGGGAAAAAAGTGTCGCTACAAACTATTGTAGAGCTTCAAAGTCACTTCAACTTGGAATATCCAAAAATTGTGTACGTACTATATTACTCACCTTGTTTTACTATATAGTACTATTTATTTATTTATATTTACTACTATTTAGTCTATTATTGTACATATTATTGCGTTAATTGGGTTTAACTTCCTGTTGAATCTAAACCCATACTCAATAGGTGATATTGGCCTCACACTTATTTAAAGTGGTGTCATATTCTTTCTATAAAATGACAGAATTAATCTCTTCAAAAAATATGATCCGGATCATATTTTCCAAAAATTTATAGAATTGGTTTTTTCATTTAGATTTTCGGATTATATTTTTAGAGTACATTTTCCAGAAATAAACCAAAAAAAATTTACAGAAATTAATTATTTATTGTTATTTTTAAAAAAATTAAAAGAATATATGACAACAAATTTTATTAACTAATAAATAATTAATAGTTTAATAAGTATTTTTACTTTGAAAACTTTATTATTTTTATTACTTTTTAATTTGTAATATATCTTGCATGTTACTTTTTAATTGACTTAATTTTTAAAAATATTAAAAATGAAAGGATGGTAAAATGAGGGTGGAAAGTGATTCCATCTCTTTAAGTCTTAAGCAAGAGCATATTAAAAATTAAGCCTTAAGTTCAGGAAAAAAAATGAATTAATAAAAATGGTTGACATCAAGTTTTATTAAATTATAATTTTAAAAGGGAGGAATCAAATGATATCGGTGTAACTTATACCAACTCTTACACTGATTAATAACGATTTGTCGAAGATTTTTTTCACGAAACATAGTGTTAGATTGAAACTAATTGTATAGATCATGTTTACAAAATTTCACATCATTTCGAAATCGTTTAGTACTCCATTAATGTACGAGAAAAGTAACGTAAAATATAATTTTAAAATTTATGAAAATAACAAGCATGTTGATAGAGTATTAAATGATTTCGGAATGATATTAAATTTTGTAGACATAATCTATATGATAAATAGTTTCAATCCAATGGTGTGTTTCATGAAAAAAAATCTTTGGTAAATAGTTATTAACTGGTGTAAGAGTTTGTGTGAGTTATCCCGGTATCATTTGATCCTCCTTTTTTTAAAAAATAATATTAAAAATTAATCATTATATATTTTCTGATTTATTTAAAAAAAAAACTACTCCAAAAAAACTCCAAAAAATGTAATCCAAAAATACATTATATATATATATATATATATTTTATTTTATTTTTCAAAAAATGTGATACTGAAATTTCTGAACCAGTTTATCCCGAAATTTTCTGAAAGGGCAATTTTGTCTTTTTTGGATAGGAGGTGAGGTGTGGTGCCAATATCACCCACCCCCTACTCCATCATGAGTGGGCCCTGCAGTTCACACAATTGGGTTAAAAATGTTGAAAAATTCCCACCTTTTATCAAATACAATTTAATTTTCTAAAAAAAAAAGGAATTTCTTAACCTTAATTAATTATTCATTCCAAAAGGAAAAAAAAATCTTAATTATTCTAAAACCATTTGTTTTAGTGCTATTTCTTCAAAAATTAATTATATCACATTATGAACAAATATACCCCTCGAGAAATAACACGTATTTAATTTCTTTATAAATAACGCGTATTGATTCTACTTAACTGTGAATTATAGATCGAGATAGATGTTCAATATTTTTTTATGGAGTGACATCTCTATAAAGAATAAACATGTAATTAAAGATAAATTCTTACATGTTATAGAGAGATAAGAGACATATATAGCCTTTCATATCTTGAGATGTCACGCATGACACCGCGGAATAGGACATAACACGTAACTCGTCAAGGACACGTGTTAGGGATAGAGTTGTTGAACTAAAAATATGATAGGCTCAAAGTAATAATTAGGATCATTGTTAGAAATTCTAGAATAGTCTATTAGGCCTATATATCTAATAGTGATATAGAGTAAAAGGAGATGAATGATAATGTGAAAGGTTTATTCTCCTTGTTTATAGAGGTTTCTCACCCTCAAAGTTGAGAATTTATCCGTTCCCATTTTCGATTCATAACAATATGTGTGTTTCGACATCTCAATAAGATGACCTAAATTGAGGATAAAGACGATTGACAACATGACCACACTTCCGTATTAGGGCCGTTACTTAAAGAATATCTTAAGAATACGATAAGCTTGAATCTTACGAGACAAAATGTTACTGTATAGAGAGGATAAATGTTACCATAATAATAGAGAGGATAAATGTTACCATAATAATACTAAGTGACTTTATTTTGTTCAACCTTCAATTTTCTATATCACGTGGTTAACTTCAGTATTAGAGTTCTTGGATAAACCTTACTACTATATATTATCGAAAAATCTCTACTATTGTTCTTGAGTTATATTTTTCACCTAACTATACGAAGGTTATCATCCTTTTATGATTATGGGTCCACCTTTAATTACACCACATCATTTTATAATGCGATTTTCACCACATTTCATACAAGGTCAATGGGAGAAAAAGATTACTCGAATGCAATTTTATATTACCTCACCCCCAAGACCAAGCAAAGATAGTGGAGTGTCAGGATGAAAACTACACAACTAACTCATCATCTCTGAAAGTACCATTATATTATTCAAAAGGCTCATAGCATTCTGCTTGAAAGTTATCCCATAGTCTTTTCAACCAAAAGTAATATTGAGACTAGAGTTCAGTAATTGGTCGAGCAGTACATAATTAAACCAACGTGAAGGCATTTGGGTGCTGCACTCTCCACCACTTTTGTCATCGTTTTATATTTCTCCAATACCCTCATGACAATAACAATAATTATGATGCATAAAATAAATTAAAGTAAGAAGAAGAAAACTCTGCATTGACGTACACCATACTTCCTTTTGGTCCCTTCTTACTCCCTTATATTTTGAGATAAATAATTAAAATTCTCTAAGCCAATTATGAGGGCAAAGACCGTTTGGAGATAATATAGCCCTCTTTCAGCTTTTCCAAATTTGACTACTTTTCCGAAAAACTTTCTCCAATATTTATCTCACTCTTCTTCCTCAAATTAAGAAACCATTATATTTCCCATTCTTAAGCGAATATTTTGGTATATACTGATCATGTGACACCGTACCAACGCTTTAGATTGGAGTGACGTACTATTTCACTTTGGTCTCTAATTTTGTGAGGATAAGTGTGAATAAGTCACTTAGGTTACTTTAGTACCTGGATTATACGAACATTCATTTTAGTCCCTGAAGTCATGGACTAAAATGACTGATGATAGTGATAGTCGGAGACTAAAATGACCGATTCCGTGAAAGACTAAAATAACTTATAAAATACAAAATTAGGAACTATTTTAGTATATATTTCCTTTAAATTGGCTTCGTATAAAGAAATGCATGAAACACAGCCCAAATTAAACAAGAAAAATAATGATAATAAATCATAAATATGATAAAAATAAATTATAGTATTTCATTTCATTTATACTTTTTAGGATTAATTACACCAAACTTTTTTTGAAGTTTGTCTATATTACACTTTACCTCCCTTTAGTTTTTAAAATTAACTTACTCCTTGAAATTTTTACTTTCATTACAAAAACCCTCGTGACGTTAATTTTTTAGTGTTGTTACTATACATATTTTTCATTTTTTTAAAAAAAATTAATTTTACTATTTATTGTTTTCTTTGGTTTTACCATTTTTATAAGGAAAGTAAAAATTTTAGGGGTTGTAATTTTGAAAATTGAAGAGGATAAGTGTAATATAGACAAACCTGAGAAGAGATGTTGGTATAATTATCCATTTAATTACTACCATTACCTTGAAATGCATTGTGTATATATATATATATATATATATATATATATATGTGTGTGGGGACCCACTTATTCCAAGAGTAAGTCTAGAGACATTTACTCCGTTTAATATCTCTTCACCTAAGTTGAATTTTATCAATTCAATCGTCGAATATAAAGTTCTTAGTGGATAAATCAATCATACAAAATTTCACATAATTTGAAGACTTGTTGATATTTCATCAATCTACTTTATTTTAATAAATAAAACGATTTTTAAGATATAAACAAATCTTACCTATAAAATGACATACCTAGAGATGTTGGATTTTTTTAAAATTTGATATATACAATTATCATGATAGCATCATGTAATTCAACGATTGGATTAACAAAATTCAATGTGGATGAAGAGATATTAAGTGGAATAAGTATTCAAAACTTACTGGACGATCTCCCATATATATATCATCAATATTCATAAAAAAATTAATTTACCATCTAAAAAAATATAAGCTATCAAATTTTTTAGTAATATATTGTTTTTATGTGTATATAGATAAATCTGTTCAATCATGGTCTCACAATTATTAAACCAATAAACCTCGAACTAGTAACTTCATCCGTTGAATGGCCAATCCAGTTTTAAAAACATTTTTAAAATGTATAATTTACTAATTCACACAGTTAAATATAATGAAATCATGAAAATGTATCAAAATAGCCTTAATTAAATTTTCGGTCTCTCAATAATGATTAATGTGTGATTTTAATTTCTTAGTTTTTTTTATCATCAATAATATCTTACGATCCAACGGTTGGATTTACAAAAATGTCATACATAAATTATTAAGATGAGTAAGTGTGTTTAACTCTTTTCAATAGAATAAATGAACCCACATTCATCTGATTAATTTAGTGGTCATCAGAGTCTACTATAATGAGTAGTAGCTCCTCATTCAAAATTCAAAATTAGGTGGATGCACTTTTTATACAATTTTAATCCTTTCTTTGATTATTTTTTGAAATTTTAATACGTCATATTGTTATAAATTTTTCTTAATTGCATTACTAATAAGGAAAAAGAGTGATGTACCATTTCGGTCCCTAACTTTGTGAGAATAATTCACTTTAGTCTCTGATTTTGTGTGGATAAGTCACTTTAGTCCCTGAATTATATGAACATTTATTTTAGTCAATAAATAGTGAAGTTCAGGGACTAAAATGACTTATTTCGCGAAGAACTAGACTAACTTATAAAATACAAAATCACGTACTATTTTAATATATAATTCTAAAAAAAATTATAAAACGATATTCTTTGTCAACAAAATCAGTTAGAATAATATAGAAAAAAGGTCGTCAATGACTAAAATTATAATTAGAAATGAAAGTAGTAAAATAATTAACAACAAAATATTAACTACAAGCAATTTTAATTATTTAATCATTAAATCAAACTTTTATAATAAAGTTTACTTTTATTGTATAAAAAATATCATGGAATTGAATCACCACGTTAATTATAATTGGAGAAGTATATATGTAACAAAGCCAAAGATAAACATGTACGAATTCATCCAAAAAAGTGAAAAGGATAAATATGCATGTATGAACTCCATGTTGAGGCCCTGAGCCCTCATGCTAGTTGCTACAAGAATTGCAAGTTCTTGAGTAGTTAGCTATTTGACAAATGTCATCATTTTAATAGAGGACCACACTCAATTTTCATAACTTTCTTGGCAGGTGCAAGTTAATTGGATTCCTGTGAAATGTAACCCTGACCCTACTCATCATCAACTCATATACATATATCCCTCAAATCAATGTCGGCCATTCATTCTATATTAATTTAGCTTATTATCTAGTCTAACTTAATTTTAAAAGCTAACTAGATTTATTATGCATTTTATGTTAACTTATTTTAGTCATGTTGTTAGTTGATATTTAATTTTTATCATTTTTATCTTAACATACATTCTCTCACACTTAAAATGTAAGACTTCTATCGTCACTATTTTAACATACGCACCTCTGAATATGACCTATATTATAATGCGCGAGTCTACGTACAATCATATTTGTAGATGTGACTCACATGACGATTAATTAGACTCTAATATGATAAGAATGATACACTATTCAATAATTATTCATGGTTTGGAACTTACCCAACAAAAAAGCCAAAATTAAACTAATTCATGGCTTATTAGAACTTAACCCACCAAAAAAACAAAATATATTATTTCACGGCTTAGAGAAAAGCCGGAATCAACACGTTAACATCACCTACGTACCTGGTTCCTATAATGTCATCTAAAGCAAGGATAAAGTGAGACGTCTCTAGAGTTTTTTTTTGTAAAACTTGTCACAAAATAATTAACTTTTTTTAATAGGCCCAAATACATATACACTACTTCTAGATCTATTCTATTAGGAATTGTATTTCACACTTTGAGCTCTAAGAGCTTCTTCTTATGAGAGCTTGTCTTATGCCAGCTAGAAGCTCTCGACAGAAAATAATTAATTAATATGAATATCATGATTAATTAGGGATGATATAATCAACTGACGCAAATATACATAGCGCACATTTGAGCACTGAAAAAAATATTGTATGTATATTTCAATGTTCAATATATGACCACTTGAGTAATACTAACCCCTTATATATGACTTAAATTTGAGTTGATTATTATAGATGAATGAACGTAACAATTGTAAAATTTATTTTGGTTAGTTAAAGGGATTGGATTATGACAGAGTCTTAAATATGATAAATTGTAGGTTACGTTCTAACATCATTATACTATTAATCTAATCTGTTTTAATTAAGTGAGGTAAATAGATGGAAATTTGTGAATAATGAAATAATGTAGTTAAAATAATCGGATACGGTGACAAGTTTGAGAAACAGGTCGATAAGTGATGTCGCAAATGGGGCCAGCGCCCACCTGAAGGATGGAGGTTCTGCTTCTTCTTTCTCTCTCAATCTCTTTCTTTCCCCAACATGGTTAGTTAATTAGTTTTTGTCACCAAAAGTTTTTCCTACAGTTAATATTTCCCAAAAACAATAAACAACAAAACGGCATATTATCCTTTTTTTAACTAAAGATTCTGCTAATCAGTGCTTTGTGCTTATGACGACTAAGACTAAGAAATACCTACTATTAAATTCACCGCAATAAATATATTAAATTATTTTAAAAAAGAAATTGACAATTATATTTTAATGTAGTTAATATTATTAAAAAAAAAAAACTTTGTTTACTTCCTAAACCAATTTTAGAAAGGGACCCAAATTACTCCCAAAAAAACAATTTTAAATGCACTTGTATGTTAATTATAATATTTTTGTTTATATTGATGCTACGTACATTACATAAGCTTTGTTACTTGCTTCCTAAACCAAATAGTATATTATTATTTTTTAACATGTGTATGTTAATTTATCATTTGTTAATGATGTTATTATAAAATACTATAAACTTAGTTTTAGGGTAGTTAGACTGCTAGGTAGCATTATTTGAAGTACGTAAAATCATTGGTTGGCTGGTTTAATTTTTCATTAATGCGCTTTAGCAGCTTCAATGTTAGAGGATGCATGCTTCTGACGGTTTACGTTCCTATCCAGCCAGAATTTGATTATTAGTATGCGTTGCGGCTGAATAGGAACCAATATGAGTTATATTCTTTTTTTTTTTTCTCTTACTGTTTTGTGTGTGGAAAGTCTCAGTAGTAATGAAGTTCTACATTATGACAGTAGTGGTACGTCAAGTAGTATATTTACACATCACCTTAAGTTTGATGTAAACTAAACATGGGAAAAGAAATCTTGCAGAGAAGCTTCATTTCATTCTCTAAATCTAAACAATTCAGAACAACACGAGTTATGATGATCCTTCTCCATAAAACAATTGACCACCAAATATATCACTAGAGCTTTTGTCGCCTCCATGCATGATGCATCTCCATTTATTTTTCTTAGAAAAGGTTACACCTTTATTTGGAGCTACAAATACAACCTTTGTCCAAACAACGTAGACAAAATATAATATCCGGCCGATCATTGGCCGAAAACCATGTTCTTTCAAAAAGCTATATATATAGAGGAGGAGAGGGGGCAAATCCCCTGAAAAGGTTATATACTACAGAGTACAGAGCAGAAGAAGAGTAGAAAATAACAAGAAATTAAAACACTCACTCAGGAGAGAGGAAAAGTAGAGACAAAACTCTGAGAAAAGAGGAGAAAGACTTCTCGTATAAACTTATACTAATATTCAAGTTACCAAATTCAATAGTGTAACACAAAATAATATAATAATGCTAAATCATATTGTGACTTTGGCTCACTCCAAATCAATGTTAAATGCATTTTTTATTTTGTACATTATACACCCAGTTATAAATTGTGATGGGTTGAATAATAGGTGATCATTAAGATTTAATTTTACATTAATGTTTAGTGTACATCCCAATCCGTTTACATTTTATATATTTGGTTGAATGTGAATTTTTTTTTTTTAAATCAATATTTGATTTGGTTAATTATTATGTAGTCATTTAACTATATATTTGAATATTTTAACCATATATATAATATTAAGTAATAATTTAACTAAATCATATATTAATTTAACCACATATTTATTCATATTTAACCACGTATCTAAACGTACAAATGCAGAGTTTGAGATTTACACCAAACATTATGGTTAATTTTATTAGACACATGTCAATACCATCTAATGAAATCTAAATTTTTCTATTTACTCTCAACTTGATTTTATGACAAGCATAATCTAAAACAAAAGCGCTTGGTAATTTTCAAGCAGTAGTATAAGATTAATCCTTGAATTAGAGTTATATGAGTAATTATGTAATTTTGTTTTAGAAAATGATTTTTTTTTCATCAGCCAAATTTTTTTAGGAGCAAATTTAACAATATTTTAATCTTTAAAAGGGTAATTTAAAAGTATTTTAAATCATTGAGTTATTAATTTAGTTATAAAATTTTTTAACGGACTAAAATTAAATGATTACAAACAAATATTTGAAAGACAAAATTAATATTTTTCTCTGCTTTCTTCCTTATTACCCATACTCTCTCCAAAAATAAAGTGCACATCAATTATTGATTGATCTGTTGTTGAAGTGATAACTTCAAGATTCGAATCTGTATTAATTTGTAAAAAAATTTACTTACGATTCATATTATAAAAGCTTTATTTGGACAGATACACTTATTAATAAAACATATAACAGAATTAATTGCATTGATTTTCAAAAAAATTATACAATATTTCAAATTTACTCTCATCCTCTTTCATAATTGTATTAATTGTATTTTACTATTATAATTTTTTTTTAAAAAAAGCTTATTTATTGTAAAAAATAGACATAGAAAAAAAATAAATGCTCCTACATATTTGTTTAAGGTCTTATGTTATGAAACGCTAATGATACGCAAATGATGCATGGTCTGATAATATGAAAAGGTGGGAGTATTTTATAAATGATAGAAAACATTTAAGTTCACCCCTGTCCTTTATCATACCAACACCAGCGATATCTCCGAGTTAGGTAAAATTAGAATTACTTATAATGAATTCAAACATAGCACCAGCGATATCACTGTTCATCCCTGTCCTTCAAAAATTAAGAACTATTCGTGTCACTGGTTCTAGAAAATTGCATTTGATAAACAGATTGAAAAAAACTGGTTTTGGAATACAATAGGAGACGTTTGTTTTCATTACTAGTACTAGTACTAGAATACAGAATTACAAAACCAGACTATATATGCAGATTGCAGAACAGGCGGTTAAAAATAAGCCAGAGAAAGGATACATTTCGGTTTTCAAGTCAAATGTGCAAGTCAGTACGAAGATCTGACTTTTCCTCATCATTTAGACTTTATAGAGATACAGTGTAAACTGTAGGAAAAACGAATGTCGTCATTCACTGGCTAGCTAGATTATTTCAGAAAATGTAATGACATTCGATTTATATCTCAAGGGAAAAGGAGTATCACTCTAAGTACAACAATCACTGCTAGTGTGCACTTACGATCGCCTATTCAACTTATAAATTCTTTAAATATCAAACTGATTTACCAGGATCTTGTATTTCAAAGAATATAAATCTATCAGCAACAAACTAATACACCATCTATTGCGAGAAAATTTCCAGGAAATAAATTACCTTTATAGAAAAAACTGATTCAGATGAAAAAAGAAGGATAAGCAGCAGGCATTGGGAGCTTCAATTATACAAAATTTTCATCCCAAAAGTCAATGGAGAGACTTCAAGTGGAATATCTGGCATCTTGGAGCATACGAATTCTTTGTCGAAGCTTGTTCAAACTTCTTGGAAGCAGCTTCGTTCTCCTCCAAATTAATTTGATGGAAATACCGGACCCACCAGGATGAACTCCTCATCTTAGCCTGAAGCAAGACAAACAAGTTATTTCCATGTTGTTTATGAACTATATAAAGACAGGTTAGAAATACAAGTGATATATTTTTCTCTAAACAGGTTGAGGGATAGGCCTTCCGCCTTCAAAACGACAGAAACAAAAATATGATTAATCCAAGTAAAATGTACTCACCGCTCTTCCAAATTTAGAAACATCTGCAAGCTTAGCCTTTTTGATATCTGGAAAACCTACATTTATAAATATTATTGTCAGAGCCAACATGCCAGAGAAAAGGTGTCCAAAATATTACTGATTGCTGCTAAGATAATCATTCAAGCTACCAGAACAAAGTCAACAAACAGTGCATGGAAAACTCAATCTTAGTAACAAACTGAAATAAGTCCAATGCGACAAATTATTTAGAGTATGATTCATATAAACTATAACACACACTTCTACTCTACAAACCAATAATACCCTGCATGCCAATCTCAAATCATCATTCAAAAATTCAATTCCTATATAGTTTGTGAACCTAGGGGGTGTTTAACATGCACAAGGAAAAAGTGGAGCATGAGTGCACCACCATTTCTCCACCCTTGATTTGATACAAAATAAGAAAAATATCAAATCAAATGTCACGTCGTTGCTTCTCCACACTTGGATTTGTCCCCTACGAAACTCAAGTGGTGTATATCAAAACTTTAAAGCCACCGTGAACCAATGTAGTCCCACTTTCATTTCCCCATTATGGTTTTGTAACTAGAGAGGTTAAGAAATTAATGCTTGGTTTAGATAACAGGAACCTCTTTTGAGTTTTTGGCAGAAAAAGAATATTTGTTCATATACGGGATTTGGCACTAATTTAAGTGCACTTACCAGTAAATATCACTATTCCATCAGACGACACCCTTGCCAAATCTGGAAGAGTTTTGTTGATATATCTAGGAGATAAAAAATCAAGGGCATCTGAAACAATTACTAAAGAGAAAGATTTTGGCCTGTATGGTAGAGGAAACTTGATATCAGCAACACGCACAATGCCTTTGCGGATAAGTGCTTTGCAGTTACTGTCAGCATCCTCAATATCATAGGGTTCTATACCCCAGGCTTCAGTTTCCTCCTCCTTAAGCAATTTAGAGACCACATAGCAAGTATCAGGACCAACATGCAAAACTTTATGTAAGCTATCACCGTAAGATTTCTGCAAAATGGGAATTGCTCGTTGGACCTCTCCTGTACACAAATAGTCACCTGCATTTGGAAGTTCCACGTGTTATTACCATATACCTAGAAGCTAAACAAATGCAATATCATAGAATGCTACTAAATTATGGGCTATATCCTATATGGCTTTTAGGGGAGAGCCTGACAAAAATATCTTAAACAAATTGAACCCTATTTCTTCTTCTTTTGTTTTTTTTATTTATTTATAATAGAATTGAACCCTATTTCCAACAACCTATATCATGATTTGTGGATATTGCAAACATACAATAGAAATCATCAAATCAATCACTGCAGTGAACATTCCTGAAGCATTGAACAGGTGAAATACCATGAAAATGTTTCAGTTTACAGCTGATCCTTCCTTACAGAACAATGCCATTAACAAAAAAATGGAGCTAGTATAAAGACAACATGCCAATCAATGAAGCAACCAGGTATAGGACAAACACATAAAGCACACATTTTACATGAGATCCAGACACGGTCAGCAACTGCGACCACATATTCTAGCCTATCTACATAATTCAGAAGATGGTCAAGACAAGCCATCATGTGAAAATAACTAGAACTGTCTCAGTCAAAACTAAATGGATGATATTTGATACATAACTATGCCAGGAAAGTAATACGAAAAAGGTAAAGTTAACCTTGTGAAAAAGGTAGTAAAAAATGCATTTTAGAAAAAGTAATATGAAAATTTGACAGAAACTTACATGGTCACAGACAGAAACGTGCATGGTCATTTAAGTTAGCAAAAAATTCATCAAGAGCCTTATAAAACTTCTCCACCAAAGGAGCTAACCTTATGGAGTTCTTTTATTTGGAAAATAAAAATGTGTATATTTCCGTAAATGTAATGATCAAATCAAATTATATATGAACAAATACATATCACACGCGGCGAAATTTATGCAATAGCGAACAAAATACCACCATCATATTCTTAAAGGCTTAAAATTTAGAAGTTGAAGGAAATTGCAGTCTAGAACTGGGAGGGAATACAATTAAAATTACCTTCAACCCTGCTAACAGACTCTAAACGGTTGCCAAATCCGCCTATAAAAATATATCACAGAAGAAAACGGAATGTAGGTTAGTCACTGCACCATGCATGTAAAATAGGAAAAAACCACATAATAACAAGCGAAATTTAACAGATCAACCGTCAACGTAAGGTTAGGAGGCATAAGTTCCTCTCAGCGATTAAGGGAAAACAGTATCTGAATTGAAGCGAGAAACAATTGGAGACAAACCTGAGCCCTTGTACACATAGGCGACGAGGAACAACCCTCCCTACAAAATTTGCGAACCTAAAGTAATTAGAATCGCATCCACAGAAAAACAGAGTACTCGATAAGTAAGCTCCACGCGTTAATCTAGATCTATCCATTACCACGATTATGAGCCCAATCGACAAAATTGGCGATGACCTTGATTTGGAAGACGAAAACAATCCACCTCCGCCGTCGCCGAATCGCCGAGACGGATTCACCGGTCGTCGCGACATCTCTTTCCGATTCAATTGGTTTTTTTAACCTCGAGAATGACACAGAGTATTCTGCAAGATTAATCAGCAAACGCGCATCAAGAATGGATACAGAAGAGACGCAGATCATTAACCAATTGAAAGCTAGGAAGCTATAATAAGAGAATGAGAATAAATAAAGTAAAATTAAATAAAGGTGGCGCCACATTCATGGGAAGCCAATCATATCATATAATTGAACCTGTTCGATCTGTGAAATGTTCTGTGCTTGGTGCTTACCAGTAAACAGTGTAATAGAAGAACCTGCTATATGCAATGCAAATGATATCAGAGGCTAGATCTGAATTTTGTTCATTTTGTCTGTCCTCCACAACGCTCATGGGAAAAAAACAATACACGGAATCAGAGACTGGATTCCGTGGGAATGTAACTAAATGTTCCTGTTGCTATGCTTTACCAACTAAAAAATAGAATGCATATAATATAGCTGAAGTTTTTCTTGGTTGACGTATGTATATTTATTTAGTTTAAAATAAATTATTTATTATTTTGGTTACTCGTAATTACATAGCATTATAATCTTAATTTTTTAAAATATCTAAATTAGTATCTGACTCTATACTTCATAGGTCATTTTAGTCTTCAATTTTAAGTAACACAAGCAAAATGCTTAAGTAATATGTTAAGTTTCTATATGGTATGTTAATTGACACTTAAGAGTCCATGTAAGCGACAAAATGACATCATTTTGTAGATAACTCGATTAGTCCCTTAAATCACTTACAAAATAAACCAATTTTAAGCCTCAAAACACTACGTAACTTTGGAGATTAAGTAAAATAACATCGTTTGATTGTTTACGTGAACTCATGTAATAAATAGCATGTTATATGGGCATTTTACGTGTCACAAGCATTTTGTCAATGTTACTTAAAGTCCGGAACTAAAGTGATTTATAGAGTACAAAGTCAGGACTAATTCAAACATTTTAAAAAATTAGGAATTAAAATACTATAATTACAAAGTGAAAAACCAAAACAACCGATACATACTTTATTTTATTTTATTTTGGTAAACTACTTCATATATTCAGGACAACAATTTTACAAACAACTTTGTTCATGAAAAATACTTTATTCAAGTGTCGGTTGGTAACAACAGTGACTAAGGATTGGCTCATAATTGGCCTCCCACGGGCTCTATATTTTCATTTTTCGGCCCAATAATAGATTGTTGCGGCCGAAGAGTACAAATGCGAAAGCTCGTTACAATGTTAGTAGGTGGTAGGGATTGAGACCACCCAAATTTAGAAATTCTACCATCTTTTTATATATAAGAATCATAAATCTATATATTAAAAAAAATGGTGTCACTCCGAATAGGAATGGTGCTAATCTCTCTCACCATGTTAGTAACCAACGACTACTGGTTGACCAGAAAAACAAAACTAATGACTGATATATGGTGTGGTGTCGTGCCGCGTAGCATATGATCACAAAGAGGTGTCCTATTGAGAGTGACATCATCCTTTTTAATATATAAATTTATGATTCTTATATATAAAAAGATGGTGAAATTTTTAAAATTGGATGATCTCAATCCCTCTCACCTCAAAAGAAAGACAAGATCTTATTCAAATATCACACATTCAACAAAAAAAAAATTGAACGTAACAAAATGTAGGTTAAATATATTTTTCTTCTCTGTAAAATTAGTGTAATTTTTGCAAATAAATTTATTGATAAAAGTCTAAACTTTTTGAAAAATTTTTATTTTTAGTCCCTGCTGTTAGTTTGGTACGTTAACTGCTAACATAACTAACGTTTATGCCATGTCGGTTTGTCACATATGCAAATTTGTCCCTCTATTAATTTTAAAAAACATATTTAATACTAATATAGCAGTTTGACGAAACAAAAACGTTAATTAACTATTAACATTTCTGTCATGTTAATTTGTCACATTTGTTAGTTCAAACCCTTTATTAGCATTAAAAACTATTTATAATGCTTATATGAAAGGTTAACAAGATAAAAACAGTAGTTATGTCAAAAGTTAACTGACTAAACTAGCGAGGACTAAAAATGAAAAATTTGAGAAAAGATTAGACTTTTTATCAACAAAAAATCTTGGAAGGACAAAAAGTGAATAATCCTACTTTTGTAAGGACAAAAAATATATTTAAGCCCAAAATGTAATACGATTGGTTTGTTAGTGTGTTTGAAATCATTTTTTAAATAAAAACAGAAAACTAAAAAATTATTTGAAAACTCAAACATATTCTAGCTTATTAAAAAATAACAATGTATTTAAAATTTTTATCCTTATCTAAATCAAATTTCATTATTTATATCATTCAAAACTAAACTTAACTCTTTATAAAAAAAAATAAAAAATAAAAAAATTAACTACTAAGGGCAAAAATTTAAAATTCCTAATAAATCCTACTTGTTTTTTAAGTAGATTTTTATAAAAATAAACATTAACTTTTTAGATGGTTATAAACAAGAACGGAATAACTAACATTTTAGAGCCAATTAATAAAACAATACTATCTACATTTTATTTATAATCACCTAACATTCTTTTTAAAAACACTTACTATATGAAGTTGAAGCATTTATAATATGTTTTTAGGATAAATTACATTCACTATCCTTGAGATTTGGCTAAATTGCACTCCACCCTATTCTTAAGGTAAAATTGCACTCCATCCCAATTCATTAACTATAGTTAGTTTAATTTTTTTTTTTTTGTTGTTTTTTTACAATGGTCAATTGATTATTTTCGACATTAAAATGGTTGGTTTTTAGGTTTGAATAAGTTTTTAGTCCCAACAATTTTTGTTTTTCATTTTAATCCAACTTAACTCAAAACTTTTATTTTTAGTTCTTAATAATGTTAAATTTTTTCATGATATTTTTTAGGGGACCAAAAGAAAATTAAATAATAGGATTAAAGTTAAAAATTTTAAATTTTTTATTGAAAACTAAAATTAAAAAATTCAAGGGACTAAAAGTAATTAATTTAGTTCTTAATTGATTTTTTTGGTACATTAAAATAATTAGTTTTTAAGTTTAAATAAACGTTTAGTCTCAACAACTTTTTATTTTTTCTTTTAATACAACTTAATTCAAAAATCTTATTTTTAGTCTCTAATAATGTTAAATTTTTGCATCACATTTTTTCAAGACAAAAAATAAATAAATCAAATAACAGGATTAAAGTAAGAAAAGAAGGGACTAAATATAAAAATTAATAATTACAAGGACTAAAAATTTATATATTTATCATAAAACGAAATTTTATATAGATTAAAAACAAATATTTATAATTAACTAAAGGGTGGTTCGCCCTATAATTTTCTTTTTTAATTTTTGACAAAATTAATTCAAGAGATTTATTTTTAGTCCCTTGAATTTTTTAATTTTAGTTTTCAATAAAAAATTTAAATTTTTTAACTTTAATCCTATTATTTAATTTTCTTTCGGTCCATAAAAAATGTTATTAAAAAAGTTATCATTATTAAGAACTAAAAACAAATTTTTGAATTAAGTTAGATTAAAATGAAAAATAAAAATTGTTGGGATTAAAAAATTATTCAAACCTAAAAACTAACTATTTTAATGTAGAAAATAATAATCAATTAACAATTGTAAAAAAAATAAAATGAAACTAACCATAGTTAATGAAGTGGAGTGGAGTGGAATTTTACCTCAAGAATGGGGTGAAGTGCAATTTAGCCGAACCTCAAGGATAGTGAATGCAATTTACCCTATTTTTTATTTGATTTTTCCGAAGGTAATAAAATTGTATTTTAAAGTCAACATAGGTTTATAATAAGGATGAAATGAAAGAGATATTTAAATAATTGGTTCTTATCATTTAAGCATCTCAGCTCTTTTGGAGTATGCTGACGTGGAATGAGATGCTTAGTAAAGTTACTTAAATTAGCACCTGCTTCTTATATAACCCTAATTTGTATTAAAAATAAAAAATAAATATGAGATAGTTAATTTGTGGGTACATGTGGACCCATCCGAAATGTTTATTTAAGAACTTGCATTGGAGTACTTCGAATGTTTAAATTGATAAAATGATATATACACGTGAAACCTAACAAAATATAATAAATTAATTTATAAGTTCCTAGTTAAGCATTTTTCTATTGGAGATGGTGTAATATATTTTTAAAATTTTACTAGTATTTTATTAATTCAGATTTTCTTAATGCTTAAAATAAATAAAAACAGGGGGATACTATATAGAAGGGAGGGGAAACTCAGAGAGGGTATGTAATTATAACTTTGAATTAGCGAGTGGTAATAAAAGCGGAGGTAGAAAAGGTGAGGTAAAGGAGATATACGTTTGAGTCGTGGAAATTGGTGATCGAAATTGTTGAATGCAGTCTTTATTTACGAAGAAGGAGAAATGAAGGAGGAAGCAGAGAAAGATAAAGGCGACGCGAGACTTTGGGGAGTTTTCCTCTTCGGCCTGATTGGTGCCACCGCCACTACCTTAGCGGTTAGGTTCTTCGCATTTCTTCAGTTCAATTTGTTTTTTTCTCAATCGATCTTATTCTTAGGTCTACGACGTGGAGAAGAATCCAGATACGGATAGTTCTTTTTTGTGGAGCGTTTGAATTACTGTTACATCCGAATTTGCAGGTCGGTCAGCTGCGGAGGACTGTTGAGTGGTTCCATGTTCAGGTATATAAATGATTATGAACCTGTTGCATCTGTTTGCTGAAGTGAATTCAAATTTCGTTACAAACTAAATGCATTAAACCAGTAGAGTGATCGAATGAGTGATTGATGAATCTGTTTGTGGTTTTTGCATCAGCAGAGCGTTTTTAATCTGATATTATGTGAAAATAAGTTTTTCGTCTTGCGCTTTAAAGATGATTTGCTAAGAGTCTAGGTTTTCCTTTTGTTATTTCTCTTTTGAGTATATAGCAAAGAGATCCACGGTGAAACTGATGGCGTTTGCTTTTGAAAACTTTGTTGTAGCTGTCTAGGACGCAGTCGTGGAAAGAAAGGAGTGGTGGTTCTTTCCGATCAGCTTTTCAGGAAGAGGCATGGAGGAGGTACAATAAGCGAATGCAAGAGGAGTACGAGGAGGAGATAGCGAGAGTGGTGAATTTCTCTTTTCTTTCTTTCTCTCTTGTTTACCTCTGCTTACTTTTGTTGTTATCAATTTTTTGTATGTATGAAGTTTGCATTGCATTCTTCAAATTTATGATGTGAAGATGTGCTCGGCCCTATTGTTTTAAGACGGCTGAATCATAATACTTTAGGAAGAAATCAAATTTTAATGCTTCATAGTTGCCGGAGAGAAATCTTGCTTGAAAGTTGGATTGGCTGGTTATTGTGGGCACTCTAGCTTTAGCTTAGGTGATGTAGAAGTATAGAACAATAAACCTAGAAGACTCCTCTAAGGCAAAGTGCTGCTCTGACTAGCAATATGTTTGTTTTACATCTTACTCAAAACAGACGCAATTCTATCCGAAAAGAAAAAATGTAGCTTCCTTTCATTGTGCTTTGAGATATGTGTCAAAGGGATCTCAGCCATTGATATTACTTTGAGGTTTGTGTCAACATTGAATGAAAGCTTAAACAAACATACTTGATCAATGAAGCAAAGTGCTTCTCTAATTTATTTTTCAGATACTCTTTGAGGATCAAGGACGCCTCTATATTATAATTATCCAGAAAGGTCTGAATTTTATAAAGCACCTAAAGTGTACTTATAATCAAAGATAACAAATATGCTATAGATACATTCTAAATAAATATAAAGTCCAAATCTAATGTTAATTGTTCGAAATATGGAATCTTAATAGAATCGAATTGAATAGGACGTCCTAATATGATAATGATGTCCTATGAACATATAACTTATTGAAAGATAAATCCTTAAAAATAATGAAAGATCTCTTAAGTAAGGAAATTCTAAGATTCTAAGAATGACATAATAGTCCCTAAGTAAAACTACAATCCTTAAATATGCTTCTTCATTCTGCATCACCTGGTGATTTTCCATCTGCTCTCTGTAGGATCGAATAAGGCGCATGCAGAGTGTGTTTAACAGAGAAAGGAATAAATACAAAAGAAGCTATGAAAGCTGGAGGGAAAATGGTCCTGGTGCATATCATCAGCAATTCCAGAGAGATGATTGGTATTGGAAGGCTGATACTTCCTTCAGGGACAGGAGAACTAATTATCGAGAAACTCCAAGAGAGTGTGGGAACTATGCATTATCACATCACTACTCAGTTTTGGGTCTAGACAGGTACTCACAGTAATCTAAGATAATGGTCCATCTGATATGTGGTTTTACAGGAAAAACTGTGTTTGCTTCTATTCTTGAGGAACTACAAGATATTGTTCGTGTTATAGAAAAGAAAACAGGAGAATTTTGTTGAGAAGAAGAAAATGCCTGATTACAAGAATAGTAGATGGGCCGAGAGCTTGTAGCTCAAGTGGCATAAGGAGGAGCTTTTGGAGCTTAAGGAGTAGGGTTCGATCCCCGGTGGGGTAGATTTAAAGGTAGATTTAGGAGTAGTGTGGTGTGGTGTGGGGGGGGGGGGTATTTGGCCGATTAAAAAAAAAAAAAAAGAATAGTATATGGGTAGAATGCATCCTTATATGATAGCAGTCAATGACAATGACCAATCTCATTTTAAAAAGACAGCATTATATTATTTTAGACTTAAAGGAGTATGTGATTTTGATTTCTACTGATTTTAGACCATATTTATGCTTGAATTGTATTTGTATCTCTGTAAATGCTTGACATTTGTACATGAACGCACAATTTAAAGCATGTTTACTTTGTATTTACATTTTCTGTTTTCATTTTCTATTTTATATAGGTGTTTAGTCCAAAGGAGGGGAGGAGATGAAAGGAAAAGTATTTGTTTGTGTTTAGTTTGTAAGAACTAAGATGAGAAGAGAGATTTTAGAAAACACTCAAAATAATTTTTTGTTGTTTTCACTCGTTTCCAATGTTTGCTATACAAATCTTAAAAAAACAAAAATAAAATGAAAACAAGATAATAGTTTTGCATTGTAATTATTCACAAAAACATAAATGAAAATGCAAAGTAAACAGGCTCTTAGTGACTTGCCGTTCTTATTTTGCATCCATGATTATCCATAAAGTTAACTTTCTTATGATGGATCCCAGGTTTAGAAAAGCACCTTATTCAGATGCTGAGATCAAGGTAACTTATCTTTTGATCATAATGTTTTGCATATTACAGAGAGTATTTTACTAGATTTTATCATAATGTTGATACTATTGCTTATTGCCCTCTGTTTCCTACATTACCTTGTTACTATGTCTCTATTTCATTAATAAACTATCCTCTCTTCTTTGCAGACAGCATTTAGGTCGAAGGCAAAGGAATATCATCCTGATCAGAACCAGGATAATATAGGTAGGTCTTGACTTATAATCAGAGCTGCACATCTTGTTATCTCAAACCATTATATTACTAATGACAGATCCATGTATGTGGACATTTTACAGAGGCTGCCGAGGCTAAGTTCAAAGAAGTGATGACTTCATATGAAGCCATAAAACAGGAAAGAAGGAACCAAAATATGTGATTGCCCAACTCTGCTCAACAAACCTTGGACTCATCTGAATGCAAGGTATTCCGAATAATTATTGAAACTTCTCATTTATCATCCAGTTGAGATATAGTTGAGCTGAAAGGAAATTTTCTGCAATAATTAGAGAATTAGATTATAGTTATTTTTAAAATATATATTTCTGAATTTCATTGAATATAAGTTATGTATTTAATTAATTAGACTCCCAACAGGGTATTGAATTCCCCTGTGATGTGATCTCATTAGATTTCGTGGGATGGGGGCATGGGGGCATGGGGCTATGTTTGCACAATAATTCACTTCCTGTGTATAGTTGTAGCTCTTCAAAGTAAGAAGACTACTTTATTTGACAGCATGATGTATTGTTGTAACTTTTAACTACATATGATGTAAGACACACTTAGGTTGCACTTTCTTTGCTGATCAGTGAGACACAACATCCACACTTGATTATCATTTATCCAATTTTTACAAGGTCTGGTTTTAAATGTCATTTTTAAGGCATTTTCACCATGAAGGATTTGAACTTTAACTGCCAGCTCTATTTATCAGTTGTTTCTTGAACTAATTTATTTAGATTCCTGAATGCAAATTTGGTTGGTAAGAGAGGAAAATTAATATCTTTGATGGTAGCAAAAGAAAAATGACACTAGTTTTCTTGTGGTTATTCTTTTATCTTTTGTGCCCTTCTCTGAAAGGTAGCTGGATTGTGAACGTGTGCCTTTAAAGAGTTTAGATTTTGGTTTTATGCCTTATAGTGAGGATAGAAGTTCGGTTCTGTTTTTCCTCTTCCTACAAGTAGAATCTGTGACAATCTGTAACAAACAGACTCGCATAACTCGTTTGAGTTGCAAAAAGAAAATCTGGTAATTAAATATTTAATTGTAGACATGACCTCGTTGATGTCATTGCCATGCGTCAAACGCCGGGGAACATATAGAGGTTGAATGTAGGAAGCCTTTGGAAGAGGCAAGCAGTCCGGCACTTGGACCCAAATGCTTTCCGAAGGTTCATTCACAGTCAGTCACGCACATGACACAGTATGAATTTGATTTGTCTAAAGTTAAGTGGATGAATGTATGAAGTGAAAATACTTACTTTCTTAATTTTAACCATTCTCAGTTTTAAGTTTTTATCAATTTAGGAGTTGTATTATGTCGATTAATGTGCTGTTTTTTCTTCCGTTATTTGTTACAGATGTTAATTCAGTGTTCTATATTTCTTTAAACAGTAATTATATTATTACATTCCCTTTTGGTGAGGCTATCACCACTCTTTGTTTATTGGCATTCCCATTCAAATATTTTAATAATATTTAAACTTTGATACTTTAATTTTATTGGTTAAAAAAAATCTTTTGAATTAAAAGTAACTAAAAAGAAATACCAATAGACATTTTGGAATAGCAATAATCCTTACCCTCCCTTTTTCTCACATTATTTTTACAATCTTTCTATCTCCTTTTTTTTTAATCATATTTTTCATTTTCTTTCTCTTATCTTTCTTTTTTTTACGCCTCTTCCACTCAAAAAATGGGAAGTGTAGAAAATTAGAAATATGATGGTTCTTACTTCTTTGAATGTTTTTAAATTTTAGTGCTTTTATACTTGTTTGTTATCAGTTTTCAATTATTAAAGTAAGGTTCAGCTATCAACCAGACCCTGAATCAATAACGTGAACGTAAAAGAACAAACTCAAATGCTCGAAAGCAAAACTTCAAAATTGAAGGCACACCTCGAATTGAAAAGAAAAGTGAAACGTGTAATTAATTTCGACTCTACAAAGAATTCACACACTACAGCCATAAAAGACGTCTCAATTGAATCCTTACAAGTTTCTGAAGAATGGAAAATTGTGGTAGCTCATATTGAGAACATCTTGGCTTTAAAAGACGTATTCACTGATATTCACTTTTATGCAGACGGGGGAGTTCTGTAATAAGCTGGAACAGTTGCAGGGAAGAACATCTGACGGACTCCTTCAGCCTTAATAATGGGCAAGATGATTCCTGATGCACTCTGGCAAAAAGAGAAAACAAAATATTTACGCAATTAGAATGGAAGAGGGAGTTTCTTTAGCCAGATATAAGAATAATAAATTCAAAAAGTTCCTACATACAGTGATTAATCTAATTCCAGTCCATATGCGTTTGGGGGAAGGAAATGGTAGCAGTAAACGACCAACACCATAAATTGCAACAGCAAAGAAATGGAGAACCAAGCTCAATGGCCGAGGGTTTAATCCTGAAAGCAGAGACACTGGCCCTTCTGAAAATAGACCTCCAAGACTAAGATAGTCAAAGCATGCTTGGCGCATTTCCTTCCTTGCTGGATCAGGCGATGCACAAAAGACCTTGTAAAGGGCTCCTGCCAACGTATTTATGGTGGATGCCACAGGCTACAAATTAAAATATTAAGATAGCTTAGGTAAGCAGAACCACATAGCGTTATCATTAACACACATTCATTTGCTTTTAAGTTCAAAACGGAAAACTTGAGGTTGTTGAAGAACAATCACCTTACGCAAAGTATAGAAGGATTCAAGGTATTTGCAAAGTTTGGGTGCATCATTCAGGTCACGTAGAGGCATGAGAAGATTTCGCAGCACTACTATATCAGATAGTGCCACAGTCATTCCACCCCCGGTGAGAGGATGGCGCATGTTGAATGCGTCTCCCATCAGAAGGGCTCCGGGAGTAGGATAAGGAGCTGCAGGCATGCTTCTGTTTGGCATTGTCCTTATGTTGCCTTTGTCCACTGCAGCTATGAAGGCATCATACAGCTCGGGCGGAACCTGCATTTAATTTTCCCCTTATCATCATCATCTAGAACTTTTACTGAGAATCTAAAAATACAATATTCTGCTCTCATTGCAAAAAAGGTAATCGCTGGCCTATGTTAAAAAAATGTAGGATCTTGAACATATAGATACCTGTGGAGCTACAACTGTCTTCAAATATTTTGCCATTTCACCATTGGAAATAGATGGAACTTTCTGTCCAGGAACATCAACCAGACAGCGGATTTCTGTACTACTTATGGGATAAAACAGAATTGGTGACGGGTCTCCCAGTATGACATGGCCATGATTTGCACATGGAAGTTCACAATTCTCCAAAACTAAACCAACAAAACAAGAGGGGACGTCTACCTGCAAATGAAGCATTATAAATTACCAGTAATCTGGAATTCCACATACTACTCAGTCACATGATTAACAGAGCATTTAGCCAGGAGGAAGGAGAACTAAAAATAAAAAACCTCAAAACTGAATAATAGTAAAATGTTAATTTACTTAACAATGCAGAAACTACACAATTTTATTCCAGTGTAGAAACTAAAATACATTTTAGCTTATTTAAGTTGAAAAGTTTATCACCTTAGGATTACAAAGCGAACGGCGCAAGTTTGAGAAACAGCCATCACAAACAATGGTCAGAGGTGCAAATGCTGATAATTCTTGGTTATCTTTGGTTTTGTACTGCACACCTTTAATCGTCCCCTTCTCTTCAAGTAGGGAAGTAACTGTTCCTTGCTCCAATTGTACACTAATATTAAAACAAAAATAAAAATCACATGAGTGAACAAGAATATGCATTCAGTTCCAGGGATAAATGATAGGGCTATTCAAAATTCTTAAATATCATTTCTAAATTTATTGACTCAAGCATTTGTTGCCTATGGTTGTTTGCATGATTAGCATCAGCTACAAGAAAACAGAACCTAATTGCATTAAAGTAACGTGGTTTCAATTAACATGATTGAAATATATACCCATATCAGCTCAAAAGACATTGATATAAAAAATTGAAACGATATACGTATCTCAAAAGTGAAATCCTGCTAGTAGAATCATCAATAGATGCAACACCATAGCAAGTCAGCTTTATAAAAGGGAAACAGGAACTGTTACTAAAGGAAGAAAACAATACTTGGGAAGGGAGGCAGCCTTCTCTCTCATCCTCTGAATAAAACGCCCATTGTGAAAGCTTCTGCCAGCAATATCTGAGTGAAACTTCTCCAAGGGATAAGACAGTCGTGTGTGTTTCCCATCCTTAAAAAGAGCGTAACCAAACACTTGTTGAGCATCAATTTCCTCCACACAATCTGCAGTTAAAGACAATTCATTAGCCATTACCATTCTCCATTATGCTCCAACCGAAGACAAAATCCAAAAGCACAAAAAATTATATGGTGTATGCGCATAGTTAAGTTTTCACTACCTTCAAGTCCCAGCTCAATTAATTTGAGATAGCCCCCGGGTTGTAGCAACTCTCCAACAATTCGGTCTGGTTCAGTAAGATCTCTTTCAATGACAAGTACTCGACGTCCATCCTGCATCATATATTAGCTGCCAAAACTTAATGGTAAAATCTTTTTAGAAAAACACTACTTACAAAGATTCCCCAAAATATCAAACTGATACAAAGAACAAAAGATGAAAGACAAAAGACAGGAGAAAGGTAAGGACATAACCACAGTTTCCCCTTCCCCGCACAACCAAGAAAATGAAAAATGCCTTCAAAATTAATGCATCATGAAATATAGTAAACATCATCAACTACTAATAATCAAGCCATAAAAATATAGTCGTCCAGTATATTACTCCAATAGCAAAACTGGAATTAGCTGGCCTCATTTCTAGAATAGACGCTGGATACAGTAATGAAAAAACAAACTCTTCATTTCTGGCTTTTATAACTGTAGAAGCATTCATTAGAAATTAGAAGCAAAAATATTAGGCTCAACCATGATATTAAAAGCATAAACAACAAAATTCCTCACAATATATATAAGTTCATTGCCTGGAATATTTTTCATTTAAAAATAGATACCTAAAATCTTTTCATCCTGAATCAGACATATTATATTTACACCTAGAACTGCTTCAAAGGGGAAAATATATCAAAGAATCAACACAACCAATGCAGGATCCTTTTCCTGCCAACGGAGTTCTGTAGTACATAGTAATTTTTCTTCAACACACGTGGTTAACAACAAAATCAAGGTTAACAACACAATCAGAGACAAATGTAATATTTTTATTTAATTGCTGAAGCAATGAAGAGAAGCAATATCTCAACATTTTTCTCCGGAATCTCACTCTCAACAGAAGAAAAGCAATAACACCTAAAGCAAGTACTCTATTAAGGCATCTAGTAGGTTAGTTTAATGAATAGGGAAGTGAATTCACGGGTGCAATTTCGCTTATAGCTTATAATAAATAAAAAGCACTCCGTCAATGTTATTACCTTCAAAAACATCTATTAACGTTAAATAGTGCCTTCCTGGTTAACCCTGCTCTAATAATTTCTGTTCTTACAATGCTACAAGCAATAGAAACTTAATCTTGCCCGCATATTAACCATAAATCTAAGTACACATCAATTATCATGAACCAATCACACATCCACCACCGATGACACGTAAATATGTTTGTCGTCTGGTTATGGATATAAAGCGAGAGGAAGGCGACAACGATGAAGAAACAGACTTCGAAGTCAAAATACCTTAATAGCTAAAGGAGTTTTGTAGTTTACAAGAATTTTTCTTCAACTGACGTGGTTAACAACAGAATTAGAGATTCACGCAAGATTTTTAATTACTGAAGTTGCTGAAGCAATGAAGAAAAGCAGTATCGTAACAATTTTCTCCCGAATCTTAGCAGAAGAAACTAAAGCAATTGACATTCTGCCTGCCTGGTTAACCTTGCTCTAATAATCTCCGTTCCTATAATGCCACAACCCATAGAAACTTAATTCGTTCGCAAACAAGCCATAAAGCAAAGCACAAATCCATTTCATCAACCAATCGCATATCCATCATCGAGGAAGGCGTCAATAACGAGGCATCGAAGTCAAAAAACCTTAATAGCAAAAGAGAAATCAAAATACCTTGCCGAGAGTGTGAGCGAGAGCGGAGCCGGCGACACCAGCTCCGACAATGATAACGTCAACATCACCATTGCGGTTGAAGGATCTGCATTCTCCGGTGCTGGTTGTTATGTTCTCAGAGCGCTGAGTGTCGGCCTCCGACGAAGCGCGACTGTTATTCCGTGCGAAAACCAAACTGTAGAGCGCAACGAGGCTCAGAACAGAGCAAATGATCCATCCGAGCGCGTACGGGTCCACCATTTCCAGAAACCTTTCGGTCACGGAGACGATGGTTAGGTTTGGTCACTTTGGTGTGTGTTGTTCGCTCCTTTCTCTCTCTCTGTCTCTCTCCTTTTCGCTCTAGTTTCTCTCTCTGCTTCGCTGGCTTGTCTACAATGTGAATTTTGAATAGTTGCGTTGCTTAACAGAATCCGCGAAAATTCTAGAGTGGCATGCTTTTTAATTTTTTTTACAGATTACAGATATTACAGATGGGGAGATATGCAAACGGGGCTGGCCATAGCGACGTTGGATCTCTCCATCACCTTTTGTCTGTCTTTTTCTAACCTTCTGTCGATCATATTCATTGTAGGATTGCTTTATGAAATACTACCTCTGTACTTATATATACTCCATCTCTTCGAGGGTATAAATATCTAAATTACGCATATCAATAAAGATAATTAGTTGCATCAATTTTCTTAAACAGTGGGATGATATATCAATTTTACCCTTCCTTAAATATTATGTTTAGTGGTTGGTATAATAAAGTTAAGGCATTTAATAGGGGCAAATAAGGAAAATAATCATAAATACTTTATGTGATTTGTGCAATGCCTTATAAAAAAGACCACAAAATCCTTTCAAAATGTGTCTTATAATAAGGACTAGAGGAAGTAACAAAAATAAAATTAACTAATTTATGAATATTAAAAAATTAGTTAGTTATATTTAATTTTCTTAATTTTATGTAAAAGATAAATTCTAATTACTAAAATGACTTTCATCATATTTATTGCAAGATAGGAGTAATAACATTAAATGAATGATAGATTAGGAATAATAGCATTAAATATGAGGAAAGTAGTTAAAATTTATTTATATTTTAGACTAAGAAAAAAGGAGTTTTTTTTGCTTATATTTGAGTCCAAGGTAGTAATTATCATATAGGTCTTAAACTTTGAACCTAGATTCTTGATTTTACTTAGGTTCTGATTTTGTCCAACGTTGTTCATCTAGGTCTCTGATATTAACTATCGTTTTAACATCGTTAATAGAAATAACATAAAAACTAATTTAAACTTTTGATGCATAACACAAAAATTGATTTGAACTTTTATTAATAAATATAAGAACTAATTTAAACTTTTGATTTAAACATTAAACACAGTGACTGGTTTGAATTTCTGTTAACAGTGTTAAAACGATGATTAATGTTAGAGACTTAACTGAACAACATTGAACAAAGTCAAAGACTTAGGTGAACTCCCGCAAAAGTTAAGGACATATGTAAACTTTTCTTGTAAAATTAAGGACCTATGTGGTGCTTTACTCATTTTTTTTATGGTTCAAATTAAAATTTAAAAAGTTATTCATAACTTTCTTCCCATTCGGTTTCTGTCGTTGCTCTTTTTTGAGTTGTGCTCTCCTCTTGCTTAATTCTTTATTAGTTAACATAAATAAATACTAATCTAATATAGGAGTAATTAAATATAAATCTCATTTTTCTTAAATATAATTATATTTATATAATCAATAATTAAATGATTGAACGTTAGGTGTATAACACTGAAAAACAAGAAAAAGATGGATTGATTTACTTAGGGAAAGTCTCCCACGAGTAAAGTCTTTTTAAGTCTTAACAACTGCAAATGCTGAGAAATCTGCTGCCAGTGCTGTCCCAGAACATACACCCGTGGCTGTAGCGGTCAATGCCCATACTGATATGCTGCCATGAATAATCCTCATTTTTCAGGACTTGGCTAGGCTGTGTTGTAAGTCACAGCAGCGTTAGAGCCAAGGATTGCTGAAGCTCTTTGTGAATCTAGTTGAGATGGATGCAGTTTGTGTGGTTTTGAGGATAGAACTGGTTTTTCCTAATATCTACTCCACGAAGTCTGCTTGGTCAGCTGGGGTTTAACCTTTGCTGTCTTTTTAAAAAAAGATAACTCTCCTCCTTCATAATCTACAAAGGTGCTAGAAACATTATATGCCAAGTACCCAACTTCTGCTTGAATATAGAGAAAAGGCTATAACTTCATCTCCTTCGTGCTTTCCTCCTTCTAGACTCTGCCTTTTGCCATTTCTTTCTTGAAACCAGTTTACTCTTTGGTTTCAATTTCAACTCAGGTGAGAACTTGTAATTTGGATCTCTCATACGTGCCTGTATGTCCTTGAAGAACTGAATATTTAGTTGTTTAGGCCCTCCTTGTCTAAGCTCTGCATACTCAGGTCCAGAAACAACATTTTCAAATGCTCCAATAAGAGTATCTAAATCACTCATAACCTCCCACACGTTGGTATACCTCCCATCCGGACCTTTCTTTAATTTTTTCAAAGCATTCTCAACTGCAATCTTCCTAGCTTGCTTTCCCGGTGACAACTCTTCCGGTTCTTGTTCAGCTTTCAACATTTCGGAGATGGTTCTGTATTTGGGCATTTCATCAAACTCGAACAATTTATCTATGTACTTATCGCTCTTTTCATTTGGGTAAGCTTCTGTAGGAATATCATCATCACTATCCATTTCATCACCAGTCCACAGTGTCTTTTCTTCATCACTGCCTGACCAAACACTTAACTCATCGCTGTCATCAGCATCAATTAGGTCTGAATGTTCTTTAGCTTGCTGTCTTGCTTTGCGGATTTCTTTATCAAGATGATTCTTTGAACCCGTTTCTTTATCACTTTCATCCTCGCTTCCTGTCCATAGAGTGTTATCCTCATCCATCTCCTTTGCCCAGGCTTTCTTGAACTCATCATCCCCTGGTTTTCCACTGCCAAAGAGGTCATAGACTTTGCGTCCACCATGTGCATATGATCTAAATGCTGCAAATCCCAAGGAACGAATGCTATAAAACCCATGATAATTGTACGTATGGAGACTACATAAGAAAGCATGTTGCCTAAAGATTAGTTTTTTTATGAACAAAAAATAAGTTGCCATAAGGTCAAGGCAATGTGTGTGTGTGAGAGAGAAAGAGATTGTGAGCTCTGGCATTGGATCACATCATTGGGAAGAGAAATCAAAATGAATGCCCTTCTTTTTTATATGTTATGCCTCTAGAAGACATGAATTTGGTTCATGATTTTCTACAAAAAACTTCACCAATGAAAACCGTTTTAAAAGACAATCAAAATGAAATTTTACATGGAAACCAATAATGAGATGTGTCCTGTGTCATCCCAATCTAAAGAAAATATACGGATGCATTTGAGTTGGCACATAAAAATCATGAAAATAGTTTCTGTAATCATGTTAAACCAGGAATTTTGTCTTCTATCAGAAATTCAGTAATGAATACAGCAAATGGGTTCTTTTAGTAATAGTTAAACTACCATGACCAGATCACATGGATATGTGAAAATTTCTAACAAAAAAACCTTGATAATTCACCGGAGAACCACTGTTACAGCAATTTTGTAGTAGAGCTGCAATTGAATCGTAACATACTTCTGACCTGGAAAAGAAACAGATTTGACTTTTGAGGAATTTAAACTATTGTCAAGAAAAAATATCTAAACTAATATTTCAGCAAAATATAGATCTCCAACTAAGTATCAGTGGCAGAAGCTAGAACAATCCTGACCTCATAAAGGTTGGCAGACAACGTGACTTTGCAACCCTTAGAAGAGGCAAAAAGTGACTAATGTGGGAGAATGACCTCCATGCCATTATGAAGATGATCTGTCATTAACCGTTTATTTCTTAACCTCAATATTTTGCTATCCCTTAAGTATAGTCAAGAGAAGAAATTAAATAAAATATAAAAATAAAAAATGATCCAGGCTAGATGCATCAATGTTTCTATATCCAATTGAAATCGTTAGTGAATAATGTAATTTGGATAAGTGTGTTTAGACATGTACAGAGGAGTGATGATTTTTTTTTTCTTCAAATTTATATTCTCCTTCCATGATAACCTTATCAGTTTACTTTTTTTCACTCACATTTTGTGGCTTGCTGTTCACACGAGAAATTCCATTTTGATCATCACCCACCCACTCAAATTTCTTTCTTCCCTATCTTCTTTTTCTATGAATAGCTTCGTGTTCATCTCCTTTCTAATTTCTATTCATCAATTATCAACTTCAATCTCACTGTCCCAAGAGTTTAAGACCATCTCAACAACAAGAGAACCGAATATGAGTGGGAATGAAGAGGAAAAGAAGAGGAGAGCAAAGCAGTACCAAAAACAATAAAATCTTGTTCGATGTGGGTTCTGCTAGGTGGCAGGCGGTGGGAGGAGCTTGCTTCGGGTGGGGGATCCGGTTAGAGGGATGACAGTTGGCTCAAGACGGTGGGGCTGTCATTCGTTGCAGATGGTTCAAGAAGGAAGGAAGCATGAGGAGGAGGGTTTGGGAGATGACAAAGAAAACGAGCCAAGGAAGGAGAGAAAGCTCGTTGGTTAAAGTGTTGGGCCTTTAGCCCTTAATTTTTTAAACAGTAAAAAAAAAAAAGGTATACTGTGTGTCAATAAGTTTTTTGGGCTTCTCCCTTTTTATCTCTTATCAATTGAAAAATTTCCCACAGCGTACCAAAAAAAATTATTTTATAAGTTAAAAAATTACATTTTGACTCAAATTAATTTGGTGTATTAATTTTACAATTTTGAATGGGAATTTAGCCCTTATTTATTAATTTTTAATTTAATTATTTTATAATTAAAATTATAATGTATAAATAAAACCCAAAGATAAAAAAAAAATACTTTGTTACGAAGGAAATCATGTGTAATAAATAATAATCAATAAAGGTGAAAACCTCATCAACTATCATAACCATGTGATTACAACAAATTCTTTGTTCAACATTCACAAATAATATTTTATCAATCATCACAAATAATCACATAAGTAAAATAATTTTAAAAAAAATTATAAATAATATTTTTCAATTAATTAAATAAAATTTAATTCATAATAAAATATTTAATATCAAATTTTGATATATTAACCATATAAAACTAATAATATATATGTATAATATAAAACTTACCCTACTGTCTATAGATATTAATGTGATTTTAAAATAATAATAACATTACTATTAAAACTTGTGTGATTATTATTTTAATATATATACTAATATCTTATTGATGATATTTAATGAATACATTCTACGTAAGTATTTCTTATTAATTTTTTATTTATTAAATACGGCTGGCTATTTATATTTCATTATAAAGATAAGAATTTTTTTTTTGGCATTTTTTTATTGTATTCTTTAATTTTTAGATAAAATTCAAAGTAATTTATAAAATGAAAATAATCGCTTTTTACTTTTGATTAATTTCAAAAGTACATGTTGTTAGTCTTAGTCATGTAGTTTAATTGATAAGCGCATAGAAACGTGTGTGTGTGGGTACATGGTTCAATTCCCGATTATACACTTTTCTATGAAAAAATTTCAAAAGTACAGATAAATATTTTTAAATTATTTTTTATTAAAAAGGTAATTATTTTAAATAAAAAAAATAACAAATATACTATATAAATTTGGTAGATTAAATTAAATTGTTCTCATCAAGACAGCAAGGATCAAACTTCATGGGCTGCACTGCTGCAGTAAAGTCATTGTTTAATTAAGCCAATTTATACAGCAAAAATAGAAGAAAATAAGTGTGTTCTTCACGCTCTTTGGTAGAGCACGTGTACAACACCGGCTGAACTTGTAAATTTTAGCGAATTACTTATTATTATTATTATTAGTATTACAGTAATCCTATTACTGAGGGAAACTAAGGACCTGGTTTGCTCCTCTCAGCAACCCCTTTCACTTTGTCCACCATCAATAAAATAAAAAATAGTTTATGGGGAAAAAACATAATTAAGATTTTTTCTAAAAACTAGAAAGCACGTATTAAATTCATTTTGAAACATTGATAAACAAACAATACTACTAGTACAGTAGAAACTCTTTAAATTAATAATGTCAGGATCGAAAAAATTTATTAATTTAGAGAGTTATTAATTTATCGATAAATTAATAATTATTAATTTAAAGAGTTTTTAAGTAATTACATAGTGTACATACCAAACAAAAAGGCAAATTAATCTATGCCTCTTAGAATTACGTTGCAGCGGATGACGGCGAAGATGATACAGTGTCTTTGGAGCATGTTACGCGAAAGGAAGCACTTATGACGTCGAACACTCTTCACAACTTTATGATACAATACAAAAATACAACACCTGAGCTATTGGATGCAATAAAAAAAGTTAGAGATGAGCTCCAAATAAACTTGAACTTTAAAGGAAAACGACAACTATTGAATCATATTTCAATAGAGTGTAATATATTTTTTTCAGTTTCTATGAATTATTAATTTATGATTTTCTTGGGACCGAAAATTATAAAGGGATCTCCCGAAAAATTATTATCTTATTATTTTATCGAATTTTTTAATTTTTTACATTGGCCCAAGTCGGGACCGGACAAATTTATTATTTTAGAGAGTTTATTAATTTACCGAGTATTAATTTAAAGAGTTTCTACTATACTTATTAAATTAAGAATTTTTTTAACTTGTGCAATATTGCACAGGATAAGAATTTTAACGTGAAAAGAATAGTAGGTAATAAATGCATGTCTAAACATAATTCAATTAATTTTTGTGTTTTCTGATAAAAAACTTCTCATTTGAAAAGCTTAATCTGTTTAATATTACACAAATTAGAAAATTCATTAAATTAAGCCATTATATTAGTATTATATTATGTAGTACTATTAATTAAAAATTAAACTAAAAATCGCTTGTTGTCTTTTTGACGCATCGGTTTGTGCTTGGCTACTAATAAAGCATCACGCGTTCTCTCGTTTTTCTCTCCCTCTGCTTCCGGTTCGGTTTGAATAATTCATTTTAGAAAAATAAAAATAATAATTAAAATTAAAAAAATAATTAATCACCGTCTCTCTTTTGAGTTTCACGCGCGAGGAAGGAAGAAAGTAAGGTTTAAGACTCTGTTTGGTAAAATTAGTTTATAGCTTATGATTTAGAGTGTGTTTAGTAATACTGGCTTATAGCTTATTTAGGAGTTTATAACTTATAGCTTGTAGTTTATTGTCAAGTAGAGGCGTTTGGTGACAACAAGCTTATAGCTTATATAAGCTATAAACTAGCTTTCATAAGCTACTTTATGAAAAGCTACTTCAAGTAGCTTATAGCTTATGAAAAATAGCTTTCAATAATTATTTTCTATTTTACCCTCTAGTCATTTATTGCATATAATTATTATTTGTCCTTTTAAGTCATTTCACAAATATAAACTACCTAATAAGCTAATTTTACCAAATATCTCTATTCAATTATAAGTCACAAGTCATAAGTTATAAGCTATAAATCATAAGCTATAAGTTATAAGCTAGTTTTACCAAATAGGGCCTATAACTTATAGCTTGTAGCTTATAGCTTATAGCTTATGACTTGTGACTTATAATTGAGTAGAGCTGTTTGATAGAATTAGCTTATCAGGTAGCTTATATTTGTTAAATGACTTAAAAGCACAAGTAATAATTACATGTAATAAATTATTTGATAAAGTAAACATAATAAATGACTAGAGAGTAAAATAGGAAAGAATTATTGAAAGCTACTTTTCATAAGCTATAAGCTACTTGAAGTAGCTTTTCATAAGCTAGCTTATATAGACTATAAGCTAGTTGTTACCAAACACCTTCACTTGACAATAAGCTACAAGCTATAAGCTATAAGCCCCTAAATAAGCTATAAGCTATAAGCTCCTATAAATAAGCTATAAGCTAGTGTTACCAAACACACACCAAAGCTTTTCAATTTCAGCACGCAGAATCTGTAATTTTAACTCCTTCCTTACCTACCGCCGTAAATAAATCAAAAAAACAATTTTTAAAATAAGATTGCATTGCGTTTCTGATTAGATTGGATTATTGGAAAGTATCAGTTGTCTGGTTGTTGTGAATGTTTATTATAAGTTAAAACTAGTTGGTGGTGAATAAGGAAAAGTGATGTAATTGTCGGAAATTTTGTGCGTCACATGGTGAACTTTTTTGTTCCACTTATATCCAGTAGCATTACTCATGCGATTTTTAATTTTAATTTATGATTTATGATGGTTGCTCTTCCTATATTTGAATGGATTTGAATTTGGATGTGACGGAGAAAATTTAATCTCTTTTGGTTATGGCAAAAGAGAACACTTTCACGAAGGTTGGAGACTTTGACCGGTGCAAGGTGCTTTGTGAGTAATATTATTGTTGAATTCGTATTACAAATTAGACGTTTCTCATTAAAAAATTATAAAAAAGGGAAAAAGAAATTCCCAGAATCAAACTCAAAGACGTGTTGAGGTGTTTCCCTTTTAATTTCCATTTTCCATTCAAATCCAATTTTCTTCCAATATCATACTCCCTCCATTCTTATTTAGGTTTTGTGCAAGCTGTTTTTAGACTCATTCAATAGCTCTCGTAATCATTGAATATTCTCTTCTCTGTGTAACTATCATTACATTACGTCCTTCTTCTCTTTGTAAAAAATTAGTTTCGCGTATAATTTTCCTCCGAATGTCACAATGACTTAGAGATGCATACATGCTTTATTTTCTTCCTCCACACCTCTGTCACCGTTATTATCATTCCTCCTCATTTTCTTTTCTGACAATGAGATCAAAGTTGTAGCCTTTTTGCTTCTCCTATCTCATTTTCCTTTTCTCCCATCCAGAGTTTTGCTAGGGGAGAGAAAAACAATTAAAAAGATAAAAACATTAGAGAGACACAATTTGTTGGAAACTGCAAAAAAAAAAAAGGAAGGGTTTTGTTTTTGTTTATTGAGGTGGGTTTGTGTGTGAGAAAGATCTGGCTCAAAAGTGGCACCCTTGTTTGATTGTGGGGTGAAAGATTTTATTTTACCAAAATGTCTTTATTAATAGTGTTTAAGGCTATCCGGCTTGACGGGGGCCTATGGCCTGGCTTATTTAAAGTCTGACCTTAGAGCCGCTTTGACCAATTGGTCATGGACTCATGGGTCTTGCTAACAAGTACAGTTGTCCTAAGGACACTTGTTAAGATTATTATTAGGCAAATGATATTTAGTGTCCTTGCCCTAAGGACACTATTTAAGAACCCAATTGTAGTAAAAGATGTTGGAAAGTGTAGTTTGTTGTATTTTCGAGAGATGAAACAATGTGCTCTTATGATTATTTTTCTACTTCTAGTAACCTTAACTAGTGCCCTTAGGGTATATCATGACCCTTATTATTATTAGAAAATTAATTATAAGTACATATTTTTTCGTCTCTAGAAAATACAAAAAAGCAAAAGCTACACTTTTCAACATTTTATCATATTTGACTCTTTAAAAAGTACTCTTAAGAGGCATTTAGTACTGGGAATGTTTTTTCATTTTCGGAAAACTCATTTAAAATTATAGCTTACTTAAGATTTAAATGACTTTTTTAAAGATGTTTTTTCATTTTCACCTTAAAATATAGGCATCACTTACTCAAAAAGCATTTATCCAAAAAAATAGCTAAATCTCACTTTACATCCTTTAAAGCACTTGTTAGTATTTTTCATTAGTTATTTCTAGTTTTCTAGGGCCATATCTAGAAATTTTTGGGTACCAGAAATAAAAAACAACTAAGTGCAGTGGAAAAAAGTTACATACACCATCAATTGGATGTTGAACACGCTGATTCTGAGTAGGGATTGAATAACAGAGGCCACGAATGTTACAATTTGATAACTTATTTTTTTCCTTTTTTTGCTGGGACAACACAATTGAACCCCACATCCACCCTTTTTTATCATTCCATGCTTGTTGGAGCACATATGAACCAAATTACGTGTTTTTTTTTTTTTTTTTTTTTTGAAAAAAAGAAAGTGTTGCGCATAATATTAGAATAAAATTTGAAAGCAGGTTGATATATCTGTCGCGCATGTTGGCAGATCTCATGGAGGTTTGAAAGGGAAACCGCAGAGGCATACGTTTTTTGTGGTTTTGTGGGGCTAGCTACATCAACTTGGGAGCCTATGCCATTTTTGCCCGGACCAAAATTTAATTAATATATAGTATCTACTATCATATTTATATTTAATTTTACTAATCAAGTTTGATCACATTGTTTAAGAATTCAAAGTTTATCTAAATTATCATTTTTTAGTAATAACATGGTTAAGTTCTAAATCTAGTCTTTTATCCCTGAAAATTAAAACATTAATATTTATCACGGGCAATAGATTTCGCTTTCTATTAGTTTCAACCGAAGCATGCATGAGGTTGACATGCCTCCTCTCCGATCCTAATTAAATATATAATGAATGCATGAATGGATAGAGCACCCACCCAATTTATGACTTACAGATCAGATTGATAATTAAGAGGTCCATATATATACCCTTTTTTATAGTGCAAACTAGGAACGAGTATTTCACAATTTACATGTAACCTCTGCTTTATGATTGTAGTGGGATTTTTTATTTTGTTTTCCCATTCATCAAAATTGATTTTGCCATTTCATCCTCGTGGATCTTTTCAGAAGGTATCCTTCAAATAAGGAAAGGAGTATAAAGGGAGGAAATAAAGTGAATGTTTGTTTTTTTAGCTTATGGTAAAAAAAACAAAAACAAATTAAAGAAATAGAAGTCTTAAAAAAGCTAAACATAGAAATAAAGTAATTCAAATATACACTTTGTTTGTGTAAGACTCTTTAACTTTCATACATAGTGATACTTCATCTTACCATACCACTTGAAGAAAAATCGATTTAAACAGAATCGAATCAGGTAATGGAACTATGTACGTATATATATATAGAAAAGAAGATTAGTGGTCAGAAGTTGTTGTTCAAGCTGGTAGTATATATTTTCCATTTACTAAGTACGGGATGTTTGGACTTTGCACCCACCGAGACATTGGTGAAGAAATAAATAAGCTAAGTAAAATGTTTATAGAAATTAGATCTCATTCAAAAGGAGTAGGAGGAGAACTGAAGATGATATATGATAGCTAATAAATATTGTGGTTTTGGATAAACATAATTACTTTGAACCTAGCTAACTGCAATTTATATTCAGATAGTTTTAAAGAAATTATGATGCAAACTATAAGAAAGCAAAACTCTAACGTCGTCATCCTCTTCTTTTTTGTTTTATGTCAATTGTCAAGTTGCAACAGCAACACTGTGACTTCAAGCTATTTTTTTAAAAGCACTATCAAAAAGTGGTTTTTTGTCAAAAAAGGACAAGTGTTGATTCTACTGAAACTAGCGGGCGGCCCATTTAGCCCATAAAGATAGTTGGGCCTAAATATTTTTTATTAAAAACAAAAGCATATGGTTAGTAAGTTCACTATCCCAATTTGGTGTGAGTGGATGGGATTAACACCATCATTATTGGGAGTGGCACGATCCTTTTTAGTATATAAATTTATGATTCTTACATATAAAAAGGATGGTGTCACTTCCAATAGAGATGGTGCTAATCTCATCCTCCTTTAACGTGGGATCATACTTTTTTTTGGAAAAAGGTATTTCAGAGTTCCGAAAAGGGGATGGTGCCTGTACTAAAGCAGATAACGCAGCATCGCCAAATTCAAAAACAAGTCCTTGGCTTAACTTGGCCAGCACTTTTTGGTACCACACACATTGTACTACCGGATCCTGAAAATCTATTTTACAAAATGTTCGCTCGGTTTGAGAATTTGAACAGACATGTGGTGGGTTGAAATGATTTTGTGGTGCCAAAAGGGTTGGCAGCTTAGCTTGCTACACTTTGAACCAAATAATAATAATAATAATAAAGAGTCTAGCTAGGTTATTTTTTATGAATAAGTTCTTACTTAAAAAAAAGAGTCCTTCCGTTATCAATGTCTTTTATTTTTTTTAAAAAAAAAAAATTGTAATGTTATGCCTTGCATTTGCAATGTGTGAACAATGTAATTTTAAATCACCTTTTTTAAAAAAAAATAAATAAAAAATTAAAATGATGATTTGATGATTGATATTTTAACTCTTAATCAATTGAGTTAATTAATACTCCAAAAAATTCATAATCTCTCCTCCAACCGGAGTTGTAAGTATATAAGAATTTGTGAAAAGATGAGAGAGCGATGATAGCACTGAAAATGAATTAAATATTAAAATAGTTTCCGACTTTGTATTTTATAAGTCAGTTTAGTTCCTCGCGAAATCAATCATTTTAGTCCCTGACTTTCACTATTATTGGTCAATTTAGTCCTTGACTTTCACTGCATCATTCATTTTAGTGCTAACTTTTCAGAGACTAAAATGAATGATTATATAATTTAGGGATTAAAGTGACTTGTAAAATATAAAGTCAGAGACTAAAGTGACTTATCCGCACAAAGTCAGGGACTAAAATGAATTATTCTCGCAAAGTTATGGACTAAAACGGTACATCACTCCATTGAAAATCAATCCTTCGTCGATAATACAGTTTGCAACATTTTTAACTTGTCTTTGCAATAAGAAGCTTTGAATACATCCACATTTTTTAATACTTCAACTATCGGCCTCGCGTTCTTTTCTTTGATATACATAGTTCATTCATGATTCATATACTTAACAAATCATCTTGTGCTAAAAATTCGAAGAGTAAACACAGTTAATTAGGTATATTAAGATCCCATACCACTAATTAACTAAATCCTTTTTGATTTTCCCTCTTCCAACTTCAGTTAATTTGTGCAGTCAAGTGGACCACCATTCTTAAGTCTACAATCAGAGAAACAAGGCCCTTAATCCCATACATTATAACTCTGTTTAATTTTCAAAACAACAAATTATAAGAACCAAAGAAATCGGAATTGATTATGCAAGAAAGCAAATTCTACCTATTAATATTTACCATTGGGTCCCGAATTGTCGATCCCAAACAAGTTTTGGAACTCTTGATCCAAAACAGCCTGCATAATCCATTCATATACAGAGATAATCATTTTCAAATTCTGAGAGCTGTTTGGATGAGGAATTTGAAGAGACAATTCATTTTTTAAAAAGATTTAAAATATTTTTACCTGAGACAAAGGAGGGAATTGTGTTGATGTGGTGTGCAAGTTCGATAGTGATCCTTGGAAGCTTCCAGAAGAAGTTAATGGGTGAGAGGAGCTAATAGCAGCACCATATCCACCAATAGGTCCATGTCCAATGCGTGACTGGATAATCTAGTTAAACAAATAAATCAAATTCAGCATTAACTTTGTACGAAAATTACTCAACAATCCTAAAAAGATTAATAAATTTTCAAGACCTTTACTTACATCTTTGGAGAGGATCCTCTCTACATCAAAATTCAATTCTGGGTTTACAGTGGCAAGTTTCATGGACAAAAACTGCAAAATATATATATCCTCATAAGTTGAGTAGTCAAATTACCATAACAATGGACCAAAGCTGCAAAATTTATCTGCAATTCTAATCATAGAAATTAGGATAAATTATGGTTTATCCACAAGTGATTTGCCCTGTTTTAATATTCCTACCATGTGGTATGTCATGTGTGAATTCAAAGATTGCTAGCAACATCATTTTCAACACATTCTTTTTTATTGGATAAAATTGTCTCACTAAATAGGGAGAGATGGGGACCCATATGAGTTTATAAAATTGCAAAACAAAGTGAAATTGGCTCAGTACACAGGTGATAATTGTAATTTTCTGCTTATATTATGTAGTAATTTTTTTTAATAATTTCCTAGGAATGAAGCATGTGCACAGGGGAAACCAGATCAAGATTTAAGTTTGAACAACAAATGGAATATTTAGTATATGGTTACAGCAATATATAATAGCTGTCACTAATATTTCTTATTTGTAAGACCTACATAGATATAATACCTCAACTTGCTGTTGCAATGATTGCACATAGTTTATAATCTCATCAAGCATTAAAGCTTTGCCTGTAATCTAAAAGAAGTCAATGATATTAACATCAGCATACCATAAAACATCATGGTTTGATCAGAAATCACAACAGGCACAAAGAATCATTTCAAACAACCTTATTGCATCCTGGAACAAGTTCTTGTAGCAACCTCATCCGTTCACTAATCTTTTCTCTCCTTACCTGCAAACCAAAAAACGTTATGGCTTCTAAATTAACATGAATAATATGGTATTGAGAAATAATTAACAAACATTTGTATGAATAAAATGGTGGTGAATACCCTTTCTGCCAGGCTGTGACTGTTTGTAGCTTGACCTCTTCGCGCTCTCACGTGAACATAATTTTCTTTCGGAGCTTCTCCACTGTGAGATTCGTCTTTCTTTTGCTTCGCCGCTTGTTTCACACCGCTATTTTCTTCAACTTTAGGTTTCTTTTCATATTGTTCTGAGCTCTTTCCAGAAGAATCTTTAATTGCATCCCCCTCAGCATCCTAAACAAAGTTCATGAAAAGCATTACATTAATTAGATTCCGCAACAAAATAATGAAGTGCTCTACATCATAATTAAGATTTATATAATACACAGAACCTACCTTACTAGGACTTAAAGTAGAGTTATAATCAAGCCCTCTTTTTCTTCTGTTTTCACTAGGTGCAGATCCTGTTTCATCCTCTTTTGAACCTTCAACCTGAGATTGCTCATTATTTTTTAGTCTCATTTGATTCTGATTTGGCTTGAAGTTGAACCCTTCATTTTGGCTGAAGGAGCCAACAATTTCTGACAAATTTCCACTTCCAAAGGAGGTAACATTAGGGACCATATCAGCAAAATTTGAATCTGATGTATGTTGAATAAGGTGAGAGTGAGAGTTTCCACTCATTCCTTGATTTTCCAAACCAAGAGGGTAAGCTGAATGGGCAAACTCACTATGACTCAATGAAACAAGAGGATCCCAAACAGAAGAAGAAGCAAGAAAAGGATTATTAACTACTTCTAAAGGCATAGTAGTTTCTGAAACACTTGTCCTCAAATCAGATAATGGACAATTCACAGTGCCCCTATTTCCATTTTGAATCCCCATTGCATTTTCAAGCCCTCCCATTTTCAAGTGCCTAAAAATAAAATACCTAGAGCAACTAAGAAAGTAGTATCCTACAAATAAAAGGTAAATACTAAATACTAGCACTAAATATGAATCAATAAGGGGTAATCTTGGTTAAACAAGTGAATGATTAAAGGGGAAAGTGAATTTTGACTAAGTTAGCTGGAGAGATAGATATCTTGCAGGACTCAACAAGCAAGGAACAAATATAGAGTTGGCAGCTTTATAGGACTGAGAGAGAAGATGTTAAAGTAAAAGAAGAACTTCATTGTAGTATTGACACAAAGCAAAAGGAATATATATAAATCTATAATACTCGTGAGTCACTTACTTGTTCTTTCTTCAGAGATCTCAGGATCAAGTCTTTCACTATAATGCTCAAGAAAATCAAAAGGAAGAAGGGAGGAAAAAAAAAAAAAGTGAACCTTTCAGAGCATAAAGTGGACATAGACAAGGCAACGTGATGGGCTAATAGCTACTAGGAGTATTAACCAAAGTACACAAAACTGCAAATAAAGCAGATTCCCTTTTCTTCTTTGCTCACAAATCACAACATAACTAAAAAAATTTCATTCCTAGCTAGCTCCATTGGATCAAGTCAATATATAGGTAATCTTTGAAGTCCCATACGGAGTGAATAATAATAATAATGAAAAAGAAGTAACTAGTGCTCTCTGGTTGATTAATTTTGATTCATAAAGAAGGGAGAAGAGAAGTTCTGGGGAATCGAAGAAGAAGAAACTAAACGACCAAAGGCATCAAATTCTTCAATTCAATGAACAGAGTAGTAGTAATAATCTTGAGTGGGTGTCTGAATGTAACATAAAGAGAATCAAAATGCTTGATGAAGAAAGAATTTCACAAAAAGAGTAGTGGCAACGTCAGAAGGAGCTACTGAGCTAGAAAGAGAAAGGGCAGAGAGGGACACGAACCTTGAAGTGACATGTATACATATGCATATCATTTTAAAAGACAGATAACAACTGCCAACTGCTCTTGCAGATAAATTATTCCAAAATTACAACCTAATCTCTTCTTTCTTTTTTATATACTACTCGTCTTTCACCTTCAATCCAAATCTAAAAAAAAACTTCTTCTCTTATTAGTATTAGTATTTAATTATAAATTTGCCTCCCTTAGCTTCATTTACAGTTTGTTAATTTTATTTAAAAAAATTGCAGTTCTTTTTTTCTTGTACTTTTTGAATATGCTGTTTTTTACAAATATATATATATATATATATATATATATATATATATATATTTAATCACGGGTAAAATTGCAATTAATTTTGTCAAGCTATCATTAATTTTGATTTAAATTATTGGTTTTATTTTAATTATAAAAATTGCAATTTCGAAAAATATAAGAGGGTAAAACCGCATATTTTTGTAGTAACGATAATAAACTGTGCATAACTAAATTGCATAACACCAGCCCTTTCGAGTTTTAATTACTTCGATTTACTATTTTTGATTTTCAAAGTTCGGATTTGATCTGGAAAGTTTCATTGCATGAAGCCAAGCGTTGTCGCTCTGTATTATCATTGACAAACATTTTTCTTTAATTTTCTATGTTATTTGCTTCCACTGACAATTTTGCCAACTGTTTTATTTTAAGTAACAGATAACAGAAGTTCTCTCTATGCTGTTGCTTGCCAACCAAAGCCTTTTTATATTTATTTTGAGAACATCAATTATATTCCCTTAACACCAATCATACTTCATCAATGTCACTCACTTTTCATTTCATTACGGTTCTAATAAAGTAAGAGTTGAGACGGAACAAGACCCCACTAAATCTGCCTTGAAAACCATTCAACCTCTGTGCTAAGCCAATGTTGTTTCATCAAGAAATCTTGCATCCAACATAAAAGAACATATAGATTTGTTTTGTGATATTTAAGCTAAGAAAGGCTTCACTAAATGTGTCACTAATTGGGATCTTTTAATATTTAAAATGTTGAATTAAGTCTTATATCAACTAAAAAGAAAAATTGTCCCATTCATGTAGCTCAATTGGTGAGCGCATGGGAACATGCGTGTGTGGGTACGGGGTTCGAATCCCGATTGTACTACTTTCGTGTGAATAAAAAAAAAAACTAAAAAAAAAAACAATTATAATTGTGAACAAAAAAAAAATTAAAATTGAAATAAACCCAAAATTAAGTATTCTACTAATAATTTAAAAGGAACACCGATAATTTCTAATAAGATCACTTTATAATAGTCTGACATGACAATTGGAAAATAAGACTTTCTGCATTGTTGTTTAGCATTGAGTTGAATTTATTTTAAGTGATGATGATATAATAATAATAATAAGAAAATGTTAAATAATGTCTTAAAAGATATATTTTAATAAGTTAAATTAGATAAAAAGTAATTGAAAAATATAATTTTTTATATTTTCGAAATACGAAATGACGTGTAGTTATGATAATTATTCTAATTTTAATAACATTAACAAATATCTCAAGGGCACAATTTAACAAAGATTTTTTATACGGCACAAATTTGTAGTTTAAGGATAGTAGAACATTTATTATAGTACAGTATAAAGGTAATTCAATTTTTGTCTTTTTCAATATAAAGTTACTATTGTTAGACTGTGCAAAATTGTACGTGATAATAGATAAGGAAAAATGCTAAATAGTGTCCTAAGAGCACTTTTTAAGGAGCTAGAAATAGTAAAATGTGATTGAAAAATGTTATTTTTTTGTATTATCGAAATATGAAATAATATACATTTATGATTTATTTTCTAATTTTAGAAGACTCATAGATAAATTCATTTAATAATACTCATAATAACATCAAAACATTGATTAAATAATTAAGGAGGGAAACTTTGAATAATAATTCTATTTGAATACAGTTTGAACTATAAAAGAAATACTTATAATAATAATATTGTTGAGAGCGTGTCTATTGCCAGTTTCTATATTGAAGGGGAGGAAGAGAAAGAAAGACCGAAGGGGAGAAGAGAGAGGAACATAAGGAATAATAATGGAATCTAAGGATCAGTATTATTAGGTTAATTTGTTGGGGTTGGATCAGTTTTCCAGCTGTACGTAGGCTGTGCATATGTTAATGTTAATGTTAATGTTAATTTATGGTCAAACACCAAAATCATACGGTCAAACAGGTTGCGTGAGTTGGGATGCATGGGAATTGGGAAGGAAGATTTCCCAAATTCACGGTTTAATTTGATCTTCTTCATCATCCTCATTCGTCAGCAACCAGATCATCAACAATAAGACACACTTTCATAAAACCCTTTCTTTTTATTATTATTATTCTGTTTTAGCTTTTGCTACTTATGATTTGAAATCAATGATGAATGAAACACCTACATGGAATTCAACAATTGCGCGTCTGATCATTAACAATGTGTTTGGGAGAGTAAGAGTAGAGAAGTGAGAAATAGTGTGGAATAAAATTATACAAGGAAAAAAAAAAGTTTTTTCAATTTCTTTTTTTTATGAGTTAATTTTTTTTTTAATTTATCTCAAATCAGATAAAAAAAGTTGCATACTTAAACGTGCTTTTTTTTCTCTTGACTAAACATAAGCTAATTATGTGTTTTTTATTTTTTAACTAAGAGAGAGATTATTGCCATCTTTTTATTGGTTATTGTCACTCTAATTAAAATATTTTAATAGCAATTAAATATTAATATTTTAATTTTATTGGTTGAAAAATATATTCCACGTCAAAAAGTAGCTAAAAAAGAATAATATTAAATATATAAAAATGACAATAATACCACCCTTTAACTAACTAAAAGAATAATAAATAATAAATTGTTCTATCGGTTAAATAATGTTGAAATTTGTATCCTTATAAATAATAATAATTAATATATTATTAAAACACAAATTATATAACTAACTAAAAATTAAACATGCATTAAAATTGTACAGCCTACCTAACAAGGCCAACCAATATTGGGTATTTTTTTTTTTTTCTCGAGATAATAAAACACTTTTGCAAGAAGCTAACACCGAGTGCGGATTTGCATGATGGCTAAACATAAAGCTAAGAATAACTCTATCGGTTAAACACCTAATAAAATGTTCTTTTATAATACCTGTCATAAAAATAAAGAATATTTTTTACATTTTTTTAATCCTCAGAAAATGGTGAACTTTAGTGTTAATACTTAAGTTTTTTAGTCCTGGCATTCAATAAAATAATGTCTTTTTTTAGTTCTTAATAAGTGCTTTTTTTAGTACTAAAAGCACATAACTTTAAGAAATAAGGACAAAAAAAAAGTTTTTTTTCAATAATTAAAAATAAAATCCACTAACTAAAATGTACTAAAATAATTAATTATGTTTTAAAAATATGAAATAATAACTAAAATATTGCTTTAACTATAAAAAAAACTCCGCATAATGTATAATATAAGAGTAATTATTTTTAATCCTAGTAATCATTCTGGTGTCTATTAAGTGTTATTTGCGTACAAAGTAATAGCTTTTCACGAGAGTGGCCAATTCTCTTCTTTCTATAAGAATATTTGGAGGCCCACTTTTCCAGCTTTCATTTGGCAATTATCAAAAAGGACAGATTTCCAATCAAAAATAATCTCCTGCATCGTGGCATTATTTCAGATGAAGAATTAATGTGTGTGCTTGCGATCAGTCTCCCGAAACTGCAGATCACTTGTTTTTTACCTGTCCGCCTTTCTCACACATTTGGAATTATTTATTGTAAAGATGTGGCCCTCAACAACATTACATACATAATTCTAGTGTGAGTCATTTCTTGCATTTCATGGGACTACTTTCTGCTGCGACTTATCAAAATGGCAAGCAATTTGGGTTGCTCAAAACAACTGTATTTTCAAAAACAAGACAACTGTGATGGACAACTTCATGGACATAATTCAACTGCTTGGTTTTGGATTTTTGCTGGTTTTGGATTTTTGGTTCCAAAGGAGTTTCTGCATCTTCTTCAACTGCTTGGTCCATGAATTTCCCAGCTTGTTTGGTACATTCTTGAAGATTTTTTCACTGGGTGTCGGCTTAAGAATTATGATTTGCTAATTCAAATATCTAGCAACTTCTTTTTTTTTTATATCCATATTGATGCATATTCGTTTGAGGGAGTCTTCTTATTCTATTAGTATTGTCAGTAGATGTAGAGTTATTCTCATTCTTTTTGCTTTGGTTTCATTCATTTTTTTTGTTGATTCTTTCATATGAACTAGTTACCATTGTCTTTTTTTTTTTGTAAATATTTGAGTTCTTCTAATACTCTTTTTAATACATATTATTTGACTTTTCAAAAAATAATAATAGTAATAATAATACAAAGACAAGCATGCGCAGAAGGGTGAAAGAGATGCAATCATCATCAAATTTTCTTTAATTATCGGAAAAGGCTGATTAAGGAATCTGAAAACTTTGATGCTTCCTCGCTCATGCAGCTAATCAAACTCATTAGGGTCCACAAGAGCAATTATTTCAAAACATTGGTGTTTCGTGTAAAGAAGTCTATCTGCCGTCCTCATCATTTTAAAAACAATAAATAAAGTCATTTTTAATAAAAAATTATTGTCATCAAGGTTAATGTCGTACTTCTACTATTACTATCCCCATCTTTATGGGTATGTAATTTTTAATATGAATATTATAATTTTTCTTTATGATACATAACTTGGTGATTCGAATTCAGTCTTTTTCTTCCTGACTAAAAGAAAAAGAATTCAGCATTTTTTTATTAGTAACAGTATTACTTATTATCAGTAATTATTAATACTAATACTTATAACTTATCAATTACTTACTAATTACAAGTATATTGTAACATATTTGACTTATGGTAATATTTAAAAAAATATTGTTAAATTGTTAAAAAAATATAATTAAATCATTAAAAATATTATTTTTATGCATTGACAACATTTTTACAAATATAATATAAAGACCATATTATTAAAAAGTTTTAACAATATTTAAAAGATATTGTCAAAGTGTTAAAAAATATTACTTTCTAATATTTATAATATTTTTTTATAAATATTATATAAAGATAATATTATTAAAGGTTAATTATGTTATAGTTTATCAACAAATTATATAATATAAATCTAAATCTAAAGTGTACGCAAAAAAACATTTTAATTTTGTTTTTTGTCAAAATAATAACATTACAATGAATTCAGGTTTTTTTTTTTTTTGGTCTAGAATGAATTCACCCCTCGAGGTTTATGAACCTGCAATTGAATCTTTAATTTATTTTTATGTTTTTTTGCATCCAATGAAGCGGCCTATACATGGCCTCTCTTATTTTTTGGTCTAGGGTTCACTGGTCTCTTCAATGCTAACATGCGCAACTAGTCTGGGCCTTTTATCATAATGTTAGGTCCTATTAACACAAATCCGGGCTTCACAAACTGTGAAAGGAAGGTAATTTATTAGTTGCACCACCCAATTTTTTCAAAACTCATACCCTTTTTTTAAAATTTTTTGACGAAAAATTATTTTCTTAACATATATGTTAAATCAATTTCAGAACTTAACTTTTAGTGGTGATTAAAATAATTTCAAAAACAATTTTTTGAAAAACATGGTGTATTTAGTAATAAGAGTGGTGAAAGAAATAACCATAATAAGTTAATGACGACGAGTCAACGACTGAAAATATGGGCCCACAACAGTTAGGATGAAAAAAAATGCTTATCCGTTAGCTCACGCAGTCACGCTTTATCGATGCCCTTTCAAGGTAGATAAGATTAGCACTATCTGTATTGGGAGTGACACCATCCTTTTTAGTATATAAATTTATAATTCTCACATATAAAAGGGATGGTGCCACTTCCAATAGAGATGGTGCTAATCTCATCCTTCCCTTTCAATTGCAATGCAAAGGGTTGCAAATAATAAATTCAGTAAAATGACAAAAAAATATATTCAGTAAAGTTGACCAAAAAAAGCAAAGGAAACCAATGGTCTCTTTCTTCCACGAAAACCATCTGAAATAGATAGTTTTAGTTTTCCATCAATTTATAATTATAAATACCATACTAAAAAGATGTTGTACTCAAAAGTTGTGACGTTGATGTTGTCTTGGCTATGTTCTTTTGTTTTGTGCTAGATCTACACGCATCACCGTTTGTATTTGAAACGAGTTAGAATAAGAAATATATGAAGTAGCAAAAAAAAATAAGAAGAATTTTTTTTTTTTTGTGAAACTGCTTAACGAAATTTCAAAAAATAAAAAAAATAAAAATTGGCAAACAGATGACCAAGCCAATGGAGGATAGGATTGACACCATCTCTATTGGGAGTGACATCATTCTTTTTATATGTAAGAATCATAAATTTATATACTAAAAAGGATAGTGTCACTCCCAATAGGATGGTGCCACTCTCAATAGGGATGGTGCTAATCCCATCCACCCCAATTCATCTATTTAGCAAGAAATTACATGAATATAGAGTGGGTCTCTAGAAATAAGGGATTATCTTAAAGATTAATTAAACTTATTAAATCGAATAATTAAGGGCATATTTGGATTAGCTATAAAAATTAGTTGTGAAAAATAATCGATTATCTGAAACATAATCCGTTTTTATTTTGGTATATTTGCCGTGAAAAGTGATTTTTAAGATAATTTTTAGTTGTGAGAAACAATTTTTATGTTTTTTAAATAATGTCTAATTTTTAGCCGTTAAAAGAAAAATAAAAGACTTTTGTACGTTAGTGCAAAATCTAATAATCCAACATATGTTCCATCCAAAAATATGCAAACATACCTTAACATTTACAATATTACGAACTACCGATAATCTCTTACTCAAACCACAATCTAATACTCTCCTTATAGAAACTGTTTGGTCTGAATTTTTATTTTATTTTTAGCTTTATTTTTTTGTAAAAATTTTATAAAATAAATTAGAAAAGATTAAAAATAAGAAAACAAAACTGAGAAAATTGAAAATAATGTAAAATCAGGTAAAATTTCAATTTTTTACATTTTTTAAAACAATTGGAAATAAATAACATCAGGTAAAATTGAAAATATACAAACTAAAAGAATTGTTCACTTGTTAATTTGTAATAAAAGAACGGTATATTTCGTACAAGTTATATGTTTTTTTTCTATTACTATGAATGATTTCATTAAACATATCTAATTTTCTTTTTTTTTCTTAATCCATATCTAGTTATCTATTAAAATTACTTGCATTGTTGATTTGAAAAGAAAAATAAAATCGCTGCGGCCCACACAAGGGGACCACACCGAAACAAGAAGCAGATCACGAGACAAATTGGTCAGTGGCACTAAAATCTTATTTAGATTCGTGACGGTGACATCTCTCTCCCACTCCCGCGTTTATATATTTTCAGGTTTTTTTTTAAGGAAAGTATATTCACCCGTAATTAAATTCGAATATTCACGTATATATATTTTTATGTATTTATTAATTGAGTTATGTAACTGAGATATATTTTTTTCAGTTTAATTATGTTTCTGTTACTTGCCTTTTTTTTTAATCCTTATGTGTTTATTTATTAGTAGTAGTATTTTGCTTTAATTTTATTTTTTATTTTTTAATTTTGTATGTTATGTGAATTTAATCCTTCAATTTTCAAATGTTTAGTTTTGATTCCCAAATTTGTAAAATAAGTGATTTTAATCATTCTATCACTAATTTGAATGAAAATTATCATCAATTCAATTGAATTTCGTCACTAATTTAGGTAAAAATCATTTTTGTAAATAAACCAACGATAACATTATAACGGTTTATTTTGTAAATTTGGAAGACCAAAATCGTTCATTTGAAAGTTAAGACTAAATTCCAAAATACAAAGTTAGTTGAGCAAAAGTAAAATTGAGCCTAATATTTATTATTGCCATGAAATTGAAAAAATGTGAATATTACGATTATGGTAATTTAAATTTAAAATTTAAATATTTTTTTCTTTCTGTCGCTCTTGTAATACATTTTTTGTCAAAATGTAATTTAATATATTTTTATAATATATTTCATTTAATAATCTGCTTACTTATAAACCAAAAAATGATATTTTTATACTATTTGATAGAAGATTGTTTTATCATGGTCTCTTTTATTTTGAGACCATCCATACTTTGATGACGTGGCATTATCTACAACCGTTAGATCGTCTAACATAGTATCTCCTATCATTTTGCTCTTGATCCAATGATTCTTGTAAAGGGACCATCATAATTCAACTATCATGTTAAATAAACCCTTTGATAGAATTGCAAGCTAAGATTCCAGTGTTTTTTAAAGACCCTTAATTTTGTTGTCATTGTTGGGTAGAGCAGAAACAATAGAGAAACAGAAAAAGTAGGGAAAGAAGAACACATTTATGCTATGTGCGTAGAATTTTAATTTTGACGAATAAAAAAAAGGATGTTCGCATAGTGAAATTATAATCGCTAGAGTCGAATTTGTTCACTGGCATTGCCGAGAGATACTCCTGAGAGACATGAGAATCAAAGGACGGGACCAATCGAAACTTGAAACATCATACTACTATCAGTACTAAATACTATATATATACATAGATATTTAGAAGAAAGGGCTACTAATAGTATTACTCATTACTTTCTTATTTAACTTATTTGAAGAGAAAATCATATATATATATATATATTAAATAATATAATAATTGTTATAGTTTTTTTAAAAAAAATTTAAATTCTTTATAATACTATTTATTTGTTATTATTTAATTAATTAGTTAAATAGTAGAGTCTTTGTTAACATCCAATTAAACGTGATAAGGATAAAATTGATAAAAATATAATTAATGTTATATTGAAAATATAAATAAACATATAAATAAAAACAAAAATTTTGTTTCTCTCTCTAAACACAGATAAAAATAAGGAAGGAAGGGAAAAATTATTATTATTAGAGGTTTAGGTTATTATTACTATTAGCTTCCCTGGATGAAACATGCATGGTTAGTTCATAGGGGACACAACATAATATTATTATTCTCTGTGATCTCTTTGAATATATAAGATCAGAAAACATTCACAATACTTAATTGGTCCCCCTATTATATAGTACTAGTAGTAGTATTGAAGAATAGGACATTTAATTTGGACTTTGCACGAAATTAAAGTTGCATTAATAAGTGTAGCTTGTAGATGTATGTATGTTTGGGGACCATATATATCTGATCTGTTACTACTATGCATTGCATACATTGCAACCTCGACGTTTCTATTCATTTCTATATGTATATTCAACCTGTTTGGGGGGACCGGACCGGACCGGACCGGACCTTTCGGCGATACATTTCAACTATAACTGTATATCCATCCAATGCAACTATATTCAATACACATATCTTAACTACCCAAACCTAAGAAAATTATTAAACCACTTTCTTATAATATCAACTTCCTAACTCGCCATTAAAACTATTTCGTCATGGAATCTCAATACAGAGATAATCAAACATTTGTAATTACGTTCGTGGAAGTCACAGTCGTTTGAAATACAAGAATGATTATTAATTTATGTTTGAGAGTTTTGCTATTTATTATTCATAATTAAAGATAATAATTAAAATATTAATAAACTATAAAAAAAATTATATTAAAAAACACAATGACATGTAAAGCAATATTAGATATTATATTTTTCGGCCAGTAATTCAGTAATTCATGTGGAGCTCTTTCAGTTGAAAGAGAGAGGTTTGATCCCCAGTATGATAGAATTAGTGGTAGATTTAGGAGTAGTGTAGTGTAGAGTGTGTGTTTAGCCGATAAAAAAAATATTATATTTTTCAAATTTTTTTTTCTTTTTATCTCTCAATAATAGAATAAAATAATGATTAACAAAATCCTTATTATATTAATGTAACTACGTATTTTTATATATATGTTTTTGTAATCGAGTCTTTTTTGCATTATATTTCTTTCATATTAATTCGTTATATTATTTTTCTCTTCTAATCCAAAACCTAAAATCTTTGTATATAAGAGTCATTGATGAACATGGTGCATATTCTTCATTATTCAAGTGATTTACATATATGTAGCAAGTAGCAACCATAAACGTAACTACTACCCTCAATCATGCAAACATTTTTGACGATAAGTAAAATTACAAAATGCAATGGAATTTCTTTGGCTCAAAGGAAAGCTCACGGGCCGCGGGTTTTGACCTAACCCTCCACATCTTGTCTTGTCTTCAAATAAAAACATATATGCTAACTAGCTTCATCTTTATTTTATGTATGCCCTTATTATTGTTGATAATAATAACAAAAAAATAAAACCAATTAAAAATCCTGGCCTTATTATTCAACTTTAATTATATTCATTTTGAATTCACCTGCCACTCTCACATTCTTTAATTTCACATCCTATCGTCAAGTCCTTTCAATGTCTTCAATGCAACAACAATAATATAATTTAATTTACGTACAAATAATGTAATCCTGAATTTAATTTTCTTCACCAAGTTTAATTTTCAACCCTCATAAACGTAACTAGCTAGCACTATAATCCAGCTCATGCGCGCCCAAGTGCTTTTCCTAATTAAGTTGTCCTATATTAATTTACTTACTTTTTTTAATTTGTGTTTGTTTCCTTAGCTTTGCCTGTCTACAATAATAACATTTGTAATCATATTTGTTGACTAATCTCTATGGATACAAATAATTAACAAAAACCATAAAATTGAAGTAGTGGATCTAACTTTTTTTCCCACCTGTTAAGAGTGAGGTACATCTTTTACTTTCCTACCTTTTCCACGATACTTAGCTAGCTTTTTGACCATCAAGCTTAATATAGTTTCACTACCATTTATTTTTGGGTGTTGATATATAGTGTGTTTAGGGTACTAGTTAAGGTTATTAGAAGTAGAAAAATAATTATAAGTGCATATTGTTTTATCATTCAAAAATACAAAAAGCTACAAATTCTAATACTTTTTATTATATTTGCCTACTTAAATAGTGCCTTTAAAATACTAAATATTATTTGCCTTTATTTTTTTGTGCAATGTGCTTCTTGTTGTGTTTCACTTTTAGACATGACCGCCTTTTCTTTGGGAAAACAAAAAATTTATTTTCAATTACATACTCTTTACAATTTAATTTGGATAAAAAAGGATAAAGTTTTCTAGCTACTCCCATTTCCACCGTTCTTGTGAACTGAGCAAGCAAGCTCTTACTTCCCATGCCAAGTAGTGAACAAATTTGTTGACCTGCAATATATGTATGCGGCCACAACTTAATTAATTCACTTTTTCTGTTTTGGTATTATAATTAATTAATTAGTTAATTAATTAATTAATTCACTTTTAGTTAATGAGTTCCTCTTCCTCATTTTCTGATAAATAAAAAAGAGCGACTTCTATTTGGAGCTTAACCATTTTTCTTATTCTTTTATTATTTTTTTTAAAATTACAAATGTAAAATGAATTTCATGAACAAATTAAACATAGGAAAAAAATGTTCCTTTATATATAAGAAAATTCAATTAAGTTTTTTTATAAGTTAAATACATTTACATGTTCCTTTATATATAAAACAAAAGAGCATAACGGAAAACAGTCTAAATATAAATAACAAAAAATAAGGTCAAAAAACAGTATATTTATTATTTTTGAGTTGTTTATTTTTTTATAATCACTTTAGAATGAAAAATGCTAAATCTTCCTATTAAATCTTCCTATAAATCTTTTACTCATTTAATTTTGACAAATATTTTCTATCTTCCACTAAAAATTTACTTTTTAGAAGATAGGTGAATAAATAACACTTGTCAAAAAGCATTGCATTGATGGAAGAATGCGCCCTACTATAATTGCATTGATGATGATCAACATCGTACACCGGCTGATGCAATTACGAGCCTCATAGAAGCATTTAACAGGGGGCGTTACATTAGTGTTTATTTACCTAACCCCTCTTCACGATGTGGTTTCGAATTCTTTTTTTGCAATTGGATCGGATCACATCAACTTTTTAACAGTAACTGTAGCTCTGAAGGTAGCTAGATTCAATAATCACTCATTTTACCCCCTCATCATAGATCAATCGCTATATCCTGTCTTTTTCTCTACATTGTTAATAAATAATAATGGGAGATGGATCATGAACTGAAACAGCTATTCCCAACTTCAATTTGGATTGGAACTATTTCCACCTTTCCCGGCATTGATTCCTCGTTTGTCGTCCAATTTTTATGGTCAGCATTCAAAAATCAAAACAATCAAGCACAAATACTTGCACACGAGGGATAATTAGAAGTAGAAACCCACACACACAAACACGTGTGAAAGCACTCGATAACATAATGGACTCTCGAGTACTAGTGTTAATAAGCATCACACCAAGACATGAAATCACTTTTATGTCCCAATATTAATTCGCCATTTGGTATTGCAAAACTTGTACAAATTTTTAAAAACAAATTTTGTACACCAAGACAAATTTTTAACCACGTAACGCCTTCTCTTTCTTTCTTTTTCAGAAAAAAATAAAAATAAAAAACAATTACAGATGTGTCACCAAATAATCATGACAATTTAGCCAACCAGAAACTTTCAATCACCTTTGCTTTTTGAATAATGAACGAAGCATTTACTTTGAAGAAAGCTCAGATAAGAACGGTTTGTGCAATGATAGTGTTATATAAATATTGAGGAACAAAACGAGATGATGTGGTCAAAGAACAACTCTCTTTGCATTATTGGGAAACATTGAGCTGGTTTTGTACTTAGCAGCACTTAAAAAATGTTGTACCTCCAAAAAGAAAATTCAATAATGTTAAGGGCCACAAACCACTTCCATATTGCCAAACATCATTTCACAGAATTTAATCATTAGTCAACTTTAATTAATTCTTCTTTCTCCTAAAAATCCATATTTCCATTCCAACATAAAGCCCAAAAGAAAAGGCTACCCTTTGTAAAGGCCACATTACATAAATTTTCTTACATAAAGAAGATAGATGACAGATAAGTGGCCCCTCACTAATCCCCTAAATACCTCCACTTTTTTTTCTTCCCAAAACCCTCCAAACACCGTTTTCTATTTTGTTTGTTTCTTTCACATAACATAAACATGAAAAATGAATACCCTTTCTCCTAGTCTTTTAATTTAGGTATCATTCCAAGCAGCAAAAACTGGCAAATGAGACAAACTGATAGCAGAAGCTGGCTTCATTTGAATTCCTGGTGAGGAAAACCAAGAATTAACACCATTGGAAGCAGGATTCACAATCTTGTTTTCCATTGGAGGCTTAGGAAACAGCAAAGAGGGACCAGTTTTATCAGGACTAGTTTCTCTTGAACTGCTTAAACTGGTAACCAGCGAGGACGCATTTGAAAAATGAGTCCCAATTTTTGAAGATTCATCAACTATAAGCTGGCCATGACCAGAACCTACTGAATCAATCCCAATCAGGTCTTGTAGGGCCATTGAAAATGCAGAGTTTCTATAATTTCCGCTGTTGATGACTTTTTGGTCACAAACATTTGATTGCTGCTGTGGATGATGATGCAAAACCATCTTCCAATCTGAATTTGATTCATGCTTGTTTTTTTGACCTTCAATTGCTTCCACTTTGCTGTGACTATAGTCAATGGCTTCTGTTCTTGGATCATTATCTTTGTTTCGCCTCGCTAGCTCCCCGGCAAGCAGAGTATTGCTGGCCATGATCCTTTCAACGTCATATCTAGATATGTCGAAATTAGTCACTGCATTTGCCCCTCTGAATTTTATTGCAGCTACATCGTATGCTTCCGCTGCTTCCTCTTGTGTGCCTAATTTTAATCAAACAAGAGAAAATGATTTAACTAGTGCAAAAAACAAAAGGGAAATTTAAAGATTTGAACTTTCATCAGACCATTTATGTTAAGATACCCTTTTTCTATATTCTACTGCATTTAAGTGAGAGAACAGCCTTAGAAAAAGTGGAATGTTGCATTCAAAGGAGCGGTATGGTCAGCCTTATGAAAAGCACTACCACCAGTCACTAGTGTTTGGGAAAAGAAAGATTGAAATCATAAAAAATGTCCTATGAAGTTACTTTCAAATTGAAAGTGCCCTCAATATACAAGATAATTAACTGTTTTTTATAATTCAAACGGTAAAAATCAAATCTTTTTCGTAAAGACTTACTGAATGTCCCAAGGTAAAGGTCCTTATTCCCAGCAACTCTGCCTATCCTTGCTTGCCATCTTCCATGTTGGTGATGCCTGAACAAATTTATTTTAATAAAAAAAAAAAAGTGAACTTAGCCCAATTCTCTAAATTAACAAAAGTGTATCCTATTATTCATTACTAATTCAAACAAAAAAGCAGCAGGAAGAAAACTGCATGAACCTTGTAACTCCTCTGTACATTGAAGCACCCCTAGAAAATCCACTGCTTTTTCTGCAAAGAAAATAATTATTACTTTAGCAGCTTGAACATGATTATCACATGATATTTGTGTACCTTTCCCCAAATGGTTAATTGAATGATGATACATGTAATACCTTCTCAAATGAGCAACGTACTCCTGCCTGTTCATGTTCTTCATCTCTTCAAGTTCAGTTTGGTAATTCTCCAACTGCCAAAAAATTAAAGAAAAAAAAATGTGGGATTCCGACACACAAGATTCAAACGAAGCTAGCAAGAAAATGCTATAACATTGGAACGTACCGGAAAGTTTATATGCGTGGATGGTCCCCAGTACTTAAGAGCAGCAAGATCATAGGCTCTCGCAGCTTTCTCTTCCATATCATATCCCCCTTGATAAGTTCAAAAACCAAAAATTCAAACATGTCAAATTCAGAAACAAAAGCAAAATTAAATGGATTCAAAATGTAGGTCCTTGGAAGTGAGAAATTAAACAAGACTTACCCAAATACACTGAAACATGCACAGTAGTTGAATCCAACGGTTACCCACAAGCGCGTACGCATAACACATGACAGATAAGAGAAAAGGAATGAGGTTAGAAAATAGTACTATTAATTAGTAATAATGAACCCAAAAACACAAAACTTTGTTCTTTTGAAGCATTAATTAATTACCTTGTCTTCCTTTCCTGGTTTGTCCTTCCTTCTTGCAACTGTTATCCCACAAATGCGCTTCATACCTACCAGTCCATCTATGCCTTGTGACGCCTCTATACTGCGAAGTTCTCTGACCGAATGTGTCAATAGATTTTCTATGCACAGGCTGCTTAGTGCCGAGTTTAGCAGAAGCTCTCTTTTTAGCATCAACAAGAGTGACAGAATCAGTAGCAGAAGGTGAAATGTGGGTGGTAGGTGCTGTAACACAACTAGACTGAGAACCAGGACTCATGGATAAGCTCAACGAGGACTGTAGCGGTGTTCCAGCTCCACCATTTCCCATATTACAGTTCAAGTTCATTTGTTGCTGGTCCAGAGCAGAAGAATACTCTCTTGGGGGCATCCAGTTTATTTGACCCATCTGTGTTTCCTTTGCTTGTTCCTCTAATGGAGTTTGAAATATGTCATGATGATGACAAGCAAGTGGTGATGTATAATATGGGTTATTATGAAGTTGTTGTTCCTGCAGCGAAAGGGAATGAGAATGGTCTCTGTTGCTGTTTTGGGTGTTGTAATAGATGGTATCGAGACTGAGAGGCATTGCTTCTCTGTGGTGTGCTCCCATTGTTGCACCCCCTAAAAAGTCCTCCAGTTTTGGTGAAGAAGACGGCACCATCACTTCCATACATAACAATAATAGAACCCAAATGCCACAAACATAATTATTACAGGGCCACATGATTTTATTTGTTCTTTTTTTTTAAAAAAAAAAAAAGGTTTAAGTTTTGAAATCACAGAGCATATTGTTATGGTTATGGGGGGAGGGGGAAGAGAAGTAACTAACCTGGTGTTTGGGATGTAGATAGAGCTTCGAAGATGCAAAGAGAGCCGTCAGATTTGAGAGGCATGACGGAGAGAGGAGAAAGGAAGTTAGTGTTGTTGGGTATGTGGTGGGAGGAGAAATAGAAGGTAGTGTTGTTGGAAAGAGTAGGAGAATGGTAGTGTTGTGGAGTAGGAGGGAGGAGAGAGACAGAGGGAGAGAGAGAGAAACCCAACCAGTTATGGTTGGTGTTGGTGTTGGTGTTAGCATCATTATCGGCGTTGCTAGTAGTAGTAGTAGTAGTAGAATGATTCATGGTCATGGGGGTTTTCATCATGTATGTTAGTACTTTTGCTATGCTACTACAAATGACTCCTCTTCAATCATTGCTTAGCTTGTTGGTTCTTCTCGACTCGTCATGAAGCAAGCATATGATGAAGAAGAAGAAGAAGAAGATGAAGAAGAAGAAGACGGCGGGTTATTCTGTTGTCAAGTGTTGATAGCAAAATGTGTGTCTATTTCTACGGAGGCAACGCGCGATAGATTGAAAGGGGGTCTGGTCTGAGCAAAAGGAATGAATGAATGAATGAATTTATGAACAAGAGAAGAGAAGAAGAGGAACGGGGGGAGGGGGAGCATGGTATGGTATGCACCCACTTCAATTCAATTCATTCCATAGGGATCTGTGTCTATGAATGAAAAACACAGACTAAAGTCTTTTAATTTAGTATTTCCTTTTTTTTGTTAACCTTAGTTAATGGTTAATTAACGCATGCAGCACCTAGTAGAAGTAGCTTTATAAACACAGAATGAATGGGGTCATGATGATGATGATGAGATTAGAAGGAAGGAAGGGGGTAGGAATATGTATGTATTTTGGTTTTGGTGTGAAGATGATATATATCTGCTGATCTGCTCTGCTCACTCTGGGGTCTATCTATATGCTATATATTTATGTGTGTTGGGAACTTGAATTATATTAAGTGAGTGAGTGAGTGAGTGAATGAGGTGGGGAGCTACACAGCTAAGCTAGCTGAATCTATGGACCATGACATGAACAAATCAGCACTACACTAGATTGGAGTCATGGGAAAACGCCTCACATTTCATTTCACACCACTCACCAACCTACCTTCTCTTTTTCTTTCTCTCTAATTCCCTTAAACTAAACATCTGCTAAAAGTTACAATTTTCATTTTTTTAACACTTTCAATATTTTCACTTTTTTAGGAGACACAAAATGAAATGAAAAATATTGAATTTCATTTTTTAACATCAAATCAAGAATTTAACTATATGATTATCCATATTTTTTAAAATTTCTTTTCACTCTATCAGATCATGCCAAATTAGTAAATTGATCCTTTAACTTTTTTTTTTTATTTTGGTTCTATAACTTTAAAAAGTTTCATTTAAGTCCTATAACTTTGCTCCGGCGAACAAATTGGTCCTATTTTTATTTTCCGGCTAAACAGTGCTGAGGTGACCTTCACCGGACACGTGGACGCTGACATGGATCCAGTCAGCATGCTGACGTGGAAAAGTAAAAAAATTAAAAAAAAAAAAGAAAAATAGTTGAATCAGTATAAAATTAGAGTTTTTCAATGGTGAAATTTCAAAAACGAATTTATTCTTCTCTAGCTCCATGTTGATTTCATTATTGGGTGTGATTGCTGTGGATCATTAACGGTTTCGTCTCGTGTCCTTTCATGGTATCACATTTGTCTTCAACCGGTGGTAGAAGGTTTAAGTCCACCGCAAACCTCTCCCTTGTCAAGCTTATATGCCTGACTTCAAACCTTCTTTCTCCACCTTTGCTGAAAATGACCATATTAAAACTCACTAAAATATTTACAGGACCAAATTGAAACTCATTTAAACAATTACAGGACCAATTTGAAACTCATTAAAACTATGTTAGTGTCCACCTAGGCATCCACGTGTTCGGTAAATATCACCTCAGCACTGTTTAATTGAAACTTTTTAAAGTTACAGAACCAAAATGAAACCAAAAAAAAAATTACAAGACCAATTTACTAATTTTACCTATGATAAAATCACTTGAAAAGCATTTGGAGAATGAAGTTATATAATAATCATAAAAGTATATTTATTTAAAATAATGGATTATGTATTTATTTATTTACAGCGAGAAGGAAGATCCATAAGGTAGCAACGGGGCTTATTAATAGTAGATTTGACGGGGAAGTAGATGTATGTATGTATATAAAAAAAATCTTAATTATTCTATTAAATTTTTTTAATTTTTTTATTTATTTAATTTTGACAAATATTATTTATCTCTCACTTAATATTTATTTTTTAAAAAAGATATAACATTTATTAAAATTAAGTAAATAAAAAAATTAATAAAAAAATTTAGTAAAAAAATTAAGATATATATCTGCCTGCCCATGCAGTCACTTCATATCATATACCATACAGTACAAGCAGCATTCTGCGCCACTCTGCTGATGCATTATTCTGCGATCCCTAGCTAAGCTAAGCTAATTTCAAATCTAAATTAAATTCTCTATTGTTTCCATTTTGGAGTACAAATTTAATTTAATTTAATTTAATTTAGTAAAAATGAAATGAAAAAGGAAAAAGGCGGGAAAGTAGTGATACAATGCTGTGCCTGTACTGGCACGGTGAATGGGTGACAACCCATTGCCCACTGGGGATGTCGACAAACACAGGTTTATTTTGTGGGTCATCTCTCACCTCTTTTCATTCCTATTAAAATTTATAACTCTGTATTTTTATTTTAAAGACATCAAAATTTATAAATATTTAAATAAATCTATTCTTTTTTTTTCTAAAAGTAGTAGTTATTTTAAGATTTTTCATATACATATTAAGGAATTATTAAGTGTTAATAATAATAATACATAAATTATTACATCAATTTTAATTATCATTCAGCAAACAAGTGAGTGGTGAGTCGTGAATGTCAAAACTCCAACTACTGCTCAGGAAAACCAAGACAATTACCATACATACATTCTGTACGCCGTAAAGAAGACATATATAAACCAGTGATTTAGAAAACCAAGACCAATTAAAACTTGGTGAATTTGTAGTCACTTAAAATTCTTTTAAACTGAACAATATTACACAGATTAAGAAATTATAAGTAAAAATAAAATATAGCATTAATTACTTGTTAAATTAATCATATTAATTTTTTAATTTTTTTAATAACTTTATTCTACTTATAATTTTTTAATCTGTATAATATTGCATCAGTTAAAAAAATCCATATAATAATAGTATATGCTTTTCTCAATTTTTATTTTTAATTAAAAAAGTAAAAATATTATTATTTAATAAAATTGCCTAAAAGTGGGTCAAATTTAATTGGCTGAAAATATTTTTCCTTTACCAAATTACTTTCTCCATTCTATTATCAATAAAGATTTTCAGTCAACCTATTTTAGTCAATATTTAGCCAATTACAATAAAATAATAATATTTTGTTCCCCTTTTCTTTTCTATTTTTTATTGAAAAAATCAAATATTACTATTTTATTACAGTTGGCCAAAACAAATTATCTGAAAATCTTGGTTGTTCTATTATAGCCAATGTTTAAAAGGAGAAAAAAAAGGAAATTAAAAAAATAAGATGAAAGAAAATTATTACATTTTAATGTTTTCAATGAACTAATAAAAAATAAATAAAATTTTTAACTTTTGTTCATAGACATATAATAAATAAATAAAATATTTTTTTTAATTATAAATAGCATTAATAAATGCTTTAAAATATTATAAAAAATAAACATTAATATTATTTTTTAATTTAAAGTAATAAATACCGCTGTTTTTAATTAAAATGTCTTTATTTTTAAGCCCCTAAGCACATCCCAGAAAAACCGAATAATAATAGTATAAAAGATATTATTTTATTTATGTGAATTGAGTTTTTTTTTTTTAATTTGTGAATTGAGTCAATGATTAAAGGAGACCGTCCACGATTAGGGGTGGAAACAGGTCAGGTCATGCTTTGGCTAAACATGTCAGACTTATTTTATAATTGATGGAGCTATGCCTGGCCTATGAGACTATCATATGCTCATTTTTCAGACTAAACCTAGCCTATAAAGCCTGAAAGCCTATTTATAGGCCTACTTTATCCTAAGGTCTCTAAAAAGACAAACAATTCTATCTTAAATATGCCAATAAGCCACTGAATAGGCTAACAGGCATTTTTTAACAAACCCTCTAAATAAACTTAATTTATAAACATATTAAAAAATTTATTGTATTTACATTTAAAAAATTTATTATATATACATATATAAATTAATTTTTGAAAAAATAATATTTTATTTATATTATAAAATTTATAATATATATATAAATAGGGTTTTGTTATTCATTGCCCTAAGAACAACGGTTAAACAACCTATAAATGAAAAGTTTGCATTTAAAATAAAATAAAAATAGTTTCATAACATTAAATACTCTACACTTTCCAACATTTAAATTTCTATTTATGGGTTGCTTAATCATTGCCCTTAGAACAATTGATAGCAAAACTCATATAAATATATATGTATTAAAATTAAATAGGCCGGCCTATTAGGCTTAGTAGGCTTTTTAAAATGCATGTACCTAGCCTTTTTAGTTAAATAGGCATTTTAAAAAGCCTGAACCTTGTCTTTTTATTAAAGAGGTTAGGCCAGACCAAACTTTAAATAGGTCAGGCCATAAGCCCCTGTTAGGCTGGTTGACCTTTTTTCCACCCCTACCGACAATTCATGGCCAAATTAAAAGATACAAGATATTAACACGGCAATATTGCGCACGTATTTTATATATTATATTACATCAAGTTTTTTTTACAGTTTCATCTGTTTACGCGGATTAAGAAAACTATTAACAACCTTATTTAATGTGTTATTTTTCCAAAAAATAATACAATCTACTAAATTTATCATTATTTAAAATCAAAATTTCCAGTAAATACATTAATTATACCAACTATCCCTTCATTTATTACAATGATAAACAAGAAAAAACCAATAATAGTCCCTTAAACTTTATAGGGATCTTATATACAAGATCAACAAATTTTTTCTAAATGATCTTATATTTAGAACTGAAGGTAATAGATGTTAATTAATATTGAATAACTAAGCTGTTAATACTCATTCATATTTTTTTCTAGAAATATAGTATAATCGAAAATCAAATCTCATATCTGCACACCTATATTCTTAGATGTTCACCAACTAAATATCATCACCAGGACAAATACTCATTCACTTTATAACTGTATATTCTAAGTATTAAATAATACAGTAAAGTTAAGGTGATCAGACTTTTTTTTTAATATAGTATATTAGTGGTCGGACATTTTTAGAAAGGAAAAGATCCATTGTTCTAAATCAGGGCCGCATTTTGATATTTTGGGTCTGAGGCAAAAATTTATACCATGACCTATTTTAATAAAAGTTATCAAAAAAATTTCTAATTTTTTAACTTTAAAATTATTTACAAAAAATTTATAATTAAGAATTTCTAATACATTTCTCTCAATAAATAAAATAGTCAATTTATTAAATTGATATTATAATATAGTTTATCTCAAAAATAATTTAATTAATTTTAATTTTGAAAAAATATTCTTTTAGTGATGGTAACACTTATATGTAATGCTGATGATAATATTCTATATGCAAAATATTTTTTTTTATATATTTAATATTAAGCAATGTATTATTATTATTTTTTTAAGATTGAAAGTTGTGTAGAAATAAAAAAAGATAAAAAGTGTCACATGCATGTGGGCGTTGTAAAATATTGAAAATTATTAAAAAAGGAAGCTTTTAAAAATGCATATTAAAAATAATATTAAAAAATAATATCTTATAGAATATGAGACAGTGACTTTATTTACCAAACCATAAGTGTCAATTTCTAAACATAACACCAAAGATAATGTACTCACATGGCAAAATAATATATATGCGAAAAACTTGTTGAAATGTGAACAACATATTTACGTGATTAAGCTTTTATAAATTGTGAAAAACAATTTACAGATAGATATGAAAATATAAAGTAAAATGCCAAATTAATTAACAGGAAACCCTTTACTTTATCCATTGTCTTTGAGTGTGTTAGTCAACACTCGAACACCTACTTCCGGACACAAAGCGATGTAAAGTGGGTCTCTCGCAAGCAAAAATAATATTCCAGAAATGATGAGTAAAAGGGTCCCTTAAACAAACTTTATGTGCAAAATGTATAAATTTTTATTCTTTTCTTTTTATCATCTTCTCATATTCTTTATTCAACATTTTCCACTAACATAAAATCGTATATATATGCGGAATGTTTTACCTTTTATTTATAAATTACAAATAGATATCATCATGTCATATCGATCGATCTGTTGATCTATACATTTTAATTTATTAAGAGGATAATGTTTCTGACACTTCAAATCAAATCAAACCCAATTTGCACCCACAGGCCACAAGTAGTTTATGTATGTGCCCAAAAAAGGTAGAGTTAACAATTCCTCTCACTTGTTATGAATAATGAGTAATGATAATGATTATTATGTATAATTTTTTAATTACATTGTGTTTAATTCAAAATGTATCCCCTTTGGCAAGTCTTTTAATATTTGAAAACTTAATAATATAGTGATGAGATACAAACCTTTTGCCTTTGCTTTGTATTGTTATTCATGAACTAACTTCTTCTGACACAGATAATTTTATGTATACCTATTCTCACCAAAAATGATGTAAAGAGAACGAACTAGTATCTCATTTTAATTATTACGTTAAATGAAAAATAGTGAAGAATAAATCAAACTTAATAAATCAAACTTATTTTATAATTGTTAGAGTTAAGTTTGATTTAATGGCATATCATAAACTCATTTTTTAGGATAAATTTAGTCTATTTGAAAGCCTAAAAAATCTGAAAGTCTATTTATAAGTCTATTTTGTTCTAAGACCTCTAAAGCGATCAATAGTTCTATCTTAAATGGGTCAACAAATCATTAAATAGACTAATAAGACTTTTTAATAAGTCTCTAAATAAACCTTATTTAATTATTTCATATTCAGTCAAACAAAAATATATCACATTCACCCAATAATAATTTATTAAGTGCTGTTACATGCCATACATAACAAAGATAAAAAAAAATATGTTAATTTTTTAATCAACCAAACAATATTATATCATATACTACTCCTAAAGGAACATATAATCTTAATGTGATATGTTTAAGTCATCGAGTGGCTTGTCAACCTTCAAAACAATGAAAAAAATATTATTGAAATATAGCATTGATTAAAAAAATACAAAGCTTAAATGGAAAGGTGAATTGCTTCTTTTTTGCACTTAGCTTAACCCTTCTTTACAAGCATAATTATATTTGTCCCTTAAATAAGTTACCGTATCTAATGAACATTAATGTATATCATCTTAAATTCGTTTACTTAAAAAATATTTAAATACATAGATTGAATATATTTTTTTTTCGTTAGATTGGATATATTATCTACCAAATGATTATTATAAAATAATTGTATTTATATTTATAAAATTTATTATATATATATATATATATATAATTTGTTACAAAAACATCATATTTTATTTATATTTATAAAATTTATAATATATATTAAAATTAAACCGGTCGGTCTATTAGGCTTAATAGGTTTTCTTAAAAGCATATATCTAGCCTTTTTAAAGGTCTTTACATAGCATTTTTATTTAAATAGAATTTTTAAAAAATTTAAACCTAACATTTTAATTAAACAGACTAGGTCAGCCCATAAGCCCTTGTTACACCGGTTGATCTTTTTTCACCCTAATTCGTATTTTGTTTCCTTAGTTTTTTTCTTTTCTCTTGTGAGAATTTTTGTTGTAGATTAACCATAAAATTATTGTCGCTATTAATTGGTCTTTTTTGTATATAGTATTTTTGTTGTTCTCTCTTGTTATTTTAGGCGGTCAAAGAATCTCTTTTTCAGGAATTTTATTTTGAGTAAAACTTTTTTGCTGTGAATGGGCAAACAATGGTGTGTATGCAATGGGCAATTTCCATGGTGTACTAATTTACTACCCATTGATTGGAAGTTGGCAGTGCAAGTAATTGTTTGTCGAGTGGAAAGGTGTTTGCATGGAATGGATGTACTATTCTGATCTTCATGGTCATGGAGACAATTTTTCAAATTGTAATGATTTTGGTTTGAACCTCTCAATCAAAAAGCTTGTCCCAATTTGGGAGGGAAAGGAAAAGAAACCTTAATTACATGTTTTTTTTTTTTATACTTTTACTAAAAATAAAGTATTTTTTATTTGTTTTTTAATTTATATAAGACCGCGTAAATATCTGGAATTAGTACCGATAAAAGTGCATTTGAATAAAAAATAGTCTTACCCAAACAAACATTATCCATGTTTGGTAAGGTGAAAGTAAGATCAATGCAATATAATTAATTTTTAATAACATGGTTGTTATGCCATATTTGTGAAAAAAAAAGAAAGTTAAATTAAATTTTTGATCCTTTACATTAGTAAAAAAATGAAGTTTGGTCTCTTGTGTTAATGTTTTGATTTATTTTAGTCCATTATGTGGTATTTTCTTTTTTTCCCCTTTTTTAATTTTATTTGTATTGTATTTTTTTACCAACTTATCTCTTATGTAATATTTTTTGAATTAATATAGAGATACAAAATAATGTGGTTTTGGACTCTTTAATAACTTAGACAAAATTAACGAAAATAACCAAACTAACAACAAAATTACAACATAAGAAACCAAAATAAATCAAAATAAATGTAAGAAATCAAATTGAAAATTCGTTACAATGGAACATGTTTGTATAATGGTTGGGAAGCGAAGCTTTGAATAATAGCTCACCGATTTAAATCCCGATAAATACATTTTGATCTATAAAAAATAAGAGATAAAAAATATAATTTAACCTAAAAAATATTACAATTACAAAAACTAATATCTTTTTTAATAGGTTCACAACATCTTTCAAATGTTGCTTAAATTTCATTAATGTTGATAAAAAAATTTTAGTAACAAAACTTGTATACAACGTTAATAAAAGTGTTATAAATACAAAAGATAATATTTTTTAATAATTTAATAATATTTTTTAAAATATTATTAATAATCAATTATGTTGTAATGAATTGAATAAATTAATTAAAATGAAAAAACTGAGAGTAAAGAAATTATTTTTCATTTTAGAAATCTAACATTTTTCTTTTAGTTTTTCTCAAATTAAATAAAAAAATTGTATTGTTATCCTATCAAGTACTAGTAGTAGTATAAGGGAACAGCGAGAGGGGTTGAAAAAGTTGGGGGAGGTGACTCGTTTAATTTGGTTTTGCCTGTTATAACGAAATCATCACCAAATATCCAAAACCACTAACTCACTGCTCATTCTCCCTCTCTCTCTCTTTCAAATTATCTTATTGACCCTTTGTAAACAGTGAAAACGATAAATATAATAAAATCTTGTTTTTACTTTTAAAGTTTTGGAATCTCTAACTATGATTTTTTAGAGATCTCAACAAAGTCTTAACTGCCAGTATTTAAACATATTTTACATTATATTAAATGCAACTAAGACCATAAATATAGTTATTATGGAGTATAGACCATGATCACAAATAATCAAATAATGTTTTGTGGTTTCATTTATTGTATTTTGCATCTTTGTATTTATTTGCATCTCTAGTGCTCCTACTTTAATATATTTTATTCCTTTTTGTCGAAAAAAAAAATTACTGTTTTGATTATTTTAAAAAAAAAACATTAATGTTTCAAGACATTATTGGGTTTTATACTCAAATTTAAAACCTTACTCTTAACAAAATAGTATTTTTCCTTATACTTCTTATCATAAAAATCCTTAATTACCTTGATTATATTCATATATATATATATAATGTATTATGTATGGCGCCGATCTATAAAAAATAATAAAAGTCAAAGGAAAATAAGAAAATAAATAACAAATATTTTATGAGAATTGTGGAAACTCAAGGAAGAAGTAGTTTTTAATTACTTGTGCTTTTTAGCTTTTGTTAGAAATAGAAATAGAAATTGATTAAAGGATTTTTTTTTTTAATTTTAATTAAATTTGCATTGGTGCCGGAAAGGTCATTTAAAGGTACATCTCACAAGATGGATTTAAAGATCATCACGAACTTGATCAGAAACAAGTGTAATTCGGCCCATTAATTTGCTATTATTATTCATAGTATCCAAGCCTTCTTGAGGAGTCAAAACTTTATTAGTCTCAACCACATTTATAGAGTTGCAAACACTTGGCTAATTTAGGGCACTCTTTAATTTTCCCTTAGGATTTCATTGTGATAGTAACATTATTCCATTTAGCTAGTTGTATACTTGTATGACTATTATTGTTAGCATTGATATCAAAATTGGACCGGACCGACTGGTCCGGCCGGTTGAATTGGGAATTGGACCTTAACCGGTTCGGTTCACTCTTAAAACCGGCCTGTCTTCAAACTGGCTTTTGAATCGGTAAATCGGTGAACTGAACAAGAGACTTCAAATTGATTTTACATTAAAATGTTGCAAAATGAGTGAAATGATGTTCAAACTGGAGTCTCCATAGATACATGCCATCTACTACTACGTCAACACATTTTTTTTTGTTATATTACATGCACAATTTATATATATATATGTATTATTATATTGTATATAAAAATATAATTTATTAAATATTATCATAAATAAATGTATTATATACTATAAAAATAATAAAAATATATATTTAATTCATACCAATTTAATCACAATTCAACCACGATCGATCAATAAACCGTAAACCAATGCCTTGACTAATTCAATCATCGGTCCTTAGAAGATTGATTGTTAGTGAGATGCATATGGCATTCCATTCCGATCCCTACACTTGTAACAAGGTAATAAACTTGTTCTTTTTGGGCTTTGTAATAAGCACCTTTCATTATAAAAAAAAAAAAGAAGGTATATCTCACAAGCTTAAATTACCATATTTATTATTAAAAATAATCAAATTTAAAATTATTTTATTTATTTATTTTATTATTGTCTTAAGTGTATTAATTTAACTATCAAAAAATAAAAGGGAGATACCATATTTATTATTATAAACAATCAAATTTAAAATTATTTTATTTATTTATTTTATTGTTGTCTTAAGTGTATTAATTTAACTATCAAAAAATAAAAGGGAGTATAGTACTCTTCAATTTTGGAGGAGCAGTACCTTATTCCAACCATGTCTGGAAATTAAAAAAAAAAAAAAATCCAAACCAAACATAGTACCGTTGTTAATTTTAGCGTGTTATCGCCTTGCCCATCACAATTCATTTATGCTATTTCATCACTTTCACCAACCTTTTCAATTAGCACCGTGGGTCTTGATATTTAGTGCCTTAAGGGCACTAGATAAAGTTATTAAAAGTAGAAAAATAATCATAAGAGCATATTGTTTCGTCTTTCGGGAATATAGAAAATTACACATTCCAATATATTTTTCTTATATTTAGATTCTTAAATAGTGCCCTTAAGGTACTAAATATCATTTATTTATATATATATATATATATATATATATATATATATATATATATACGTGGTAGGTTCTTCCCCAGTGATGAATTTATGGGGAAAAAATATACTCACCGTACATGCATGATTTATCGGCGGTTGAATTTCTCAATCTAATATAATTAATTTTTAATAATATTTAAAAAGTATATATCTTTTTAAATTATTATTTATTATTAAAAATATTGTGTTTATGTATTTATAATATTAAAAATTAAGTGTACATAAATTAAATTTTTATACAAATACAATTGTGATAAAACATTTTGTTCATGTTTTTTTATTGTTTTTCTCAGTTTGATCTGCATGTCCAAACAAAATAAACAGGATAGACGAATCAAAAGTGAGAGAAGTAATAAGTAAGAACAAAATTAAAAACACTGTTCAGATGAGCAGAACAGTGGAAAAAGGAGAACCAGCTACAGTTATTATAATTAATAAACAAATCCTAAGGACAGATATTCCCAGGGATCCAAAATTCATTCGATACATAGATGATGCATGACCACATATATAATTAAAAGTTAATTAATTATTACTACTCAACTAGATATAAAATTTACACCTAAGTTTACTTCTACGTACTCGATTGGTGGGGTGGGGAGGCCCAGCCCAAAGGAGTGGAGAAAGAGAGAGAGAAATAATAAATGGAAGTAATGAGAATCACGTGAGATCAGAAAATCCAAAGGAAGGATCAAACAGAAAATTGGGATTATGAAATCACTACACACTACTTACTACTACTGCAATGCAGGTGCGGGTACAGGTGCAGGTGCAGGTGTAGGTGCAGGTTCCTGCATGCGGTGATAGCTACCCTTCTGCTCTTCTAGCTGTTATGTAATTATGTAATAATAATAATAAAAAGAAAATTTGTGTTCCCATTCTGCCATCATGTTTGCCAATTGCAATTCAATTCTCAATTCAATTCAATTCTCATCCATGTTGCTCTATCACCTATTACGCACACTCTCGTTCGGAAACAGGAAAATAATTTTTTAAAAAACAACAGTATAATGATGATTAATCAATTTTTAATATATTTATTTTTATATAATTCTATATTTTCTACTCTATTTAATTCCAATTTGAATATTTATATTGAACTTTTTGTATTAAAATAAAATACTAGACATCAATAGAATTGACTTGTGAAAAACGGTTGAACAAGTATGGGCGCACTAGAAAATACTCACCCAATCTTTCTATTCGCCATCAAGATTTTATTTTATTTCTTGCGTACGACAAGTTATTCTAATGATATATGAGTAAAATTTTGAATAACAGTTTTTTTGTTTGAACTCCTATTAACGCAATTTTGCTTATTAAAAAAATTTCACTCCATTTCTTAATACTCATCATTGTCTTCTCTCTTGCATAGCCTATGTTTGGAATGAGAAAAAAACAAGAAAAAGAAAACTAAGAGCAGAGAAAATTAGAGTAAAATTTTTTAAAATTTTTTTATTTAATAAATCAACTTTCTCTTTTATTTTCTGTTCAATCAAATAAAAAAAAATCATTTCTTTTCTCCCTTCTAAACAAAGGATAAATTAAAAGGCACTGTGCATGCAAAAAATTGTCCTTAAATTAAAATTGAATCCATGTCTTCGATTCTTCTGTTGGTCACCGCCAAGGTTCTTTCTGTCTTAAGCTATGTTTAGTTATGTTTAGTGGAGTAGAAATATACATGAGAAAAACATAATATAAGGAAATTATGAAAGAAGAGAAATAATAAAGAAAAATGTTTTAATTTTTTTTCTCTAAAAATTAACTCTTTTTCTTCTTTTAATTTTTCACAAACCAAACAAAAAAAATTGTATCCTTAATCATATTCTTCCTTACTCTTTATTTCTTTCATCTCATCCATAAGGTTAGTCTTACTCACTACTGCCTGTGGCTGTGATGTAATGTCAAAATCTAAGCTTCTATGTCCTGTCTCCGTCGCCTTAGATTCTCCTCCCTTCCCTATCAACTGAATGTTTCTTTCTATCGTTCTATTTTTCAAGGGTCTTGATATATTAGGACACTGATTAAAGTTATTAAAAATAAAAATATAATCATAAAAGTACATTATTTTGTCTCTTGAGAATACAAAAAATTATACATTTTAATATTTTTTTACTACATTTAAATTCTTAAATAATACTTTTACGACACTAAATATCATTTACATTTTTTAGCATCTTTTTCTTTGTTAATTATAAACCGGTGTGTGTTTCTCTAAACATCAAGGAAAACAGAAACAATTTTGCATAATATAATGCCTCATCTATGCGTAATATAATGAGTATTGATATATAGTACTCTAAGGGTATTAGTTAAGGTTATTAGAAATAAAAAAATAATCATAAAAGCATATTGTTCCGTCTCTCGAGAATATAAAAAACTACACATTCCAATATTTTTTATTGTATTTAAGTTCTTAAATAGTGCCCTTAGGGCACTAAATATCATTTGCCATATAATATTGATATAGTAGTAACAAATCAATTATGCATAATCACTAAAAAAAATTATTTTTTTGTTGTTGATTTTCGTTATAATAACTATTGTTAGTATATATAGACTTTGTCTAACAAAATTAATCCGTTAATATAGACATATAATATTTATACTAACGAATAAATATATAATTACTAACGTAACATGTAAATATATTTGTATAAGTAATTAATATATATACTATCGATTTGCAAACTATTAATAAAGGTTTAAAACGCTGTATAATAAAACTAACAGATAAATCCGTTAGATTTATATTAACTGTGACTAATCTATAAAAACAAAAAGAAAAATTAATAAATAATAATTTATTTGTGGTGAATATAATGCCTCATATAGTTTACACTGCAAAAAATAATTTTTTAATAAAGAATATTCAACAAATAATATTACAGAATAAAAAACAGACACAAACGGGTCCTTGATTGGTGACTGGTTATGGAGACTTGGAGAGGTAGCCCATTATGTGAGGAATTAAATTGTTGTGACAAAATTAAAGACGCAATAAAGAAATGATGTGAGGAATATATATATATATATATATATATATATATATATATATATATATATATATCCAGAAAAAGGGTATATATTGAAACTCAACAAAATGAGGTTGCATCCTAAGGCAGCTTGCTGTGCTCTACAAGTTTCCGAAAGAGTGAAAAGGATATCAAACTTCATTCTTGGAAGTTGAAATTTGTAATATAGGTCTTTAATTCCATTATAATAATAATAATAATAATAATATACTAGTACTATATAGGTTTATCTTACTCAAAGTGGGACTGCCCTACTTAGTTTGCCCATAAATTAATTCATAACCTTCCCTTGTCATCATTCCATGCATGGATAGATATGATGATGATGATACAACAAATTAAAGTGTTTGATGGACAAAAAAAAAACAAAGTATTATTATTATCTGATGCAGGTTCGGTCAAGTGATCGATGATGTGTTAGTGTTACTGTTATCATCAGATTTAAATTTGTTGCAAGTTTGAGCCTCATTCTTAGTTTTCTTGAAAAAAAAATGTTTCATGCTTTTTCATAGTTGGTGTTTTCTTAGATTAGAGTGACATAGATAAACATTTTTCACAATAAATAAATGATTTTCGCATAATCGAATTAGGAAAATTCTATAATAAATTATTCATATATATATTCTCAAATCATGTATTTTGGTAGTTTGTGGCTTTTGTATGTCAAATTGAAAACTATTTTTCAATGGATCAATAAATCTTGATAATCAGTACCTTAGTTTAGTGGTAAATTTTTTTTATCAGCAAAAATAATATATTTTATTAATAAAATCTATAGCACTAAAGGTGCAATTGAGAAAGACTTACAGAGGTCTGAAACAAAATTAGCAAACTAAATAAAAAGTAATTAAAATTACATCAACACACACAGTACAAAATGAGCGGTACAGTACTGATTGATCGTAAGATTCTAATTATTTTAATATAACAATTAGTAAGATTCTACGTACCGATTCATTTTGCAGTTAGACCATTATTAATGTTTAATTTAATTATTAATTTAATGATACATTGACTTGCATTGTGATGTGCTAGCTAGCTAGTTTGTTAATTAATGGAAGAAGACTATGAAAAGATGTTTCTTTATATGGTATTATTGTAGGTTTTTATGAGCAAGCATTACTGAGCTGCGTACAGGAATGTAATGTACAGTAATAATGAAAAAAGAAAGGTAATAACCCCTACAAAAACTAATTCTATTAATAGGGTATAGTAGGCACTAGCACTATAGACCAACACAACAAAAGGTATATCCTTCTTGCCCTAAGGATATAACATCTTTCTTCCACCATCACCCAAAGGATATATTTAAGTGATCTTTTTTCATAACATATACTATAACTTTCAACAAATAATTATTATAACTTTTTATATTTGTCTTTTTATTTTTAAAATACTAAATAAACTATTTAAAGAAAGGTAAATGTTATCTTTTTATGAAAAAATTGTTATCTTCTTATATTTACTACATTTTTTTAAATGTTTTGTAAACAATATATTACTAAAAATAAATTATATTAGTACGTTCAGTCAAATTAACAGTGAAAAATATTTCTTAAAAATTAGTAATTGAAAATGAGCATGTACGAAATCTGAAACAATATAGTATTATATAAATATTTAAATGATATATAAATCAAATATGATTTTACTAGGGTAACGAATGTATTATGTTAATAATAGATTAAAACTATAATATCCCTATGTTAAGTACATATACTAAGTGTATAAAATTGTTAAAATATATATTAGCGTATAACAATAATATTATAAATCTGATAATCGAAATGATTATGATCGCATGATTCCGCAATCAGGTGTTACTGTAGATGGTAGTAAATCGAAGGCATCAAATCAATAAATTCATCGTAATCCGGCAGCAGTAAAGGTCAACCGTGAATTAAGATTTATTTTACCACAAACAAAGGAATCTTCAAAGCATAATACTACTATACAGTAATATAAAATAATATGTAATGTAAAAAGAAAAAGTGTGAAAATGAAAGAGGAGATAACTGAGGGAGAGAAGTATGGGTGGGTAGGCTTATAGATTTGACACCACAAGCCCAACCATAACCCAAACAAAACAAAACAAAACAATCTTTCCCCACGTCTTTCTTTCTTTGTTCTTTATTGTAAGGTACATCTAACTAACAACTACATCCGAGTTTTTTTATAAGATCTCATAACTATTTTACAATGATTAAAAAGAGTTACTCTCTCCGTCTTATAATATAAGCTTCAATTACTAAAATATTTTGTCCCATAATATAAGCACTTATATATAAAATAAGAAGTATTTATTATGATTTTTTAACTTTCAAAGTCATTCAACCAATAAAAAAAAAGTGTCTAAATTTATTTGCTGTAAAATGTTAGTTGAAGCTTATATTATGGGACGGAGGGAGTAGTTAAGTTGGTTAGAGTCATTAATTATGTCTATAGTTTATTAGTTTTCTCATATTACCCTCAAGTTAAGTTATTGGAATCATTAATACCACATTTATCTTCCACTAATAATAGTTGGGGGATAAGGGTATTTAAAAAAAAAAAATTAATGATGCAAAAAATTAGGAGAATGTCTTATAAAAGCACCAAAAAATTTCTCCAAAAAGTCTTATAATAAGGACCAGAGGTGATAACAAAAATAAAAATATTTGTTGATTACATTAAAAAAATATAAATTTTATCCTTTCTCTGAAGAATGTGTGGATTTAAAAAGTAAGAAAAGATAAAGAATAAATAAGGAAACCAATAATAAATGCTTTATAAGAATTTAAAGAAGTAATTTATTTTTATTTTCGTTATATATGAGTTATTATAAATAAAAATACTTTTGGACAAATAGTATATTTATAGAAACAGCCCTGATCACATCGATTAAAAGTAGAATGAATCATCAAACTGATTCTTGATTTGGTAGGCATCGATATTTATGATCGACTTTATAGAAGTAATACATTTTTAGTCCATAACTTAATAAAACATAATTCAATTTGGTCTTCTCTATAGCAAAGTGACAAGTTTTCTTATAAATTAGAGGACCATTATAACAAATTTTTAATAAAGTCCAATATTATTGTGATCAATTTTACAAAATTAAAGACTAAACATGTATTTCGATAAAATTAGGAACTATTTTGAGTATTTAATTCGTTAACCCATTATTTGAATCTAAGGAAAGAAGTGGGATAGAAAAAAGTGAGGGATGTGATAAAATGAGTGTAAAGAAAACTTTGAATTTTTTTTATTTCTAGAAGTTCATTTTTTCACTCATTTTCTTTCTATTTTCTATTGATTCAAACAAAAGAAAACATGTGAATTTACGTAGGTTACGATAAAGTAAACCTCTTGTTTTTTTCCAACACATAAACCCTAGTTTTACTAAGCATTTTCCCGACAAGTAGCAATAGGAGTGGCCCAAAAGGCCCAAAGTTGCTTTCCAGAAAAACAATCACGATAAAAAAAATATTGGAAGAGAAAAAGTAAAACATCTATATTAAAAAAATACAAATTTTCTTAATACACCGCGCAAGGTTTATAAAGGTTACACCTCAGTTTTTGTTTCCTTTTCTTCTGGATCTAAATATAAAGAAAAATACTCTTAAATTCCAACTACACGTCAATGGATTAAGAAAGTTAGAAAAACACGCTACTGTAAACCTAAATTGATCCAAGATTTATCAACACATTTGTTATCACTTAAAAATTGTTAAATTAAAAGATGAGTAAAAAACTAATTATTTCTAAATAATAAAAATAAAAATATAAAACTATTTATGTTTAATTATAGTAGTAAGTATTATTTTTTCTAATTTTATCTCTCTTCTATTATACTTGATTATTTTCAAAACCACGAACAAACATCTAAAATACTTCTACAATCCCCCTTTTTTAAAAAAATTAATTATTTCATAAAATAAACAATAAAAAAGGACTCTAATCAACGAGTCAAAATTATTTCCATTCTAATAGTCAAGACTGAAATGGGATATCCATGGATGTAGATGTCCATTTCACTTTCACCCTCGACTATGGCTTGATTCGAAGCACCATTTAGATTCCATAATTAAGTGAAGCAACTGGTTTTTATCGGATCACAAAAATACGACATGAATAAATAGCATTTTTTTAAAATAAAAAAAGCTTAAAGCAGAAAATAATTGAACATTAAAATATCAACACGCACCTCAAAAGCATGTTATTTAAATTGAACAATACTCTGGAATAATTCAATTTTTTTTTAACTTATCAGAAATCTACGCAGTTGGTTTGCGTTGACAAAAAATCGCAACTCTTTTATATATTTTATATATATAACTAAAAATCGTGAACAGGATTGGAATTTGGAAGGCAGCAACATACGCAGCTATGTTAGCAACTTTGCATGTGAAAAAAGGTAGACGGTCACTGCACACGGCATAAGATTTGGCAGCACAATCGTATTTTTCTTTTTTTAGTCAGATAATGCTGACTCACCATTAATGGAAGGAAAAACATTTCTGTAATGCCAAAAAGGAGTTTTAGGTCAGTTTGACTTTTATTGTCAACTCTTAAACCATGTTAGAATAGGCTGCTCCATCTATCCATGTATACATCAGAGGTTTAGTAACTATAACATAATATGAATAATGAATTACCACCACACTTAAACCATGTTAGACTAACACCTACGCATAAGGGAAACAAATAACATGTATTCCAACTTGCTAAGAAATCCAGCAAACTAAGAAAACAAGCATTTCAAAAAAAGGAAGGTGAAGAGAATAAACGAAGCAATGGTATGTGACAGTGAAAGGGAAACAGAACTTCACCCAAAAAAAAAAAAACCAAATTGCACCCACATTGGAAAAAAATTTCTAAAAGCAGCATAAAGATAAAAGGATTGTATGAAATTACTTTACAGATGCCTGAATCCTCTACTGATAAAACTCCATGACTAAACGTGAAAGGTTGCTAAACTACATATTTATGATACATGAAAAGGTATCTTGACAAATTTAAACTAAGATGATCAAGTAACTAGCTGTTACCACATCTAGCAAAGAATATGCCAACACACCAGAAGCAGTCAGCAAGTATTTACCTACCTGAATTAAAGGCTAAGTGAGTGACCTTTTCAGTCTGTCAACTAGAAAGTTCACCATTGCTCCCTTTCAAAGGTGAAGAGTGAACATCCTGCCTTACAACATGAGGTGACGTGACATTGCCTGGAACAAATCCATTGCCATAAAAAGGTTGGTCAAATTTCTGATTTGTTGGAGACCGAAGAATGCCATTGTACCCCGACATTCCAGTGCCACTACCTGCTATTCCATTCCTACCACCAAAATATGCAACACCTGGCAACGTGTTAGGATAAAGCATGGGACCTGCCAAAGGACCAGTTATCATGGGCCCATACCAGAAGTTCCTAGAAGCATCAGATGGAACTGTATATCCATTCCCCCCATAACCACCCATAGGGTACCAGCAACTGTAGGCATTTGATCCATATGCATATAATCCATCAGTGTTATACCAAGGCAAAGGAGCAAAACCAGGGAGTGCGTTACCAGGACTATAATGAGGAAAACTTTTCTCGGCTCCTCTTTCACTCTTGTATCTTAATTTATTAAAACCATCATAACCATGGTTTCCCTCTTTTGGAACAGCCCTCTTGACCTCCACTTGTCTACCGTTCAAGTCATGAAAACTTTTCAGCATGACGTTTTGAACTGATTCTTCTGAATCAAAAGTGATGAACCCGAACCCTCTTGGCCGTTGAGTTACACTGTCCTGCATCACCACTACATCAGTTATCCGCCCATACCTCTCAAAGTATTTCTTAAACTCCTCCTCAGATATACCGGCAGGTAAACCTCCTACAAAGATCTTCTTAGTCCTAATGTGGTCACTGCTACAGTCATTATAACTATAGTTACTCCCCCCTCTATTCTGTATATGGTTTTGGTGTTGCTGTTGTTCACTTCTAGGTATAGCTCTTTTCACTTCTACCTATACTCAAGCAACCAGAACGAACCATAAATCAACAAAACCCATAAACAAAATCAAATAAACAAAGTACATGCAAAGAAAACATAATTCACAACTGTTTCACTTACAAGAAAACTTTAATGCGTGACATTGAAATTTTAACTAAAAGAAAAATAACCGTTTGTATCATATTCTATGAAAGAAGCGAAGTAATGAACTAACAAAGATTTGAAAGAAACAAACCGTTCTTCCAAGAATAACGTGGGTGTCGTGAAGGGCTTTGTCAGCTGCAGAGAAATCAGAGAAGGTAACGAAGCCAAAACCTCTAGGGCTTCGGGTGCTGCGGTCTAAGGAGATGGTGGAATCCAAAACGGCGCCGTACTTGGCGAAGTGGTGTTTGAGAATATCTTCGGTGGTGTCCCGAGATATACCACCAACAAACAGCTTCGCTCTGTCGGAATCCATCTTCAAATTCTTCCTACTGTACAAAATCCCTAATTCCTCAATCACAAAACCCCCCTTTTTCCTTTTTCTTTCACTCGCTCCTCACGTTAGTAAACTAACTCCTCCGTCTTTGTCCATTAAATGGATTTCGTTCCTTGGCCCAAAAAGCCCATTAACGCGTTTTCGGCCTTCGGCCATTAACCCTTTTTCGGTCACACTCATGCGAAATCTAAGCTAATAAATGTAGATCTGGACCAAAAAAAAAACTAATTATTTAGTAATAAAATTGCAAATAGATACGAAAAATAGCGAAAAATGGAAACAAATCAATAGCAAAATAAAAGAAAAAGAATATGGAAACAAATCAATAGCAAAATAAAAGAAAAAGAATATGGAAACAAATTAAAAACTTGTATTGATACCAAAAAACTAAAAACTTTTATTAATTTTGGAATTCACTAAAATATCTAAATAATAATCCAATCCATATTCATACAAAGAGATTATCAATGAGTACATCATCTCTCAACAAAACTAATTATTAGCAATAAATAGATAGCATAAAACAGCAAAAGTAAATGATATTAAAAAACTTGTGTTAGTTGTGTTGTTGCATGTGTTAATTAATTAATTCATAATTAATACAATTAAAAGGATGTTTGGGAAGAAAATCGGATGTTATTCTTTCTTGTATGCTGTTTATATATATATATATATATCAGATCAGATATACAGCAAATCGGATTAAACATTATGTTATTTACCGTAAATAGATTACTAATTTATGTCAATTAACTTTGATTGTATCTTAAATATAATTAGAGTATATCTCTAAATATTTTCCAGTATCCCAAACATAATTAGAGTATATTCTATATAATATCAAAAAATAGTATATTTTTATATCAATTGATTATATTCCAAACTATTCTAACACCCAACTCAAATTGTGATGTCTAACCTATGTTATGTTTTCAAGAGTTTACATGCACATTATGAAAATAATTTATAGATTCTTAGTTATTTTATTAAATTCTTGAAGAAAATTATCTAAATAAACGGTTTTTAACTTATTAAAATAAATTTTAAAATTTTATTTATGAATAAACACTCATTTAAATTAACTTATTAAATAAGTGTTTAATTAAACATCTTTTACACCAAACCCTCTACCCATTTTTTTTACAACAAAGTTTTACCTCATTTTGCTAGAGACAAAAGAAATTGCTACAAAAACATTAAATAACAGTATAATTTATCTTATTTAATTTAAAAAATATTTGTTAGCCCCTCGCGCTATTCAGCAGATCCAGTCAACGTCCTGGAGGTAAGCTGCTATCTATCACAAATTTTGTATAAACCTGCCTGGTTTCAATTTTGAAATACCATAGAAATAAAAAGTTAAAATTTGTTTATACTCTATTCTTCTAAAAGTGTCAAATTTCTGTGATTTTTTACTTTTTATTTCACTGAATTTCATATCATTACACTTGGTAATTTTCTTGTTACAATCAATATTAAAATGGAGACGAAGTTACAATCAATTTTCCTCAACCTTCACAAATCCTTGTTTCATTGTAATAGTTGCATCTCCATTAGAAAATACCAATTTCCATGACATTCAAAGTTATTAAGTTATGATGGGATGCTACTTAATCACAAATCAAATTGCCGTAAAGTTTTCTAATTCTCATTGTTCAATTATTCTAATCCAACCTTCACATTTTTTCCGCCAGTGACGCTTTTTCTTTTCCTTCAACTGTAGCTGCTTGTAAGCTCATATGGTCTCATGGACAAGTTAATAATAGCTCTCATCATCATTTACCAAGCCTTTAAGACTTTAAGAGTAGGAAGTCTAATATTTGAAGCTTGACATTAGTAATTTAGATTAAAATATTCTTATGAGTTAATTTAGAATGAGTTGTTTAAGATTGAAGGATAGGTAGGTATGAAGTGACCAAATAAAAACAAATTGACTTGACTTTTAGCTATGATGCAATAAAAAGATGTATAGAAAGAAACCCTTTAACTTTGTTCTATGTTAATAGAATGTTTACGTCACCTCAATTGCAAATTCAGAATATAGTCCAATTTATATAGTTCAATTGATAAATATATTAAAATGTGCATGTGAGTATTTAAATTTAAATCACAGTTAATTTCATATGAAAAAAAATTCAGAATATATTCTGTAATATCCATCCGAAACTAAAATAAACAATTGGTCCTGCATGTATTACATTTTAGACATATTTCTATTCATGAAGTTTAGTCAGTCAATGGAGTCATAAACAATATTCTTAAAAATACAAATTTGCAACAATTCACGGGAACCATAACAGAGATAGTTTGAACCTGTGCAAACAGGTTAAGAAAACATATATATAAAAAGAAAACAGTATTAATTGTATGTCAAATTTAATCACATAAAATTTTTTGTTTTTCCCAACAGTTTTTTTCTATTTATACAGTGCTACACAGAGATAGTTTATACTTTTGTTAAAACCAACAATTTTTCAACAAATGCAAAAATTTTAACACAAGATCAGTTCTCCCATTATAAGTTTCTCTCTAGCTCTACAATTAGTGTTTTACAGGAAAGCGATCGTAATCATATCGAATTCAAATATATCAATGAGCACACCTGAATATCCATCTGCAAGAGCATTATTAACAAGGTTCGAATCCAGCACAAATAAAATTTTTAATATAAAAATATTACTGACAAGAAGTGAATACAAAATAATTTAATGTCAGTTCTGAAATTAGAACAACTAAATAGACAACGTTTTTTTTATCAAAATTGTAAGAAAAGAATCCAATCCCATTAACGTTATAAAATTAGAGGGGTGAAAAAGAAAACATTCTATCCTTCCTTCCAAATTCCAACGATCCAATACGCCAAAACCTTATGCTAGTACTACTTACAAAGACTTGAAAGTCTCAGTGAGAAGATTTTAGATAAAAAGATGATGTAACATGCGATTGAATCAAAAGGGAATATGGCGGTGTGCGTAACCCAAACCCCAATGAATTCAAAGTAGGGCTTTAAACACCACTCGATCAATCTTAGGAGTTGGCTAAACACAAAGCAGTCATATTGTAAATAAAAGCTCTGCAAATGACGAACCTAACTCCTTTCAAAATTACAATAAATTTTGCAGTAAAGTGTCAATGTGATTATTCAAAAACCAAACAAAAAGCAGTTACATAAACGAAAGAAAGGGAAATGTAAAATTGATAGATAGATAAGTATAAAAGGGGGGTGTTGCTCATATTCTATGGGTGTAAACGTGTCTGTCATGCGATGTATTCAGCACGAGGAATTATTTTATAATCATCGCAACAAACAACCCCTCTTTCCTCTTTGATCTTATCCTGCTCTGAAAAATGAGTAAACAAAATATGCAACCATAGAAAACATATCTAAAGCTTCGAATTCAATAATACAGAGTCAGAGAGTGCTGTAAATGAATTGAAAACAGAAGTAAAGAAAGGAAGGTGGAATTACAGGAAGAGAAGGAAGGGAGGAAGGGAGATATGAGAGTAGGGTTTTAATGCCGATGAAGTACTGAAGATGGATCAGAGAAGAAGAAATGATGTTGGTATTTAAAGCAGAGACGCCTCGCGGCTCAAAACCCCTAACCCTAACCCTAACTGACCCATCTCATTTCGGCCATGATGTAACGGAATCTGAATACACACAACATTTCAATTACACGTATTTATGGGCTTCGACTTGCTCCGCTTTCAGCCCATTTATATTTTTTAGACCAAGCCCTACATATTTCAATGATACCCCTAACTATTTTGGTCATTTTATATTTTTGATCCAGTCTTCTTTTTTTTTGCAGTACAAAAACATTCTAGTCTTGCTTTGGCAACACTGATATGTGAATATGTGAAATGTGATGTGATATAAAGGTAGCAGATTTGGACATTAGATTGTTTTTGGTCTGGAATATGGTCCTTTTTGTTCCCAATTGATTGAGGGGCTTACTTTTTCCACCACCAAATTAGACTGTATGCTAGCTTGGAGGACCAAAATCAAGAAATTAAAACTTAAGGACCAATGGAATAAATGAGTTGTATACGTTTATAAAACATTTTTCGAAACAAAACCAACAAATACAGAAACTACAGCGAATAAACAAGCATTCTAACCTTTACAACGAAAAAAAAAAAAACAATTCAAACAAATTCTTATTATAAAGCTTGAACTTTAATTCGAAGCTTTTCATTACTCTAAAGAGGACGACTGGTGGCGTCAATAATCAAGGTTTTCAATTATATTAAAGTACTAATAATACTAGAAAACATGCATGGTTGACAGGGAGTCGAATATTAAAATATAAGAGGTGAAACATCAGTATCTCCCTACCCTACATATATAATGAGTATTATGTATAGATCAGAGATCAAATAGACTATTGGTTTTCAAATTAAGTTGTTTTCTTTTTTCTGAATGGCTAATATATCAGTTGCATATATTGCATACAGAGTATTCATAACCGAACCAATCCGTTCTAAATCATCGAAATCAATTCAAAAAATCGAAAATCGAATAAATCAAAAATTGAACAAACCAAAAAAAAAAAAAACACACATAATTTTATTGATTTGATTCAGATTTTAGTTCCTTCTATCAAAACCGAACCAATCCATACTAAACCGCATAGGGTAACATACATTTATAATTTTTCTATATTATTTATTTTTCCCATAAAAGATTAAATTATGTGCTCAAAATATTATTTTTCTTAGTTTAATTTTTCTTTCAAATATAGATATTATTTGAGTTTTTGTCAAATATATATATATATATTATATAAATAATTAAATAAAACATTTAGGCAACAAAATTTAATCTAAATATATGCACCATATCTACATTTTGTTATTAATATTTACTATTTTTTATAATAAGATTATATTTTTTAAAATAAAACAAAAATCGAAAAACCAATTCAATCCAAACTGCAAAGGATTGGTTTGGATGTCATTTAAAAATAAAATCGATCGGATGATGAGATTACAAAACCGCAAAAATTGGATTGGATAAATTTTTCCTTCAAAACCGAACCAATCCACACTGCAAACACCCCTAGTTGCATATTTATCAGATGATGGAAAATTTTCAATAATAACAAAAAAAAATCCTTAACCAACCACTTAAGATACAAACTTAAGCCTTCTTGTTTAAAAATAATTAATTCATAAAGTTGATAGAGCATTAATTATTATTTTAAATTGATTACGATGAAAATCAGAAGTTAATTTATATTTCGTTTGTTATTGCTTAAAAGTAATTGATATTAAAAGTGTATAGAGAATTGATTTTTTTTTAATTATATTAGTTATAATGAAAATCATAAACTATTTATGTTTAGTTACAATGAGAAGAATCACTTTTTAATCTTCTCATTATTCTATGAGTGTGTTTGGATTTTGAAGAAATAATTGCTTGTTTTTATAAGTTATGTGAGAGAATTTTTGAAAAATAAGTGATTATTTCTCCTAAAAAACATTTCCAAACATGTACCATTACGGTTGATTATTTTATGCTCCTAATTATTTTTAAAAGCACTTACAAACAAAATAATTACCTTCGTTATTTTTAATAAAAAGATGTCTAAAATATTCCTAATTTAATACACTTTTTATTTTTAAAAACTTATTTATTGCTATGATAATTTAGGGAGTTGACTTACTTTTTTTTAGTTGAATTTAAAAAAATAAATAAATAAAATTAACTAACTTTTTAATTAATGTAAAGATGTAAAGATAATTATTTTTGTTTTTTTGGTAAAAGTAGAATAATAAACCATAACAAATAGGCTCTTAATTTGGCAGCCAAAATGTATAAATTATGGTAGAAAACCCAAAATTATATTGATTGCTTCTTAAACCATTAATTATTTAAGGAGGCTAAGAGTAAATCTTTAATTTACATCTCTTAGCTCGAGCATATGTGGATAGAATATCGTCATTTAGCTTATAAAAAAAATACTATTTTTGGAGGGAATGATATATATATTTTTTCTTTTATGTGAACGGAAGTTGTTGAACTTTGAAAATTATGGCATACCTTACGTATTGTATATTTGTAAAATAAAACACCAATATTATAAATTCGATATCATCGTCATAACGTTTCTTGATGAAGCAAACTGCCTACATACGTAAGAAACCAGTATATGTGTAATAAAGCAATACTGCCTATAAATTTTGCATAAATGATTATATACATACATACTTTCCATTTAATATGGCAGAATTGACTGTATTTAAAAGATCTTAATTAAAAACCAAGAGTACATTTGTTAAATTTTATAGTTATATCAATCTGATTACATTTAACTGGTTGATTTAGTAGTTTGGGAGTGAAGTTTTGAGTAACAACTCTTTGGTTTGAATATGTGTGTGAAGGCACTTTGGTCTATAAAAAACAATAATTAATATTTACTTTTCTATGATAATTTAAACTATTTATTAAATTATTCCAAAAAAGTTTTACCAAAAAAAAATTATTACAAAAAAGAAGAAGTATTTATTAAATTGTGTTTAATGTGTTATGTTTTTTACATTCCTTTTATAAATTCTTATTGTGTGTTTATAGACACGCATTAAAATAATTTATATAACAGATTTTTTTTTTTAAAAAAAAAAAACGATGACAGTAGTGTGCCATATATACCATCGGCTTTTCCGGAAATATGATGTTAGAAAGCATGGGGAAAACGGAATTTGCCTATAGCTTTATTATTTAGATTAAAATTCTATAAGGTCATCACTTGCTAATTAATAAATACGAAAGAAAATGGTAGACACAATAATTTTATGTTTCTTTTTTTTTAGATGAAATTTACAAAATTGATGTATTTATCTGTGGAATCTAAAAAACTTATTTTATGTGTGGCCTGTTATGAATCAGTGATTTTGGCCAAGGTCAGTTTCTATGCAAAAGTTGATGATGAATTGTGAAATATGGCGTGAACCTGCAATGTTTCTCACCTGTTCTGTTTCTGTTTGTCTTCTCCCTGTGAATTAAACTACAAGCTATCTCCTTCCAACAGAATTTGGATTATTTTACAAGATAATAATAATCAAGAAACTCGTGACATAACATAACTCCCTTTGCACAAAAACCGAAGAAGAAACGAGAATTGTATATATACAACTGTGTTCAGGAATCAATTTAGTTACAGAGCAGAAACTCACATACCATGAAGCATACTGATGAAAAATGTAAAGTGAATGTTCCTTTCTCATGGGAATATAAGCCTGGTCTCTCCAAAGTCACTAATCATGAGAAATTCAACACCAATGACATAATTAGGCACACTAATAAAGTGCTTCAACCTCCTCCTGGCTCCTTATCTAAGACTCCAAATGATCATAAACTTCGAGTTGATGATGACAAGGATAGTACTCCTTCTATTCTGTGTGCAGTTCAGCCTTCTTCGCTGCGAATTCGTTCCTTTCGAATGGAGAGTAATCATCAGAAGCAAGAACTGGAAGACCCTTTCGTCGAAGCTTACAAGAAATGCACAAAAAGCCCCGGCGTTATGCTCAATCGGAATTGCAAGAGTAACAAAAACAAAAATAATAATGGATCTTGGCCAAGTTACATAATCAAGTACATGCACATTTTTTCTTGCAGGTACTCTGGCGATGTTATTACCATGATTTAGTTTTTGTAAGCTGTCTTCGTGAGTTGGAATTTGGAAACTTGAACTATAGTCTATACCTTCTACATTGTTGGACTATATGTGTATATTAATTGGGGATAATTTAGTTTGTTTCTCATTTGTAGTGGATTGTGACCGGTTTGTTATCTATACTTCGGAAAAAAACTGTATTATGTTAGTTCTTTATATTTTGTAGAAACTTACAAAATAACTCATTCTCCTGGCCCTGTTTCTTCTTTCTTTATTTGTTAACATTTTCAAGTCTCAATTGTTCTGTTTTGTCTGCTGGATGCTACAGAGGGCTGATACATTAACCGTAAAAATTCACTTGTCGAGAGTTTTGCAATAAGTTGGTTGTTTTATTCAAATCTTTTAACTTGTGATAGACTTTAGAAGGCTTAACATGCGAAACAGAATCAATATAGTATAGTTGTCACATTTGACCCCCAAGAGAAAGGAAAATATATATGCGATGGTTGATGATTTTGGAAATTATTAGTAGGTCATGATCGAGTGTCACATCTCATTTCCTGTTTATACATTAATGACTATATAGATTTATTTATTTGTAGCTTTATCAGAAGTGGCAGTGGCAGTGGCAGTTAGTAGTACTACTACTATTTCATTGAATCAGTAGCTGGGCCAACAAAAGAAGAAGCAAGAGGCGAATGAGACAGAAAAATGGTCATTAAGAATTCACAGGGGTGTGGGAATATAATAATAAGCATGCTCAAACAGTTCTAACTAGCTAATAAGAGAGATCAGAAGAGAGGAGAAGGATTCTTTTTGTGTGTTGAGAAATGAAGTGAGGGTCTTCTTTAATAGGATGAGTTCCGTTAAAATTACGAGGCTTGGACAAAGAGCATTTAACTTGGACGGTAGACAGTGCAACGAAAACTATGGTAGCCGGTGCCAGAAAATAAACGTGTAAAACATGGGTGAACAATTGTGACTTTCAACCTTTGAAATACTCCTTGAATATACAACAATTAATGAGTGAACAATGGTGACTAATATACGTTACATTGTGTATATGGAGCAAATTTAAGGTGTTAACCTTAATAATTTGTATCTTTATATATACAGAATTGAGTTGAAAACAGAACCTCTGCGGACAGTACTGCACATACATGTGATTTGTTATTCTCAATTAGAACTAGTATTTGATTAACAATGAACAGTGGATCCAATAATTATTGACTATGATAGGCACGTTGCTCGAATGTAAATGTTAATGTTAATAAAAATAAAGATGGAGCTAATTAAATGTTTAGTTTGCGGCTAGCTAGTTAAAGTGTTAAACATGCATGCAGTAATGAGTAAATGAGTATAGTAGTGATATGATGCTAAGGCAAATAAAATAACTGAATTCTTTAATGGAAAAAGGAGAAGCTGATATCAATGGCAAGCGGCGATAGTGCCTGGATAAAATATTCATCATTCATCATTGTGTCACTATATATATATATATGCTACCATGCAATAGAGTGGAAAGAAAAATTTAGTGAAAGAAAAGTTTGAATCTTTTTTTTTCTTTTCAACTTTTGTCAAATCAAATAAAAATACACGTATCGTTATCTATATGTTTATTTTCACCTTACCAAAGGTTAATGAATATGGAGATAAAGGTTGGAAGTAGGGAACACCGTGGGCCTCTAGCTATGGGATATGTCCTCCACTTATATTCTTTATTATCACTCTCTCATGTTCTAAACAAACGATAAATTGGAGTATATCAACAATTTCAGAGTTTCCTTTAACTAAATATAATTAATAATTGGCATTAATTCACATAGTAAACTTACTACTCCATTGATATGGACATTTACCTTCTGTTATACGGCAAATTAATTTCAGAATTAAATAATGATATTGCTATCTGTACCATATACTAGCTGGCTACTAGGAGTATCAACAAAATAAAAATTAAAAGCCATATTCCAATTGCCGGTTTTAATTTTGGGCATGGAAATGCAATGCTTCAATTCGAAAAAGATAAGACAGAGTGCATGGATCATTTAAGAAGGAAGGATCAGAAATGGGCAGAGAGATATTGCAATCCAAATTAATTTCATTATATGTTTGGTGTTGACATTTCAATCATCTCTGTTACAATCTCATTGTTCACGCCTTCCAAAATTTCATCTGCAATCTCAACGCAAATACCTTTAACATGCCTCTTAAATTCACTCCATTCGTTAATAGAATCCAACAAATCCAAACCCACCAAATTATTCACATAATAATTTGTCTCATTTGCAACTTGTTTAGTCCTCTCCAATATTTTCTTTCCAACCTCTTCTTCAGGTCCCTTATGTTGTTTTCTTGGAAGATTTATTGTAATTTCACTTACACAATTAAACAGCAATTGCTTTGTCTTGTGCAATAGTACCCTTTTGGATTTCAACACCTCAGAAACATTTGGCACAACAAATTCTTGCAATTCTTTCGTGTAGTTCTCTCTTTCTGCTCTCTGAATAAGTGAACTCCAAAGTGCAGCTGATAATACTGAATCCTCTGTTATTTTCTTAGGCACAATGACACCGCAACTGTGTATTCTATGTTCATGTGTCACACAAACTGGTATGTATATCATTAATTAAAAATAGTTAATATTAATAAAAAAAAGATTGAGTTAAGCAAACATAGATTTATGATAAGTGACACATCAAACTTGTCACTGAAATTATAACAGTGAAATAACTTAATAACTATGACCCTATAATCAGTTTTGGTGTCCTATAATGACTTCCCATGACAACTCAAGGTACTAATCAATTTAGTATTTAAACGTGAGAAGCTAAATTGATTAGTCATTATTATTTTCTTAACCTTTTTTTTCTTGGAAAAAGAATTAAATTGTACTTTTATATAGTAACAACTAAAGAAATATAAATTGAGATGGCGATTGAAGGCTACCTTCTATGCATCTCTGGCGGTGCTTTCCATGGTTGGTAGCCTGCTGGCTTTGTTCACAAGAGCAACACAAACTAATTAATAATTTTGTTTCTAATAAAGAGCAATACAAACTACTCATAAGTAATAATTTAATACTATGTTATTATTTTTAGCTACGTACTCAAAATTAAATTGGATTTTATACAAAAATTGCTCATAATTTGAATATTTGAGTTCATAGTTCATACCTCTGTCGCTCCTTATTGAAGAAACTGGAAGCTTGGCAAGTATCCATATCTAAATCTTCATCATCATCAACATCAGAGCAAGAATTGAACAAAGTTGAGCTGGTAGCGCTTGAAAATCGATCTGTTTCCAAAACCGTTTGATCAGTATTGACACTAACACTAACATGTTCATCTTCACTAGTGTTATCAGATTCAGAGACCTTGATGACAGTAATACAGCTTTGGTTGTGAAAAGCAAGCTTTTTATGAAGAAGAGTAAGAAGTTTTGAAAATGGTGGGATTGGGAAGAAATGGTTTCTTCTCTTTTTGCTTAAAACAGAACAAGTTGCTGATTTTGTTGGCAGGGTCCATTTTTTTGAGCAGCCTCTTTCTAATAGATAAAGCTCTAAGATGAATGGTTCTTGCTGCTCCTTTAGAAATTCTGCAAGTCTTTTCTCTGATGAAGAAGAAGAAGCCATAAAAATTCTCCGATTCAATTTTGAAGTGCTGGAAATTCGAATTGTTGAATTGATAAATATAGAGAGATGAGTATACTTATAAGACAGTTAAATGAGGGCGTGATAGGGAGCAGAGCAATAAATTTGAGATAGAATATCTGACACTTTCTTTCAGTAGCGGTGATTTAACGATGCTTTGCAGTTTACTAGTTATGTGATCTTGTCTCTTGTTTTTATGACCTTATTTAATTAATTATTTAAATTTACCTACTTCCTCTCTCTCTCTCTCTATATGTTCTTACCCTGTAGTAGTAGTAACATGATTTGAGTATAATTGTCATGCATAGCCGCTCCTAGCTACTTTAATTTCTGCCATACATATGCATTTCCATTTTCTTTTGCTAATGCTTCAATTTGAATTTTCAACTTCCAATATCTAATTAAATACAAAGTTCTCTTTTACTATTAAATAAATAAATAGATAAGTGTTATTTGGAACAAAAAGTAGTATAAAGTAAGGCATGAGACGAGAGTTAATTTACAATGAAAGTGTGACAACTCTATCATTTCCTACACTATTTTTTATACTATGTATTGATCATTATGCTATTAAATATATCTACCTCATGTCATGGGATGGTAAAATTTACAACACTAGTGATTCATACAAATTAATCCTTTAATTTCACCTTTAATTTTTTAGACATGACTATAACTATCTTTATTGTTAAAATAAAACACTAAAAAAAAGTTCATTCTCATAGTACATCTTTACTTTATAACAATAAAAAATTAAAAGAAAAAATTTAGAGAAATTAAAGATGGTTTATATATCCTTTAACTTTATAGTACTATAAAGTCTGAGATTATGTGTTAATGTCTAATGCTCTTTCCACAGCGAACCCAAATTATTGCTGCACATTCAGTGTTCATAATGATTGATAGGATAACACAAAAAGTATGAATTAAAAACAATGGTTTACATACATATAATTTCTTACAATCCTTATAGAAAAAATACTTGAAAAAAAAATTAGAGTAAAATATTATTTTAAAACTATGATTATTAATTAATTAGGTTTTTTATTATGTGTAATTTTGCACGTGTTAAGAAGTTAAAATTAAAAGTATTTTATAAAAAAATAAACATTTAATGAGTTTAGACCTTATACTTAGAGTTGGGTATGTGGGTAGTCTGCAGGGTCAGGACCGCTTCGCACAAGTCCGCGGATTAAACGGACCACCCGCTTAAGCCCGCAACATAAATGGATTTGATTTTGTCAGGCCCAAGACTACCTGTAAAGTCCGTGGACATCGTCATAAACACATTTTTTTGCAGAATTTTTTTTTACCATTTTATTTTGCTTTACACTACATCTTTACTTTAAAAAAGTGCATAATATTTTTTTTTTACTTTATAATACTTTACTTTTAAAAAAAATACATAAAAGGGTTAGAAAACTTTCATAAAAATATTTTAAAAGTACTCAAAATATTTAACATACTAGATATAAGACATTTACAATATAAATTTCAAAGTAATATAACATAAACATTCAAACTTCAAAGTCTAGATTAAGTCTCAATAATGAGTACAAACAAAATATCCAAACATTCAAATTAAAAATAAAAGTCATAACATACCAAATAAAAATGTTAAGACCCAATTTACTTATTTTAATGAGTAAGTGAGTTTGGACTTTCTTTTTTTTCAAAAATGTTATACCCAACTTATTTATTTCACCACAAAATAAAAATAAAAATTTTAAGTGGATACTCGCGGAGTCCACGGATTTTATCCCCTCAACTCATAGGTAAATGGTCAGATCCGCCTAAGCCTGCAATCTAAATGGTCCTAATTTTTTTAGACGCAAGTCCGCCCAACCCATTTTTTTGCAGACCGATCCGCGGACTCCACTCCGTATACCCAACTCTACTTATACTATAATAATAATAAATGTTTTGTTTTTAATGAAATTATTTCATTTTTAATTTTTTAGCGTGTGTAATTTTACACAGATTAAATTTTTTTAAACTAATTTAATCCCTAAAAATATGAAAAAGGAATTTTAGTTCCTGAAATTAATAACATTAAATTTAAGACTAAATTAAATTAATTGAATCAGAACGTATTAAATATTCTACTCGATCATTATTTGAAATATACTAAAAGATTAATCCTTGTCAATCCTCAACTAATTACAATGCTCGGTGTCTTTATTTTTTTTTTTACTATTTCTCTATCTTTTTTTTTTTATCAGCAATATAATATTTTTATTACTTTTTCTAGCTTATTTGTATTTCTATTTGTCCTTCTTTCATCTCATGTTATATTATTCCTATTTCGGTGCGACTTTTTATGCTAATATGATATGATATGATAAGTAATATATTTGACGTCAACAATTTTTTCGTTATTTTTGCATGCATTTAAAATAATATATTAGCCGATGCCGATCAATCCTCTATGTGATTGTCTTTTACTTTTTTTTTCATGTTGAGAGGTTCTATGCAGTTGAAATCATGGGGATAAATTAGGAATAAAATTCAACAGCGATTTTTTAAAAAAAAAAAATTAAAATTGGAGAGAGAAAATAATCTATAGGAAATTTTTTTTAAAAAAAAATTACTGCCATTTTTTTTTTGTATATTTTAGATTTTAAATATATTTTTAATTAATAATATTAAAATATTATTATTTAAATATTTAAATAAAAAATAGAAAGAAGTAACAATAATCTCACCTTAGTAACTATTGTAACTATTTTTTTTTTATATCTCTTGCAAGTAAATTTTAGTAGATTATGATTTTTTTAATATGTGTAAATCGTACAAGTTAAACATTTTAAAAGAAAAATTTTTTATAGAAAAAAATAAAAATTAATTGAGTTTTATATTTAACATGCATTTATTAATTATATTTTTTTTATTTTAAAATTTTTATTCTATACAATAGTTGCATAGAATACAAAAACTCTTAATCAAATGGTGGATGATATATTTTTAGTTGAGTGAGGATATTTAACGCTTCTTAATATATTATTAAAAAATACTACTAGTACTAATCTAAAATAATTGGGGACAGAACGTCAGTTAGAGATAAATTGTCCATAATAATTGATTAAAATGTAGAGATGTGAAGATAAAGCGATTAAGTGACAAATGCAATAGAAATGACGTTTTAGTTAAACAACTCTCATCACTTTATATGTGTTTAGTTTAGTTTTTTTAATTTAAGAGTGGACAGGTGGATTTGATTGGATTGATAATGGCACCATTTAAAGGCACTGCAATTATAAACGATCCCAATAATATTTTTTTTACAAAAAATGGTACTCTACAATAATTAATTTTGTAATATTGCATTTGCATGTATTCTAATCATAGCCTATGATGTTGCTACATACATTTCAATGGGTGCTATGCATACATTATCAAGTGTATTTAATGTGAAGTTTTTTATAGTTTTGGACCATAGGAGATGACAGTGGATAATTTTTTTGTAAAGCATATTTTAATGTTTGCACCTCGTGTGCAGTGTACATCTTTATATTATCAATATAATTTTCTTTGCTGATAAAAAAAAATAAAAAATTATCAAGTGTATTTATGTCTTTCATTAACTATTGAGCAGAGAGAGTATTAAAATAAGTTTTATTTTTTTAATAAAATATTTTGTATGCACGAGATTATAAATTAAACTCTAACCTAAATATTTAATTAAAAGATTTAATTATTTGCTGTTAAACTTTGTTGTCATTAACTAAGCTTACTTATTCTGATTAGAAACTAAACTAAAGTCAAAATAATATTTTAGAAGACTTAATCATTCGGATTTAAATGATAAAGTCCTTTTTTTCTTTTCAAGGTATTCAAACTATACGAGCACAATGGTTATGTTAATCTTTTCGGGTATTGTTTTAGCCTTTTCGTGAGTAATCCTCCCGGTTGACGACTTAATTGATATGTCACAATTAGGGTAGAAGTGGGTTAGGTAGTCTGCAGGGGTTCGTAGCCTGACCTATTTAAAGCCTGGTCTGTTTATTTAAAAGGCCAGGCTTGAGCTTTTTTAAAAGTCTTTTTAAATAAATAGAACAGACTCGGGCCTTTAAAAAAGTCTGTTAAGCCTAACAGACCGGCCTATTTATATATAATAATTATATAATTAAATTATATATAAAATAATAATAGTTAACTCTTTTACTTTCATTTTAAAAAATTTATGTACAGAGAATAAAAAATTAAAAATTATTAAAACGACATTCTAAAATATTTAACGTATGACAACACTTAATTCTTGGGAATTTAGTCTACAGTTAAAAAAATTAAAATGATCTATTTTCTTCCAAATACAAAGTTATATATATTTAATTATTTCTTTAAAATATTTATTCTCAAAATTTGGCATATTAAAATTTTCTATTAAATAGGTTTCTAGGCCAAGACAGACTCAGGTCTAGGCCAGGCTTAGGCCTAAAAAATATTCCTTATCAAGCTAATAGGCCAGGCTTAGGCCTTTAATTTTTAAACTAGGCCAAGCCTGACCTGGCCCACTTCCACCCCTAGTCACAATCTCATACTAACACTGCTAATCTTAGGACCAAGAGTTTTAACTCAAATGATCATATACAAGTCATAAGGCTTGGGAGCAGGAGGTTCAAAGTTTGAACCTTGACAGAGGAGAATAAGACAATAATTTAGTTTAGGGTATATAGTGGGTGTGTGAGTATTTGCCGGTAAAATATAAATTCTATTCATAATTTGTTTTTTTTTTTTTTGGTTTTTTTCTTTTGGTTGACAAGACTCCAAATCATGTGCAGTCAGTCAGCTCCATACGAATAATTAGGCCTGCAACTACGTTTCTTAAGCTTGTTACGTTGTGTCTGCTAATTTTGGATCTTTATTGCAAAGCATAATGGACATTTTAGAATTTAAGATGACTTTTTTTTTGGACCATAGGGTAAGATGACTGATCTTTTTTTCTTTTTGTTAGGCAATTGTTTAGTTTTTGGGTCCAAACATAGCGACTAGGCCTGTTTTATCTTTTCTCTTTCTTTTTTTTTTTGGATAAGGTTTACTCTTTTCTTTTAATGAAATGCAAGGTGGTAACAAATTTTTATTGACCAAACAAAGTAAAGGTAATTGGTTTTTTAGGCATGATAAAATTATTTTGGTAACTTCAATTTTTTTATGGGACTACAAGGTTATTGTTTTGACATGTTAGAATGATAAAAAAAATTGACAAAAAATAAATATAAAATGAAAATGAAGTGCATAGGTTAGACAAATAATGCGCAATCATGGATTGATACCGGATATGATTGTCTTAATTAATGATAGTACTTTTCTAGAATTAAAGTTACTACAAATAATATTTATAATTATTGTCAGTGCTTCTAATCCGCGTTATTAGGTCAGAAGATAACACATCTCTTTCTCTAATATAATAAACTTTTCAACAACACAAATTAATGTGTGGTTTAGCTAACAACTTTAATTTCTCGTCAAGAAAGAATAAACACATGGCAACCAGAGGCCACCAACCTTTCACTATATTCATTATCTTTGGGGATTTCATGTGGCTATAAATTCAATCTGAAATTCAAAAGATCATTCCTTGTACTTGAACAAAAAACAATTGTAATAAACTTTATAATTAGAAAACAGCAACTATAACAATTAAGGACAAAACTTAATATAAAAGATATAGGTTTTCTTATGATTTACAACAATCTGAATTTTTCAATAATAGAATTATTTCAAACTTATGACTTAATTAAAATTATGTTTTGGACTTAACTTTTGTCTTGAACTATGTTTTTATTTTCAAGTAGATGTATTAAACTCAGTGTATTTTAAGAATTAAGATAAACTTATGAATGTCAAAATGGGCTAGTCCATCCTAATCCATTTGTAACCCTTAAAAATTGGACTCTGGTGATATTCTATACTCTTATTTATTTTGTTGAAACCGAATGGTATTTCAACTTAATTTGTGTATATAATAATTTAATTTACTGACATTTTCAATGTGTGGTCTATAGTTATTTGCATTGAATTAGGTTTATAAGATTTTTTTAAAAGGGTCTTGATATACAGAGTCCTTAGGGCACTAGTTAAGGTTACTAAAATAATCATAAGAACACATTGTTCCGTTTCTCGAAAATACAAAAAACTACACATTTCAATATATTTTTACTTGCCCTTAGAACACTAAATATGATTTGCCTTTTAAAAATAGTAGCATGAGTCTAAATTTGCTGGATTAAGGTTGGATGACGGTTTTTCTTTGTTACAACTTGATAGTTTTTTTTTTTTTTCCCTAGTATAGGATGATGTTTTGCTTCTATTTAATTAGCAACATATAAAACTAAATAGATTTTTCATATATTTTTTAAATCTGAATAAATTATCTATCGTTAGTAAAAGTTAATCTTTCTAATATATTTTTCATATTTCGAAGCTCGCATCCTTATGCATTTGCAAATAATATACATATAGAACCACTGAATTACGAGAGTGTTCATAAAATTTTGATATAAATGAATAGATAAATAATAAAGTAGTAAGTGTCATATCCATAAAATTAAAAATGAATCAGTTAATAACACAGGCAAATTTTATATAATCCTGTTTTATAAATACACCTATAGCGTTTATAATTTATAGTAATAAAATCAATATAAAAGAAATATATACTCTTCAAGAAAATAATACTTGTGCAGATTAATTTGTAAAGTTTGAAGCGATCATGATGATAACTTAAAGATTAGGGATGATGCCACGCCTGCATTGTATTGTATATATTTTACTTGTTTATTTTGTAAGCACTTTACATCCTAGACCTTGGTCTTTTTTTTTTCAGTTGCATAAAAAAATAAATCCCTATCATTCAACATATTTAGATATCATCACAATTTTAATATTTTAGCAATCAAAATATTGTTACTTGATATTAATTTGTTTATCTATTTTAAAAACCAAAACATCGTTTATTTTGTTATTAGTCATTTGCTAGACAAGTTTTCATTCAAAATTTCTTTTAAAACTTTTATAAATATATCACCCATGCCAGTAGTGTATTGCGTAAAGCTCTGTTTGATAACGTTAGCTTATAACTTATAGTATTAGTTTATTAGGTAGCTTATATTTATTAAATTGACTTTAGAAGACAAGTAATAATTACATGTAATAAATTATTTGATAGAGTGTCCCAGTCATGTAGTTCAATTGGTAAGCGCATTGAGACATGCGTGTGTGAATACGGAGTTCGATCCCCGATTGTATTACTTTACTATATATGAACCAAAAAAAAAATTTGATAGAGTAAACATGTAATAAAGCTAGCTTATAGCTTATAAAAGCTATAAACTTGTTGTCACCAAACACCTCCACTTACCCATAAATTATAAGCTATAAGCTACTAAATAAACTATAAACTAGTTGTGTCAAACACACTCTAAATTACTAATAGTAATTCATACGTCTAACTTTACGGGTCATTACTCACTGCTCACTAGGTAACGTTGAATAGACGGATTGAGGTCCGCGGACCGGTCTGCGGGTAAATGGGTTGGATAGACTTGAATTTATAAAAATGAGGATTATAAAATTTACGGGCTTAAACGGACATGTCCATTAACTCACCGGGTAAACGGACAGATCCATAGACCCCACAGGCTAAATAGATGTCCGTTGATTTATTATTATTTTTTGTAATAAAATATATAGGCCTAAGATTTTTGAAAAAAAAAATCTAATATTAGTGATCCAAAAAAACTTTCCTTTTGTCGAAAAAAAAGGAAGAAGAAGAGGAAGAAAAGCCTAAAGTCTAAACTCACAGAGACGCAGACTCACTCTCTCATTTATGGACTTTTAAAAAATATTTTATTTAAGTTTTTAAACTTTTTTTATTAAAAGTAAAGTGAAAAAAAAAGAGTTTTTATGCACTTTTTTAAAGTTTAAGTTATAGTGTAAAACAAAAAAAACGATAAAAAATTTGATTAAAAAAGTCTATAAAAAAATTATGCAGATGCTTGTGGACATCGTGGGTGGACTTGGACTTTATTTTTATTCGTTCATTTATAACTCAGGTTTAAGTTAATAGCCCGTTAAGTGTTCGGACCAAGGCAGGACCGGATGGACTCTTTGCGTACCAACTCTATCACTAGGCATAATTTTGCCCACACGTTTCTTTAGTTTATTTCTTTTTTTTTTTTGTTTTAATAAAAGCGAGAAAGCATTCACCCGTCCACGAATGTCAATGCTATATTTTGGAACGAGACTTTTTTAAGGAGATTTTGGCTTTTAAAAAGCTTGTGTCGTCGTTTGATAATTACAAAAATAAGGTTTTTGGCTACGAGATTGTGGCTTTTGTAACTAAGTTTTGCAAAGCTCTTTCAAGAGGCTTTTAGTTTCCAAGGATGGACCTTCAATATTTCACTCCCAAAATTGTCCTTATTTATTTTTAAAAATAACAAAATACCCATCACTATTTGATATTACTATTATATTAATTAATATTATATTAAATATTAATATAATGTTATTTGTTCTTTTTAGTCATTTAACATATTTCAGCTTATTGCATAGCCTATTTTATCCAACAATTCTGATCAATATACCAACCTCACAGCCATAATTTCACCACCTTCAACTAGCTTCACAGCAAAAAATCTTGAAATTTCAGTCTGTTTTCCAATCATATCCCAAGTCTACGTATTTAAGTGTAGAAGATTATTCCTTAAAAAAAAACAAGAAGAAGAAAACATGTCTATACATGGAATTAAGACTGTTGTAGTTGATTCCAAAAAGTATTCAAATATAAAATTTATACATGTATACAATAGATATAGATTATATTTCTGGCCAGCAGTAGTCATTTAATTTGCTTCATCAGCCACTAATGCTATGCAAATAGGAGTAATTAAAAGCTACCAATTAAAAGATAAGTACATATAAAGCCATAAAGCAATTAGGTTACATAACATTACGTTACATACAATATATAAAGTAGACCGTCAAATAATTAATCCCTACATTGCTCTACTTCCAAACAACGGGGGGCTTCTCAGAGCCACTAATACATTTGATGAAACCTCCTCCTTTCCTAGCTACTTAAAAGAAATTGAAATAGAGAAGCTAATAAAGTATTCGTAGCTTCTAGCTAGCTAGCTAGTTTAATTTGTAGTGAATATACTGTTCTCAACCATGAGATGCTGCTCTTAATTAATATGATTTTGCTTTCTAGTTTCTTCATTCGGAGGACTTTATTCTATATATATAGCTAGTAATTAAACTAAACCGGTGTGCTATATAAATTATATATATAGTCTCATCATCATCTCATTGCTGCTTTGTTAATGTTTAGTTGAAAGTATAGTAATTGCTCAATGGGTAGCTATTGTGAAAGCAAGTTGCCTAAAATCCGATAAAGATCCGAAAGTTTGGCCATAAGAGCAACGGATTCGGATCTTAATTGATCATTGTGAAGGGATAGTAAGAAATGGTGATGCATAGTGAAAGCTAATCGGTTTTTCAATTCCCGGTTTTCGATTCTCAACCGCTTCACTTGGTTCGTCAGGTTCTCTAAATGCTTCTTCTTTCGGTACCGTGACCGTCGGGCCGATTCCCGGTTCGATTGCATTCGTCTCAGCTTTCTTTCCTCGCTAGAGTAAACCGCCCGGTTCGATCCCTGTGAACCGGAGCTTGGGCTGGCGGGGTCTGCCGTTTGGCTGTTAATGAAACAAAAGAGCTCTTGCATTTCGCCTTCCGTCAGCAGTGTTGTTTCGAGAACCGGAGGGAACGGGAACTGGACCGCTTCGTCTTCCTGGAAGAACATGGCTTCGTTAAAAAACCGGAAAATTGAAAAGAATGAACCGGAGGGAAGAAGGAAGGGGAAAAGGGAGGAATTGAAGCGGAGGGGAGGGGTATTTGAAGGGGCGAAGAGGGGGAACACGTGGGGGCCATAAGTGCAAAAGATTTTGGAAAACAAAAAGCAAATTGATTAATTAATTAAAAGTAGAACTCAGAGGTACGTATGTGTGTCTTTTTTTTTTTTCATTTAACAAAAACAAATATTGGAGACTGGAAAGAGTATTAATTTCATGGAAGCTAAGGTTGCTTTAATTACTAGTAATGTGTTGGTGGTGGCATGCATGCATGATGGTGGGGGATTGAGATGAGGTTAAGGTAAGAGAAATTAGAGAAAAGGGTGTCCTTTGGGGAAGATTAGGTTTAGCTTAATGACGAAGGATCAACACAAAAACATATAAACAACGAATCGGATTAGAAAGTTTCCGGAATCCCACTTATAGTGTCTACTCTGATCTCTTTTTCCAAACGCACATTTCAGGTGAAAAAGTCATTAAAAGTTGCATCCAAATGAACCTGGGAAAAAAAATAATAATTACGGTTAAGGGTGGACTAACTAAACGACTCTTTTATTAGTACGTGAAAAATCCTCCCCGGTTAAATTTAGCTTCAATTAACTATTTATTTGACACTTATATATGGGTTTGAATGAGAGAGATAGACATAATAAAGTAAATATTTATTTAGATTTTACACACTCATATGGACCCAAATAAATTAATATTTATATATGTAAAAAAAAAAATCTTGTATAGTCCCAACAAGAATTCTCCGCTTTCTCACCATGACATGTTAAAATAAATTTTATGGGAGTTAAACATGAAAACGAATAAATATACAAAAATTTAAATAATAAATATTTAAATCATGTATAAGAATTAAAACGAGACATCAACACTCCACATATCCATCCTTATATGATTAGCAGAAAATTTTTTAGTCAACTAGGACGATGACTAATGGCATTAGCAGAGAAATGGATCATAGGAACTAATTAAAAAAAAAAAAGACACGCTTAGAAATTAAGGGAAAATTTTATTTATATAAGAACTAAGATTAAAATATGAGACACATACAAGAATTAAATACTTCTTTCCTTATTTCGTATTTTTCCACTAATAGTTTTAATGAAATATTAATTGTTTTTTTACTAACTCTACCTCCATCTTTAATTAAAAAAATAATTAATATTTTATAATCCAACAAATAAAACTAAGTGAGATAAGAACATCTCCAATGGCGATACTTAAATGATAAGCACTTCAGTTAAGCACCTTGTATCCTTTGGAGCATGGTGACGTGGAATGAGGTGCTTAGCAAAGTTGCTTAACTTAGCACCTTGTTTTTATAGAAAAAGTGAGCTCAATTTATATTAAAAATAAAAAAATAAATATGAGATAGTTAATTTGTGAGCATATGTGGGTTCCATCCAAAGTGTTTATTTAAGAACTTGCATTAGAGTACTTCAGATGCTTAAATTAATAATGTGATATATACATTTGAGACCCAACAAAATATAATAAATTAATTCACAAGAATTTAATTAAGCATCTCTCCATTGGAAAGGGCCTAAAAGGTTATAAGAAGTTCAAAAAATATTTTGATTAAAAGAAGAATAATAATTATATTTCTTAATATGGACAACATACCCTAAGTGACATAATAAATAAGAATGGAGAGAATAATTAATTTAGGGCTTGTTTGATTTCTCTTTTTGAAAACAGTTTTCTGTTTTTAAAAACAGAAAACTAAAAAATCCGTTTGGCAGTCGAGTTTTCAAAAATAGTTTTCGGGAATTGTTTTTGTTTTTCAGTATTTAAAAACCAAAATATGAAAACATATGAAACATGTTTTGGTTTTCATTTTTCAGTTTTCTGAATTTACACACAAATTTATATTGAAAACTCCTCTAACTTTTTTTAAAAACTGTTTTATAATACAATTTTTAAAAACTAAAAACCAAAAATATTTCAAACAAGCCCTTAACCTTAAATTTATCTTTTTCCTCTCTCACATATACATCTAAGAATTAGTGTATGATAGAATTGAAGTTGGGATAATTCAAATTGTAACAATGATTAGTATACAACAATTAACATATACAATCCATTTATAACTTAATTAACTTTAGTCAAATTAAGGGCTTATTTGATTTCTCTTTTGAAAATAGTTTTCTGTTTAAAAATAGAAAATTAAAAAATCCGTTTGACAGTTGAGTTTTCAAAAACAGTTTTCGGGAACCATTTTTGTTTTTCAGTATTTAAAAACCAAAATATGAAAACATTTAAAACATGTTTTGGTTTTCAGTTCAGTTTTCTGAATTTACACACTTATATTGAAAACTTCTCTAACTTTTTTTAAAAATTATTTCTGAAAACTGTTTTATAATACAATTTTTAAAAACCAAAAACCAAAACTATTTCAAACAAGCCCTAAGTTTTTCATTCTATTCTAAAAATTTTTAACATTAAAAAATAGTTAAACATGAGAATAAATGGATTATATGTGAATAACATATCTAAACACAACTTTTTCCCTTCAAATTGTGATTTCAAATGTGTAAAGTCAAATTTTTTAATATAACATATTTGATAAAATTAAGTTAAGTTATTTTTCAATTTGATTTTAGATCTCAAATTATGACTTATGTGAAAATAGAAAAAAGTTATTTTTATTTATATTTAACTAAATCTTGGTTTGCATAAACACACTATTAATTTTAGACATCAGGGTTTCAATTACTTATTGTTTTAGTTTTTACTATAAATAAAAATCAGTTATGAGAAAATAATAATTGTTAGCTTCTATTAAATGTATATTGAGATTTGAAATCGTGACGACAGAAGTGAAAATTGTGATTCAGGAAAAATAACTTAAACTAAATTAAAAATTCAGATTTTTCATGGTTACTTGACGCATAATTAAGAATACCTCACAGTATGGTTACTCATAATTTGATTCTTCCTGCTATCCAAAAGTTTCTGATAATGGACGTGAAAAGGATAAAGCTGAGAAGCACGAAACAAAACTCCTACTTTAGTAACCTTACCATAATAAAAATATTAAATTCTGGCCAATTTACTGTGAAAATAGTTTTATGTCATCACGTGAACTTTGGCGCAACGAAAAAGTTGTTGTTTTGTAACTTGGGTCACAATTTTAAATTTTGGATGCAGTCTCTTCACTAATCACTAATAAATGAAAAAACACAAGAAAATATAGTTCAATTTGCTAGCACAAATTGTCTAAGCCACCAGTGGAAATGTTACTCATGTATATCAAGTAACAAAATTGTAATGGTCATGAATAACGAAAATGCAAAAGTTACTGGCTAATTTAAAGTGCGTGGATATAAAAATTAACAGGAAAAAAAAAGAAAAAAGAAGTAGATAAACAGAGAAAGCAAAAAGGCTACTACTACTACTATAAAATGTGGACGGAGAGGTAGATTTATATTCATTCATACATCTATCTTTCTTGATTTCCTCAAATTAAGTACATTTAGAATTAATTATTCTTTGTATTAGTTTTTCCGAATTGATATGAACTAATAACGATGTCAAAGGGTGATACACATTACTACTACTATATCTGATTTATGGCCTTCAGTTTATTTAATACAGAATTGAAAGGAATATTCTCGGGTAGTTTTCTTAGTTGAGCATTCTTTTGGGGCAGTTTTAATTTGTTTTTTGTTGGGGCAGGTGGTTCCCCTGTAGTATTAGCAATTTAATTAAAGAGAAAGAGGCCGTGAGTGGAGGATAACATGCAATCACTTCTAATTCCATTTTAGTAAACCTTGATTAATGATACCAAGGAAAAAGATAATCAAGCAATTGCTTCTTTTAGCATGCTAAAGCAGGTTGCATGTGCTGCAAGTAAATTTAATGGAAATAGGAACAGTACCATTTAGGTCCTTCAATCTTGATCACACATTCACACTGGTCACAGCTCTCTTACGTATGTTTTCACTTCCGCAAGATGTATTTGATTTTATGTTAAGGTAAAGTAAATGTGATTTATTTTAACGAAATTAAAAATAATTTTAATGTTTTAGATTTATATTTAATTTAACTTATTCTAACATGAGACTGCCGTAACTTTACATAACCACATGTCCAATCTCAAACTATATGTGCAGTTAATTACTTCCTGTTTTTTTAGACAATAGGGATTAGGGAACAAATCTCCAACACACAGGGAAGGACGTAATCAAAAGGGTTCATCCCTCATTATATGGTTAATTTCCCCCCAACCTTTTTTTTTCATATTTTTTTCTGTTTAGGTTGGCCTCTCTTTAAAAACTACTATAAGCTGATGGTTAATTACCTCTTGACTACGTCTCTTGTTTTTCAGTATCCCATGCTATGTTATTCATGACGAAGTGTTGTAGATGTCTTCTTTCGTCATCATATTCACGTTACAGAATGTAGTTAGTATTATGGATAAAATACTTTTCTAGTCCAACTAATGTACAGTACACAAGTATTCTAACGAGACCGAAGACTCAAAAAAACATATGTAATTATCTTTTTGTGTCCATGCTATAGGGCTTCATAAGACGTTTTTTCAGAAAATCAATCTTAATTTTTACCAAACACATCGTTATTAAACTTGTTTAGCCGTTAATCTTCACTATATAGATAGTATTGTCTTAGACATTCTTGATCATCCACGTCAATTAAGATAAAAGAAATTTTATGAAAAAACTGACTTATTCACCGTCGTTGGTGCTACCAAAAAATAAATAAATTAATAAAACACTGCTCTCGTTGATTTCTCCAATGCTACCTATATGTTATTTGATACGAGCATATCGTTGTAAGTTGAAAACTTAGATAATGAGCCACTTCTCTATAGAGTAAGAGTTACTAATAACTGGATTGGGATATCTAGGTACTTATCAACATGTACAAGACATATAAATTACTTAATAAACCATTCTAAATAAGATAAGAAGCTTCAATTTCTTAAGTGTTGTGGATAAATACTTTTTCAATAAATAAATTTATCTACTTGTTCTCTCCATTGGAACTCCCATATTTTAGTCTCAAATCTCAATCGCAGCCTACGTGAAGTTCAGCTTCGGTGGCCTCAGTTGATTTTATTTTATCTTCTCTGAGAAATTTCCTAGAAGGGACAAGAAATTTCAAAAAAAATAAAACAAATAAATAACCTGAGCTTACCTTATCACGGACCTGATAATTTGGCAGGGTAGCAAATAGCAATTACAATAATCCAACATATATACCAACTGATACCTATTTATCAATATTTATAAATTATAATCAACAAATTACCCCGGTAAACTCAACCCAAACACAAACTGTCCACATTTCTGACCGTGCACGTGCAGGCACAAAAGATAACTAACTATCAGAAGAGAAAACCAATTCCTTAAAAACAGTGTGCTTGCCCACAGATAGTTGAATGGTCACATGTTAACTGGAGGAGCTCCCTAAAACGACAATCACATTATTATAATCAGTACTCGCCATGTGAAAATAGTATTACTCAAATAAAATCAGAGAGAAGCAACAAGAAATGAGAATAAAAATGACTCTAATGGCTAATGTTATTTCAAGTTTAAACCAGGTAGGCTATTTCATTCCGAATGTGAAGAAGAGTAACGTTCACATGCCATCAAAATTGTCGAGATTAAAACCTGAGAAACTTTTTCCTAAAGGCAATGTCAAAAATGTCATTTCATTTAACAGCAACTAATAAACAGAAAATCTCACCTTGAACAGAAGATCATACGCAATATATTCCCAGGGCAATGATATGGACATCAAACTGCATTTCAAGGGTATCATCTCGTCGAAATTTGAGCTAGAGCTAGAGCTAGAGGCAGAGGCAGCTGCATAAGCATGCTTCGCTGCTACTGATGCAACAGATGCAGCTCTTCGGACAATCACACCAAGCCCAAACCCTTTCTTTGATATAACTGGAGAAGATGGGCCTGAATCTTGCTGGCTTTGATCTGACATTGCAACATAGAGATTCCATTTCATCCATATTTCTATCTACCTTTTAAATAATAAATTTGGAACACAGACAAGCATCGCAATTCGCAACATATTTGGCAAGAATAACCAGACAAGAAAGTGTTGCTGCGAAGCTTTGATCTGTCAACTAATTATTCAACTATACACTTATGAACTACTTGCTATCCTGATAAAATAAAATTTAACAATAATTATTCTTTTACACCCACTTTCTGTTCCATCTCAGCCACCCCATTTTTCTTGCTATCTCTCTCTTCTTTTCCTATAACATCACTTATCACATCTCCCATTTTCTCTCTCTTCATTTTCTTTTTCTTCCTATCTTTCTCTTCTTTTACCACTTCTACACCCCCAAATGAGGTGTAGGTATATCATTACTCAAAATTTAATCTGCAATCATTTAACATGAAACAGACAGTAATAGGTGTAAGAGTCACACAATCTTATATTCTTGTAATACAGAAATTCAGCGAAAAAAACTAACACTTCATACAGAACTTCAGAAATACTACCCATAAAAAGGTTGCCTACCTGCGACACCTGAAACAGCTACTTCAACTTCCCCTCGGCCTCCAGGACCTTTCATGTAAATCCTATCTGTTTTGCCAGGAAAATGGCCTACTGATAAAAGGCTCCCAAATCGAGACCTGCCAGCTAGTGTTGCAGAGAGAATATGCACCAATGAGCCATGTAAAATATGATGAAATTTTCACGATATAAATTATAAAGGCAATAAAGTATTGTGGCAATAGCATTTGAGTGAGAAAAATACCTTTTGAGAAGTAAATGCTATTAAAAATTAATCTACAGCATAAAACTGCTTCACATATGAAGGTGTCTGTAAATGTGATTTATGAAATACCATAACATGATTGGGCACGGTGGTTTAAAATTTCCCCAACCATACTATGAGGTGTCGAAGTTTTGTAGGTTCCAAAGACAAAAGTCGAGATATACCAAGTCCAGATCAAGAATAAACCCACATCCACATATCTATGCAAAAAACTGGTGACACAAGATGTTGAATACGCTAAAAAAAAATGTCCCCAATTATTCACTCTGTAGACCAGACATTAAAAAACATTGCTGATTCATACAAGAAGCAAATATATAAAAAGAGGATGGTGTCGGAAAATTACCATCATATGCATCTCGAACCATCTGATAGCTAACAAATCCTGAGAAAAGGGTAAGCTGCAAATCAGGGATACCAGAAAATCAGAATGTCTAAAATTTAGTTATTTAGAAACAACGTTAATAACCATTTAACACGTTCATTTAGGAAAATACTCACATAGATCAGAGAGAAAATACAGAACATAATACTTCATTCATCCTAGAAAAAAGGCATGATTACATGGTGACCTTGTTGTAAAATTTATATATATCTTTGAGTGCAGAACTAACCAGATATTACCACTGTTCAAATTCCCGTTTTTTCTATTGATATATCAATAGATCAATAGAACGATTCTCAGAAAATGCCACACCAATACATGGAAAACCATTAAGAATTGACATGCATTTCAGGCATTGTCTCATCGCCCTGAATTTAGCTATTCTGTCAATTTAAGTTCTGTAACCAAAATGTTTGTAAACAGTAAAACTACATCCGTTTAATGGTGGAAGTTCCTCTTGCTACTGAGTTTATTTTTCTAAAAACCAGATACATAAAAAAGTAGTAAGTATATTTTCAACTCATAATGTTCATGCAGTAATTAGCAAAATGTCAGGAGACCAATTCACATTTCAATAATAAATGCAAGTGCTAACTGAGAACGATCAAGAGAAAAAGTGCCAATCTCTTCAGCTGTATGTTTCACTGTTAAGGCACATAGAAGTTGTATCCAGTCTATACTATGTAGCATGTAAGTAAAGCAGGCAAATGAGGTATGAAGAACAAATAATCAATTACATAATCTCGAGACTAGAAACTAGAAGGCAGAGCATTAATCAGAGTTTAAAAATTTATAACAAAACAAACTTCAAACATAGTAACCAAGAATTAATCCAAGTACCTTAGTGTCCTTTTTCTTAGAATCACTAGCATAAACTTCCTGAGAGTTGTTACCACTAGAACTACAATCATTTGACACCTTTTCACTAGGAAATGCTGCCCCATCATGTGCATTTAGAACAACACAATAGCAGTGATCTTTTTCAGTCAAAACCTACGGGAAAAAATGGCCAAGACTTATTATATGAAGTAACTAGAACAAGAATGCAAAACATTTTATGCCTACCTCCATATAAGGGTAAGTCAAGAACAATGAAATAGTAGCAAGCATTCTGGGAGAAAATAAATACAATGTGACAACGTGAATTAAGATTTTAGCACCTTTATCATTAAAAAACTCAGCTTTCAATTGCAAACAGCTTGGCAATATTGTACAAAATATTTAGTATGAATAATTGATGAATGCAAAGTGGAGACAGGAGATAGCTTAATACATGAAATATAAATCAAAGAAAAACAAGTAAAACATCTTTTTTCCGGAAATCATCCCACATCATTCATATATGCAGTCCTTCACTAATTTTTCATACTAATCAGAGTTTTCCAACAGCAAAACATAAGCATTAACTATAAACAAAAGGCAGACATTAATCTGCATCAAAATTATTGACTATGATACAGTTTTTATCGGAAGTGGAAGTTTCACTACACGTAAATAAGTGGAGCATCTCAAGGTCTCATTTGTTTAAATATGAAACTAGCAAAATGATATTTTGAGTAATATCCTCAGATTTCTTAGTTAATTAGAAAACTGCAAACCATAAAGTATATTGAATACTCAAACATCCGGAACACAAATATAATTCAAAATGTAATAACTAATAAGTAATAACTTACTAAAATGATTTATTACCACAGCATCAAAAGTGGAGTCAAAATCGTCAATTGCAAAACATATATCTGGATAAGCAGGTGTCGTTTCCACTTCCTATATACAGGTCAACAACAGTGCTATGGTCAATAAAATTAGAAGAATATCTAAGAGTATCCTTTCTTTCTCCCCTAGTAAATATGAAGATTGGTATACATGCCTTTTTAGAGTCCAGTTGAAAATTTACACGACTTGGAGATGCATAAACTGTCTTCACAACCTGAGAAAGTGCAATGGGCAACGTTGCCAAATCAGAATATATTCACATTTACAATTTCAGACATCTTTCACTTCCAAGACACCACTGTTAAGTCTATATTACTTATTAACAACTGCATCGGCTTAAAGTTTCAAAAGAGGGACCCTACAGTCTAAAATCATAGGAACAAAACTTGACCAACAACAGCAACGGGTGATCATAGGAAAGAATAAGAAAATCACAGATACATGCATCCTCAAATTCATAACTATTTCGAAGGAACAAAAGTATTTTATAAAGAAATCACATGAGTTAATATACATGTACAACATAAAAAGGAACAATATGAACGATGAAGGGCTGAGGGCTAGGTTTCCAGGGAACCCTTGATCAAAACGTCAATAAAATCAAAATCAAGATCAAGAAAAGACACGAAGAATGAATTCATTAACCTCAGGCTAACAGAAATCTAGAAATCACTCCCAGCCACAGAAAAAATACACTTCCAAAATCTAAATGCTCAAAGCTGAAATTTATCACTGATCAAAAGCAGCACGAACAGGAAATGTGCATTAGTTTCTTGAGACAACTCTAATAGATCATGCTATGGGGATTACTCACTACTCAAAATAACAAAATGAAAACAATTAAAACAGACCAAAATGAAAGGATTATAAGACCGAAACAAAAGCCAGAGTAAACCCTAAACACCTAGAAAAGCTGTAGCTTGAATAGGCACATGCTTCACCATCATCCTAACAAGTTGGGGCTTGGAGCAGATAACTCTGCACTTTTTGCATATTAAGTTGATATATATCACAAGATTTGTGCAGGAAGTCAAGTTTTCTTTTGCAAACAATTACATGCAGAGAAAGTTAAGATTAATCAACTGGTAGTCAGAGATTCACAATGATAAAGTTACCTTATATATAGGCAATAAAGGTGTATCTGATCCGGCTTGATGGTTCTTCAGAACCTGATGGCTATAGAAATATGATCACTGGAGTCAAATTGCCTAGATAAATGTTTATGAAGAACAAGTAAATAATAGCCCTAAATTGCGAAGCTTTATAAAGCTTAGGCAAACCCTTTCATGGCCTTCTATTAAAGACATACAAGATTTTTTCTTTATTAAAAGCAGAATATTTTAATCATTATTAAATACGTTACTATATAAGTATGACCAGAAGATATAATGACCCAACAAAAAATAGATTGGAAAACTGATGATACTGAAACCAACTCTGGTAGTCTGGTATTTGTCATAAAGGAAATGTTGCAGACCAGAAATGGTCATATAACAATACAATCACACAACCTATCTACCTTTGTAAGAAAATAAATTAAATTAGATATTTATTTTTTCTAGTCTCTGCATAAACTAATTGATGAATTCATATGACCATGGTGCAAACACAATAAATTTTTAAGGCAATCTGAATGGTTGTGAAGCCACCTAACAGATTAGGCATGGTGAAACACAATGGGTGGCAGGAAATTAAGGGGGAAAAAAATTACCTGCAAATTGCAACAGTTACGCTGAAAGATGTATGAGCAATTAAATTCAAGTAAAATGAACGCCTCCAGTCCACATTGATAGAAGTCTCATCAACTAAGTTGCTCAACTGGTGGGAAAAAAAAAAAGAGAACAAAAATACATGGCATTACAAGGGATGGAGTACCAAATCCTACATCCAAAGTATCATCTAAAAAGACCAAAGGATGTTAGCAGTTCAAAAACAAAATTGGTTCACAAAAAAGATTATGTCCTTGCAGTTTGCGCATAATAATTATCAGTTATCACAATCCAACTTTTACTATCCCAAGACCTACTACTATGGAGCAAGAAGTTATGCTAATCACATTCTCAAACAAATCAAAACAAGTGTCTAACCTAAATTTCTTGATATTTTTCTTCCCCAAAGTATCCCTTGTTTGTGGTTAGGAACAGAGATTAAGCCAGAAGAGGTCACACCAAAAAATGACAATTACATTAACATACTGGTTTGTTATAAGTAATTTTAACAGTGTTTAAAGACAAAATATCCATGAATTCCATGGAGACTCAAACGACTACACCGACAGTTTTGACCTTTTCGTACATGTATAGGGTTGAAATATGAATCTGTACTAAACATTCTTTTTTCCCAACTTGTTTTTGCTCTTCTTTGGAGATGTCAACGATTCAGACATCAAGACAGGTTATAATACCAGTATCATATATATGAAGGACTCAAGGCAACAATAGTCAGAATGTCAGATAAGTACAGCCCGTTTGGTTCAGATTTTAGCCAACTGCACATATTAAGAGGCATATTGCTAAAACAAGATTATCCTGCAGCCGAACTGCTCTTTGTGGTCTGGAGAATCTGAAACAAACGGACTGATGCCAGAAAAATAAGCACTAGATACAGTTTGAACTTCAGCAGCATCTGCCAAACTAGTTTGTTTCAGAGTATGTATGTATAACCATTGTTTGTTAGGTTCAGAATTTTGGAAGAGAGGGACAAAATGAGGAAGCCAAAGTCCTTTACCTCCAAGCCACACTTCCAATATTAGGGGCATTTTATTTTCCTTTCCTTTCTTTTAAGTTTGAACCAAACAGTATACAGAAAGCTCTAATAGATTTTTATATTGAATTTACCTCAGGTGCCCACCTGCGTACAAAATAAGGATCAACACCCTCTGCATTATTATTGGAACCAGAACCTTGGGAACCCTGTAGGAAAAAATTCTAAAAGTATCAACAATATTGGTTCCAATCAAAGTTTACCAGGAAAAAGAGAGGGAGAGATGTGATATAAGGAGTGTAAATCAAAATAACCCCTTGTGAAAAAAGGTAAACAATGAACCCAAAAATTCAGGAGTTAAAAAAGATATACCAATTTTCTGACAAAGAAAACGAGATCATCATCTTGGCGTCCCCTTGATTCCTTGCCACGCACAAAGTACAAATCAAAGACATCATGCCAAAACTTCATATCCATTTCAACATCAGAAGCATCTTGCTCCTCAACTACTGTTTTCCCTATTAAGTTCGAGTGCTTCTTCACCATGCTCAACAATTCATACCTTAGCAGCAAAAATCAGAACCAGAAAGAAAAAATCAATAGCGATGCTGGACAGTTATATAAACGCAGCCAAAACATTCAAAAAAAAAAAAGTTGACAAAAAGAAGAATGCACGATGCAAAATCATGTGATGTTGCATTAAGTTTGTATTACCGAATTACAGAATTGGATAGGAAAAGAAGCCACAAACAATAGGCAGAATGAGAAACAAGCTTGATCTTAAATGTACCTCGAGGGGGTTTCGCCTCCATCGCCAAACATCTCTTCTAAACTGCTTTTTTCACACCGAAGAATAGATGGTTAAGATTTCACCATTCCAGAACAGATCAAGGTAGGGTTTATGACCAAAATTCGGAGGCAAAATTGTAGTACTTCGGAATTCTACAGTTCACGAGACGACGGAGTGAAACAGTTCGATACTGTGACACGTTTTGCGAGGAATACTTTGTTTATCAATTATATATTGGTTTTATGTTATTAAAAATTCAGCAAAGTCGTTGTAGTATAGTGGTGAGTATTCCCGCCTGTCACGCGGGTGACCCGGGTTCGATCCCCGGCAACGGCGGTTTTTAGCCTTTTTAAAGACTTTTTCTAAATGTTATTTCGTCGCTTGGTGCTTGGTGGGGTGTATATTCCTTGGAAAAAAAATCTTAAATTGATGAATTATTGTTCATCATTTCTATAATATTTTTGGGGTTGGCTAACGTGCTATTTCTTTTTCAAATTTTAAAGTAATATGATATTATTGATTTCCAAAAAAATTAGTAATATATTATTATTCAGTATCTGTACAAGTGCTTAAGTATACTGTTAAACAAATTAGTATATTTTACTAATTATTTAATTTTTTTCACCAGATAAATTATAGTTTTAATGAAATACAATTTTTTAAATAAATCCATTTTATTTTTGTTGTAAAACTTGTGTTTGTAAAGTCAATAGCAAATTTATTTTAAATTTTAATGAGCGTATATGGATGGTTTCCGTTTATTTTCAAAATAAAAAAAAATATTAAGAAATTTTTAACAAATTAAATTAATACTATATCATTAAAAATTTAAATGTACAAAATTTACATTCCTTTTCAAATACATTTAGAATATCATTATTATCTTTCAGTCTTGTTGTAATTTAAATAGTAACTTTTTGAAATAAAAAATGGTTAAATTATTATTGAGATCATAAACAATTTTAAAAGTCTTACCAAAAATAAATAAATTTAGAAGATAAATAAAGTTTTTTATTATATTTTCTAGTGATGAGAGTTAAATACTAGTATCAGTTAATTATAAAAGTTTGATAATAATTTTGTAGGAGTAACGGCATTCAAGTGCTATTTATTTAATCATTTTATTAATTAATATTTGTGACGTTAACGTAGGAACCATTCTATATGTATTATATGGAGGGATTTAGGGTAGTGATTTTAAGTTATGGAGTATTGGTAGTAACTTACAATTTTAAGTTATTGGATTAATGAATTTATTGTGCTTGTTGATTATGTTTCTCATATACTTGATAGTTTGGCAAATACTTCTCTACAAGAATTGTTAACTGCCTCAGGTGAATGGAATTGGAATTTTATTAGGCATTCCTCCTCCTTCATTTTCAAGAGGCCCTGATTATAAAATCTGGGCTTTGGAACCCAGAGGTAATTTCTCTGTGAGAAGTATTTATCAGAAATTAATTGATACTGAGGAAGATGTTAGAGATGATATATGGCATTGTGTTTGGTCTATGGATGGTCCTGAGAGATTGAAAACCTTTATTTGGCAACTCATGCATGGTAAGCTCCTCACTAACATGAAAAAGCATAACATGAAAAAGCATTTAGGGGGCCTTGGTTCTCCATACTGCTATCATTGTAAAGATGTGGAAGAAACTCTTATTCATATCTTTCGTGATTGCCCCCTAGCAACCAAAATTTGGAAAAGCTATGTCCCAATCTCAGTTTGGTCTTGTTTTTTTGCCATTGATTCTGCTTGTTGGTTTCGAATTAATATTTCCCAGAATCCTTGGAGTGCTCATCAAGGAAGTTGGCCTCTTCTTTGGGCAAATGTGGTGTATCTGCTCTGGCAATGGAGGAACTGTAGTATACATCAACATGATTTTATCTGGCCTTCAAATCCGATTGCTGTTATTGATAAAAGATTATTGGTTTTGGCATCTCTAACTAAAATGTCCCCAGATGTAATGTCTAAAAAGAAAAGGTGCATTGATGTTAAATGGAAGCCAGCTAAGGAACCTTGGTTCATTGTTAATACTGATGGTGCACAAAAAGACCCCTCCTTTTCTACTGCGTCTTCTGCAGCATGTAGAGGTTTAGTGAGAGGAAGTTTTGGGATGCACCACAGCCTTCCAAGCAAAATTATGGGGTGTGTATGAAGGCCTTAAATTGGCATGGGAGATGAATTTGAAGAAAGTGAAACTTCATGTTGATTCATCCACGGTGGTTCAACTTCTGAATAATCAAGCTCTGTCCCAAAGGCAATCAGCATTGGTAAAGGATATTAAGCAACTGCTGAATCGGCATTGGGAAGTTCACATTGTTAATATATATAGAGAAGCTAATAGATGTGCAGATGCTCTAGCTAATAGCTAATTTAGATTGCAATCCTCATGTTCCTTTGAAGAAGTTCCAGGATCCTCCTTCTTTGTTAACTAGTCTTCTGCTAGTAGATGTTATTGGAGTTACTACTCCTAGAATTGTTATAGTGTAGTTCTCTTTTCTGGGCTTAGGCCCCTTTTTAATACCAAAAAAAAAACTTACAATTTTACCTTATATTATAGGTTAAACATTCAAGAGTAGTTTTGAATTTTTTTTGACAATATTCCTTAGAGTTTAAGATTTTTTTTTTTTTTACCATACTAGGGATTGAATTTGAAAGTCTAAAATTGGTTTTCCATCTCCAAAAGAGTAGAGTAAAAGTGCTCAATGGAGAATTGGTCCAAAGCATTGAAGTTGAGGTAGAAATTTAAAGGATCGACGAAGAACCAGCCTCCCCATCCACTCTCATGAAGCACAAAATCACCATTGTGAAGCATTCAGTGCTCTTGAAAAATTGCGGTTGAAGTTGAGGAGGAGATTCAAATATCTGACGGAGAATCGGCCTTCCCATCACCATGAAGCACAAAACCACCGCCATGAATCATTTAGTGCTCTCGGAGAACCGCATTGTTATCGTTTGTCAAAAGTGTTTACACAACATATATTCAACTATAATACCAACTATTTTTTCCCAACAATTTTATATCTTTAAAGAAACATAAAAAATAAATAAAAGTTGATAGATAGTACTTAAATAGGCCTCATGTGTGAATTTCAACTCAAACTGCGAATTTGATAGATTTTACAATCTACAATGCAATATACCTTTTAGTAATATTTTAAAAAATATTAAATTGTTAAAAAAATGTTAATAATACAATTTTTGTGTATTTTTGACAAATGTTATATACTAAAAGATTTTAACAATTTTTACAAAATATTATTAAAAGTATTGTTAAATTATTAAAAATATTGTCTTTTATAACATTTTCTGTAAGTATTATGTTAAGACCATGTTACTAATTAAAGATTAATTACGTAGTAATGCTATAACATAGTTAAAATGGTTCATTTAACATTACAATATAATTAATCTTTAATAATATAGTTTTAATATAATAATTTGATTTGATAATTTGATTAGGAAGAAAATGGGAAGATACTATTCCCACCTCTTCTATGTCAAGCTGCACCACACACCTATTTATTTTTCTAAAATTGCCTGGGATTTAAAAACTGAACAAAAACATATTAAACTTTTAGTTATTAATTTATGTGGTCACTTGGTATTTATAACCCGTTTGTTTTGGTAGTGTAATTTTTTTAAGAAAAAGAATAGATTCGATTCGTAGCTCTTAAACTACCAGTTTATGTGTTGCGCATTACTTAGAAACCGATCGAAAAGGGTTTATAAATCCAGTGGTGTTAACTTTTTTTTTTTTGTTAATAGGAAAGTAGTACAATCGAAGATCGAATTTTATACCCACACACGCATGACTTGGACACCATTAGTGTTAACTTATCAAATGTATCATTACTAGATTTTAATATCTGTTTCTCCTAATTTTTAAATATCAAGCACGTCTGGTATCTAATTATCGGGTGAAAATTAAATTTGAAAACAATACTCCCTCCGTTCAGAAATATTAGTCACTTTAGAGCGTGTTTAGCACAACTAGTTTATAGCTTATTTAGGAGCTTATAGCTTGTAGCTTATGGGTAAGTGGAGGTGTTTTGTGACAACAAACTTATAGCTTCTATAAGCAATAAGCTAGCTTCCATAAGCTAGTTTGTGAAAAGCTACTTCAAGTAGCTTATAGCTTATGAAAGTAGCTTTCAATAATTCTTTCCTATTTTATCCTCTAGTCATTTATTACATGTTTACTCTATCAAATAATTTATTGCATGTAATTATTACTTGTCCCTTTAAGTCATGTAACAAATATAAATTTCCTAATAAGCCAATTTTACCAAACACCTCTATTCAATTATAAGTCACAAGTTATAAGCTACAAGCTATAAGTCATAAGCTATAAGCTATAAGTCATAAGCTATAAACTAGTATTATCAAACAGAGCCTTAGTAAAAAAATTATTCTAAAATATTTATCACATTTACATTATCAATGTTATATTTATTAACTTTTTTCATTTTTATTATTTTTATAACCAATAGCTATTAAGTAAACCTCAAAATTAATAATTAATTTAGTTTAACTATATATTTTTTTAAGATTTTATAGAAATTAATTATTTTTTTTAATTCATATAAAATCTTTTAAAATAACAAATATTTCAGAACGAAGTAATAAATTTACGTGACACAACCTAAAATGGAAGAGGTGGACAGCTGGGAATAGTAGTTCCCAATAAAATGTAGATGTAGATTATTTAAGGAAACTGCTGCCGGTGGAAAAAAAAAAAAGAAAAGAGAAAGAAACTGTAGGACAGGAGTAGGCGCAACAAGAATTTATAAAATACTTATGGGTAATTCTGGCTTGGTGTATTATAGGATGGTTCCTTTTGAGCTGGGATTACTCGGTGATCCTCTTAAGTTATTTAAAATTGCAGGTTATACTTATTTTAGTAAGGAATTTAAAATTTGCTATTTGGTTCATAAACATTTAGATATATTTTTTAAAAATTGCAAATATTCTCTTCCATCATTTTATAATTTTTATTTTCTTTTTCAATCTTTTAATAATATCAAATAATTCTTAAAACACTATTATTATTAGAAGAATTTTAGGGTTTGTTCTTCCCCTACCTCTGCGAACGTCTGGCTCTTCGATAAAGCACATGATTGAAGACGATTGCGCCGATAGTGGAATTCCTCTACCCAACGTCACCAGCAAGATCCTGGCGAAGGAATACAGCTAGAAGCACGTTAAAGCCGCCGCTTTTGAAAAGAAAGCCTCTGAGGAGCCAACCTGAATCGAAACGGTGAAGCCATCTGGCCGGTTTAGCGTCCCAGGCGACATACCAGGATCCCTCTCCTTTCAGGTCGTGGTCATGATGGAGGGCGACGACACCGCGGTGAAAATCGTGACCGCCGCAGGGCATGATAGCATGCCATATTGAAGCAGCGCTGCCATCGGAAAGGCGGAGGTTGTAGGCACTAGAATGATAGCGGCGTGGGGTGACAGTGTGGGGACTAAAAGGACAGAAAGAAGAGACACGAAGCGAAGATCGAAGTTTGGAACAATGGACGATTGAAGTTTTCAACAATTGGATAAAATATTATTAACAATAGATGAAATACGCACAAATTGGAAAAAACATAAACCCTAATTAATCAATTTTGGGTAAACAAAAATTATTCATTTTTAAAATTAACAGTGTGTACTATTGCTTGCTTTGCCTGTGATAAGGTTTGATTTCTTTTCTTCTTTCGTTTTCTCCTTCTATTAATTCACAGCGTCAATACGCGAAGATTGAAGTTTGGAACTTGTGATTTGTGCGTAGTTTGATTTGACTCTGTGTGAGAGGTGTTATGTTTGCGGCAATTACTAAGTCAGTGTGAGCTCTTTGGATTCATGGCGAGTGGAGATAAGTGAGGAGACGAAGACCGATTGGAGTGAAAAGGAAACTCTGAATCTTCTTGAAGCCATTACGCATTTTGGCGATGACCGGAAGAGGGTTTCTCAGCATGTTGTTGGCAGAACTGAGAAGGAATGCGTTGCTCATTTCTTGAAGCTTCCTTTTGGGGACCAATATCTACAACCGCAGTATCAACCCTCCGATGCTGCTGAATGTGAATTGGAAACTGTGTTGGTATGAGATCGATGTTGTTTGTTCTCATCTTTGTAGATTCTAAAATCAATAATGTTTGCAAATAATATAATATAAATTTAAAAGAATAAAAATAATAAAAACATGTTATTATACTTACTTGCAAATAATAAAAGTTTAAGTCCATCACCTACATTTCAGGTAACATAAATTAATAGACTCCGTTAGATTATTTTAAAAAAAATCAGACAGTCAAAATTAAACCGAAACCGTCATAGTCCCTTGTGAAAGAGGACCATCTTATAATGCAGCTTCAGACTTATATTCAACGGTAATTTAGTGGATGTGATTTACATTTTACAGCTAATTATTACTACAACTACATCTTTATAGCATTTAAAATATATATTCACACTTATAGTTTATTCTTAGGACAATGAATAATATTTAATGTTACAAGTACATCTTTATTAATTATAATTTTTATTATTAATTTTTATTTATAAATTACTTATCCATTATCTAACGATAATGATTAACAAAATTTTTATTACTGGCTAGTTTCATGCGCATCTGATCTACTACTATTTCTTGGATTCCTTAATGCTGATGTTAGATTAAGGGACAAAGTTTAAAAAAAGTAAAAAGCACTTTGTCCACTACTAAAATTAACGATGCAACGATCACGGTCCAAACGACAAAATAATTAATATGATATATAGTTACAATTGAGTGAGGTAGTGTGTGTAATTTTTTAAAACCAACTAACTTTATTTTTCTTTTTTGGGTCTGAAGCAACTTTTCTTTTTTTAGAATAAACAACGTTAGTTCATACTTCATAGAACATGCGCAATGTACTCTACTACTAGTTATTAAACCAAACCTACTAGAAATTATTAATTTTAAGGTTAAGTATATGTTTAGTCCTTATAAATTTTATTAATTTTCATTTTGGTTTTTATAAACAAATTTGTTTGGTTTTTATACTTTTAATTTAATTTTTTTATTTTAGTCTTTTTCATAATTTAAGGAGGTTAGGGATGAAATTAAAACCCAAAAAAATGTTATAAGGACAAAAATAAGACATTTTAGTTCTATGAAGATGAAAACCGAATAAAATATTTGACGAGAACTAAAACTAAAAGTTATAATTTTTTTCAGCAATTAAAAACGTATTTAAACTTGAATTTTAAAATATATAGATTAGTAGTAGTAGCAAAAGGCTACCAAACAGACATGATATGATACCAAAATATTTTGTATACACTATGTAGTTTCAACTTATTTATAACGGGGTTTAAATTTTTTAATATAAAAAAAATTAAAAAATAGAATAAAAAGCATGATTTGAGTAATGTTAAGGAAATTCTAAATGAGTTATATTCACTAATACTCCCTCATTCCTAAATTATAGTTATTTTAAATTTTTTCACACATATTAATAAATCATTTATATTGATAAGTTTTTAATATTAATAGACTAACGTATTCAATTAGAAACTAAAGTGGTAGATAAAAAAATTAAAAAGAGATATTGATTGTGAATAAATGAGATGATGAGAGAAAAATATTAAAATATATAATTTATTGTATCTTGAAATTCTAAAATGATAATTATTTTAAAACAAGATTTTGAATCTAAAATAACTATAGTTTTGTAACAAATGTACTATGATAACCACGGCAATCCCAACAATCATGTTTCCAACTCATCTCTTCCACGCCGGCTCTCCCTCCCATCTCTTTAATACTTTCCTTTACCTTTTTTTCCTTTTGTAATATAATAATAATGGATAATAATACCAACGGAAATCACAAAATCTATCAAGTATAATCAAAATTGGAGGTTAATTCCAAATAAAATTGGTAACTAATTCTAACATTAATGTCGATCCAACTAAGTGTGATGGTCAAATCTGCTTAAGTATCAATTAATTGGGTTAAATTAATTAAGTTGAAGCTTAGCTTAAATCCAGTAGTATCCGGATCCGATCCTTATATAATTAAATTGCTAGTATTATTCTCCACATAGATCCATCCATCCCCACATTATTATTATTATTACTATATAGGATGAAATTAAACCAATTTAAGGCACTAAAGTATTAAACGAACCAAAATCAAGCTTAATATATTCCACCACACATTAATCATATATATATATATATATATATATATATATATATATATATATATTCTAATATAAATCTGTATATATATCAACGCACTTCATGTTTAATCTCCAAAATTATCACAACATTTTTTTGGTACAAAAATAACAAGCTTTGAGCACACAATTCTTATATAACATATAAATATATAATCACTTACCAATAAAAGAGACGCTGAAATTTGATTTTGCTCGGCCCATGGTATATATATTTATTTATTTTTTGATTGCAGTTTCGGTATTTAATCTTCATCGACGAGTGCTACTTCGGTACTTTTGTTCCCTTTACCAGTCCTTCTCCTGGTGGAGGCGGCAGTGACGCTGCCATCATGACGGAGATTTCCGTCGTTGAACATCAACGGCAAGTCGTTGGCATCGTCGCCGTCTTGTTCGTCGGTGGCGATGCGGATGCAAGAGCAACGGTTTAACGAAGCGAAAAAAGCCATAGTGACACCGTTAATGAACCACATGGCGACCCCATCAAGCTTTCCACAACCGGAAGAAGAGCCATGGCTCGACGGAGAGGAGTCGCGGACCCTTGAGTCGACAGGATTCGATGATCGGAGACCGAAGAAGCCACTGCAGGTGGAAGAAGTAGTAGTGGCGGCCATGGAATTAGCTTGAAATGAAAACTAAACAAGAGCGTAAGAAGGTTCAGATGTGAGCTGTCTTAACCAATGGACTCTTGTTTCGTTTAATTGATAATTTTTATTGTTGGCTTGTTGCTATTATTATATTGGATTTGTTAGTCACTACTCACTAGTAAAAAATTTTTTTTGATATAAATGTATAACATTTGATATTATAATTACATATTCATAATTATAATTATTATTAAAAGAATTTATTTATTAATTATCTTGAGAGTAATGATTAGTATAATCTTATTATATGTTGCTTTCATTACAATTTGTGGAATTGCAAGCACATCTACATTTTCTTTTTTTCTTTTTTTTTTTATTATTACCGTTTACTTTGGTTTATAAATAGTGTGTGGGTACCTGCACAGTGCACATTCAAATATAAATAATCTCTCTCAATATTGGACTATAAATAAATTGTCATTTACTAAGATTTATTTTGATTTTATATTAGAATAGTCTCCGTTAATATAGACATTATCTAATAAAAATAATTCGTTAGTATATATTTAATATATACTAACACTTTGTATACGGTTAGTAAAGAGTCTTTTGTGGTTATACTAACAAAAAATTTCGTCAAGAGAAGTCTATACTAATAGTGGTAATTCTAATAGTAGCAAAGAAAAACCATTAGTAAATGAGTTGTGGTGTTGTCAAAAAATTTTAATTTGGTCTTTTATGTTTAAAATAGTTTCACTTTAATTACTTATGTTATAATTTTTGATCCCTCACTTTGGAACTTTACTTAGTAACAAAATATAATATAGAGACTAAAGTAATTCATAAATACAACGTAAGAGACTAAAATAAAATTTTTAAAACATAAAAGACAAAATTAAAATTTTTAAAATATAAGAGACCAAAATAAAACTTTTTTACAATGTAAATAACCAAAACTAACATATAAGAATTCAAATTCATTATTTTTTTATATTATGAAAGAGATATAACTAACAAAAAATTCTAATGAATGAGTCATTATTATTTATTATATCTATCTCTCTTAACATAATAAAAAAATAAATTTGAGAAGATTCAAATCCAATATATATAGAGTATGATCGATCTATACAGTATATTGCGTTATATCTGACATAAAATATATGCCAGATTGGAAATCAATATAGAATAATATATGCTAGGCAGTAGGTACAACTCTTCAATATATAATTTATTTCATAATAAGTCTTTTTTATTTTTTTTTTTAGAAGATTTCATAATAAGTTTGAGCATAAGTTATGTTGACACGGTAATATTTATATATTTACTCGATCTTAATTATCTTAATTCATATGTTTATTTTCCAAAAGAAAATTATCTTAGTTAATTTATATTAAAATATTTAAGTAACTGTTTCTTAATTCAAACTCATATGGAAGTATTTCACTTATAAAAACACGTAAATATAATTTTAATTTCTATTTCGCTTTAGAATAATTCAGCGGAGTAGTTACTTAGTTACATTATTTTCTAGATTAAGATTGTTGTATCTGTTATCTGTTAGATAAAAAAACATTTCAGTTTTAGAAAAAAATCAATGACCGTGTGGAATTTTTTAGATCTAGTGGCGAGGACAGGAATATACAATACGTTCATGAGTCATGATTGCCTTTCCTTCTGGATTTGTCCATGCCATATAATTTTTCATTATTGATATATATGCCCCTCCCAATTGGTAAAGTTAAGGTATATTATATAGTATAATGGTCTTTTTCTAAGAACATCTCAGCAGAATTGCACTCCTAAAAAGTCGCATCTATATCTTTTATTATAAGTATTTATATTTATTTATTAAAAGCAAATATTTTTTTATCTGTTATGAAATTAACAAAAACATAAGAGATAATAGATTATTTTATTTTATTCAGTAATGAATATAATTGTGAGTATTCTATTTATAGGTATAGATTAAATTTATTAACAAAAATAAACATTTATAACAATATATTCTTTCTCGTCCTTTTTATAAGACACTGTCTAAAAGGTTTTCATGATTTTTTATTAAGATATTTTGTGATTTCTATAATATATTTGATGTTTTTTTTATCGCATTAAATGCATTGATTATTTTAACTCTTTTATTATACTAATTAGCTAACACATTATTCGGTAAAAAATAAAAATGATATTTCATACATTTTATAAGAAAATCAATAAAGTTATATAAATTTAATTTTTTTTATCAGCTAAACACACATATCCTACATTACACTACTCATAAATCTACTCCAAATCTACTCCAATGAAAATTAAACTTCTCCCCTTAAATTTCAAGAACTACAAATTCTTGGTAAATTTAACTATTTTTTAATCTATATAATTCAAATAAAAATATTTTATAAATAAGACGAGATAATAATTCCGTCAAAAGATATTAACATTTCCTGATAACATTATCATCAAATTTATTGTAATATTACGTTATGCTCTTTAGTACAAATTCGCACACAACTCAATATCTATCTTTATGTAATTCTTGTTTCTTGTTATCAAAAAGATTAAAATTAAAATGGGACCCACGAGAATGTGGGTGCCAATTCCTTCGGGAAACACTTCTTTATTAATTTTTTTACATTAATAATCTAAATTATTATTTTTTATTAATTATTATATTTTTATTTCTTATTTCACTAAAAGTAAATACACGATAAATTGTTACTATAACGACAAAATTTAGGAAAGGGGTCCATATACTGTCAAATCTTAGTTTTGATGTTTGGTTTATCTTTCCTCGGCACGAATTTTTTCCCTTGTCACACACCAGCGAGTTATAATGGTGGGTGGTTGTTTAAGTTTTATAATAAAAATAAAAATTATAATATGATTAAAATTATTTTGAAAATGAATAAATTCATAAAAAATTACTCGTCAGATGTTTTCCTTTTACACAAGCAGAATCAGATGGATGACGTTTTTTGGTACCGATAATGGTTTGAACTTTGAAGATTAGAAGTATACACTTCAATTTTGATTTTGGAGTGTTATTGTGTATAGAAAGGGAGACAAAACAAATAAATAAATAAATAAATAAAAAGAGAAAAAATATATTAAAGGAGGTATGATAGAGATAGAAGAGAAAAATAAAATAAATAAATAATAGAATAAATAGAGTAAATAATAATTATACATAAATCATTACTCTAATGACTAATGTAATTTTCTTTGCTTTATCTTTTCTTCCTTTCTCTCTCTTTTTATCAGAAAAAAAATAAAATAAGATTTAACATGCTGTTTAGTGCTTAAGGTTCCTCAAGATAAAAATATCCGCATATATCTTTTTTTATATCTTATGTAGTGACAATGCTAAAAGTATTCAATTAGTTAAAGCAATTTTTTAAAAAACAAATTAAACTATGTTAACAATTTACATATATACACACATGATATGCACAAGTCAAATGGGTGATTAGTTTAAATTATACATGCTTAATTTTATTAAAGGAGATATCAAATCCGAGTGTTTTATGTGTATTTATTTATACTGGTTATTAGAAGTAAAAGAAAAGCCATTAGGATTGGGTTAGTATTGGGTTAATAGTGAGGAGTTTGGTGGATAAGAATTAGTATGGACAAAGTATTAGGTTCAAATTTAAGAGGATTTAACAATACTAAAAAAAGTAGAAGAGTGTAGATATAAAACCCTAAAATGAATATTGAATTGAATTATGAATATTACAAAGTGGTAACGTGAAGAAGAATGGAATGAGCAAGGATTAGGAAGGATGGAAATGATACCGGAAAGTAGTAGTAGAGTAGGGCGTCTAATCTCACTGGTTCTATTCTTCTACCTTACCTTCATTATACTTTTTAATGGATTATTACAATTACAAATTCTTACCCACCACTTACTCTCATAAAAAGGGACGTTCTAGGCAATTACATTTTAGACAAGACAACCAAGCTGAATTTAAACGTAAAGAATGGATCACTGCAATTTCGAAAGAAATTTTTATTCAATTTGATTTCTCCACTAGCACTTGGGCTAAGTGGATTGGTAACGTGGATTTTTGAATTGACTATTGAATTTGGACCCCTGACCTTATCTTTCGAAATGGGATTAATGAATCTACTTCTGTTCTATCATAGATTCATGTAGAAGGAATAGAATTTGAACACAATCGAAACAAAAAAAAAAAGTTTACTTGATCGTCCTTGTTATAAACACTTCAATAGTAATTTCTAGTCAGCTCTTGCTCCAATTTAAAATTTGATCCAGTAATTCATTAGGCACCTTTTTTATTGGGTCCAGACTCATTAGGTATCTGAACTTCATTTGAGTGTTTAATATACTGAATTAATTACACTAACTTGTCTTAAGCAATTAATACACTTAAATTTGAACACCAGTATGCATTATTTTTAACTGCAAACAGGACATCAAAACAGGGTCTTAGAAAACATGCGAACTGACATTTTGGTCTCTCAATTTGTCATAATAGGGCGTTTTAGTAACTAACTTTGATTCTCATCCGTTATTTTAGTCTTTTACTTTGTGAGAACCGGTCATTTTAGTCCCTCATTTATAAGAACAATCATTTTAGTACCGGACTTTCATTTCGGTCAGTCATTTTAGCCCCAAACTTTCACTCTCATCAGTCAATTTACGATTACTCTCATTAGTCATTTTAGTCTCTAAACCTAGAAACTAAAATAACTCATTAGAGTAAAAGTCAGACATTAAAATGCTTAATTGGAATGAAAAAACAGTGACTAAAATGAGCGTTCTTATAAATCAAGAACTAAAATGACAAATGAGAATGAAAGTTACAGATTAAATTGATTGTTTGTATAAGTAAGAGACTAAAATACCCGGTCCTTTCAAATTCAGGAACTAAAGTGGTCATTAATTCCTTAAAAAACCTTTTTAAAAAAGAAATTTGAACACACTATTAAGAACTAATTCCTGTTATATTATAACGTGTTTCCTATTTTCTCCAAAACTTACGGAGATAAATCCATTAACTAAACTGGATGTGAATGACAATTTCATGAGCTAAAGTCCTAAACAGGAAGCCATGCACAAATTTTAAATTCTCACAAAGAAGAAAGATGTGTTTCGATCATGGCAACGTTAAACATACCATTAGTTCTTATAAGTAAAACGACACTTTTCGCTTCCTAACAGCCCTAATTGGACAGCATTGTTAGCCAGTAATTTCCCTACATGGTCACCTAAAATCCTGTTGCTCTAAGGCAAATCCAATTTCTCTAGAACTAGGAGACAATGTCTACTTGAGTCCTACTTAACTTCTGTCTGCAAATTAACGATAGGGTAAATCAGGGCTCTATGCAAGAGTCTTCTTTGAAGGGGTTCTGTAATTGACGCAAAAACGCGTAAATTAAATTAGCAACCAGATTAGAAGTCTCTAAAAACACAACCAATCAGCCACACAGATACAAATCTTTTTGACTGTTAAGTCTTAACTACAAGAACAGAAGACAACACAAAACTAAAGCGCCAGTCGTCTTTAAAGAATTGAGTAATCAATTATGATACTCTAGTCAGCAGTAAGCCTGACCAAGACTGGTACTGGCACGTTCCAGAAAAGCTAGAACGAAGCAAACATCCTATAAACTGGATAGAGTAGGAGCATTGAAGACAACTTCAAACCCTATTGGCCATGTACCAGAACCACTTTCATGAAGAGAAGGCAACAGGCCTATTTTTTAATTGTCTAAGAATCAAGAATGCTGCGGCACCTCAGAGAAGAAGCAATGATTGTAAAGGTTAAGTTACTAAGAGAAAGTGTATCACTGCTTCAACGGAAGCGATCAAACGGAACACCCATGAACATTAAGTCATGTTACCCTAATCCCCAAGGAAACCAACAACAACAACAAAACATTATCCCACTAGATGAGGTTGGTTACGTAAATCACACAATGCCACTGGTCCCGGAACAAATGCCATATCCTAAGAAATGTTATTTATTAACAGATCCCAATCACTATTTCATAATAAAGAATGCACTAAACAGTAAAAATACTAAAAAAAACTATATATTAACCATGATGAAAAGGATTTAAAGCATGCATATGATTCTGATGTTCTTGTGTCAAACAATAATGTATGACGGCACATAAAATATGCAGTTTGTTGCTCATATATATTAACCATAAAATACTAAAATATATGCACAATAATCAGGAATTCTTGTCAGAAAGAAATAGACTCGTACTCCAATCTCAATTGTAAGACAAGCTAAAATATCCAAGTGATCAAAAAATTCTTCAGAGTCTAGTTGCAGTAGGTGGTTACACCACTCAAATCTACTAGGTAATCCCAATTTTCTGGGGGGGATAATCAATTTGTCATATAAAAGACAGGCAAACAAATGCACTAAGGACTGAGTACTTTTCAGAAAGAGGAAAAAGATTATGAGGATCAGGAGGCAAGGAAACGGAAAGACCATTATTTACATACTACTGGAGATTAAGTTTCTTTAAAAATTACAATATTACAATCAAAAGCTGCTGATTTTTTCCTTTCAAGAAGCAGTATAAAAGCTATTCCAATTTTCAGATGTGATCTGTCATATGCATCCTACAAAGAGCAATGTAAATTTAAGCAATAAAGAAGGCTTAAATCTTTTCTTTTTGTGTGTCTGTGTGGTTTGGAAATAGACTAAAACAGGTAATTGAAAATTACAGCTACCAACCTATGACCTCAATTTTAACTGGATTGTATTCTAATTCTGTTACCATTATATTCCAACTTCATTAAACTAAGAGGTTGGGTTAATCAACATACTAAGCAGACAAGAGAACCCTACTATCACCCATAATATGTAAATAAAAAGCAAGACACAAGGTAAGTATAACTGATGACTTAGCTCCAACATATCTAACGACTTCAAGTCCTCTGTCCACAACCTCATCATGAACTTTACTACAACTCCTTTTGAATCCATCTGATATTCTCCATAACAAAAACTCCACAAATGACCTCACTGTTTCGAATGTCACTCTCCCGGTCACGTCAAGCACGAACCTTCGATTGGCCGGCACTGACAGCGTCGATCTAATCTGTTCAAGCCACCCAGCATCCTGAGACTCAACTCGGATTTGCTGAAGAAATGCTTCCGGTTTCAGTCCCCCATCAGCGAGCTTAGGAACAATAGAGGAAGAAACAGATGAACTTGAATTTGACTGTACACTTGGATTTGTCAAAACCTGATGAGATGTTCTAACAAAAGTTTCAACAGCACCATTACACAGAGAAACCAGAATTGCCTTCACCTTCTCCTCATGTTTCGGATTGGACAATCCAGCAAACATTTCATCATAAGTGTTGACATGCATTGTTCTATCAAGAAAAACAGCTACCGCAGTACTCACAAAAATTTGCACACAATCCCCTAAAACCTTCCCACACCTATCATCGCAAATCACACTAACCCATCCAGGAACATCCGATTGAGACCGTTTATCACCGCCTGATTGAGCATCATAGAAACCCAATACCAAATTCCTAGCAAAACTTCCAACCACAACCGAGACGAAACCAGTTCCAGCCTTGGAGAAAAGCCTCTCCAACACCCTATCCGAAATGGTAGAAGATTCGGCGCTTATTTCCGAGGGATTATCGTATCTCACCTGATATTTATACCCTAGCAAAATCCCACGCGTTACAGCCTCAGAAACCCTAACCAAAGACGCAGAAAACTCGTCCGATGTTGCGATTTTAGATAATTGCTTCAAACTGTTGGGAATTTCGTCCGAATCAGAAGTGAGGAATTGGTTCAAGTCCTTGGAGAGTATGGCAAAGGATTCTGCAGAACCGGAAACCAACTCGGCAACAGAAACGAAGGCTCTGAGGAGCTTGATGAGGCGGTTCCTCTTCTGAACGACGGAGGGTAAATGGTAGGCTCTGTAAGCACCGTAACCGGAGGCTCCGAACACCGCAAGGAGGAGAAGCCAGTTTCTATTTCTTCGAGAAAAATCGAGACACTTCCTTAGCAGCGGAAGGTCCATAGAAAGCGGAAAGGTGAATGAAATCAAAACCCTAAGGAGTAGAATACGATTTTAGGGTTTGGATGGAACGATTCAAAGTCCAAAGTGAGGGTTATTGAATTTGGTAATGTAGTTAAAATGATTATTGAATTGAACAGGAAAACTAAATGCCGAAACAAGATGAAGGTTGTTAGATTAAATGGGTTGCTGGATTAGTTGGAGGGAAACATGAATGCGTCTGCTTTCTGGGAAAATAAATGCAAATTACTACCATCAAATATCTGGCAACATCTAACTAAACTTTTGCTTATTTAATGATTTTCTCTTAACTCTCTCATGGTCCATGGAGTCGTAAATTTGATTTTCCAGATAGCGGGGGGAGGATTGATACGTCGCGTGTGAACGGCAACCTCCACGAAATATCTGATGAGATTCGTTGCAAACTTGTGTTAGTTCCTTTTTTTTATTATATTTATTTAATTTAAAATATTTAAAGATTTTGTTATCTGTTATTCTAGGATAAGTAATTCATAAATAAAAAATTATATTTAAAATAAATTAAAAATAAAATTTTAATTTTAAATATTTTACACTTTTTTAATATCAATTTTTTATTATGCTAAAAGATAACTAATAGTAAAACCCAATGTTTAAATATATTTTTTATTGTCCCTCACTTATAATATACTATTTGGCATTTTAGTTCTTTGCTTTGTCTTCTATATAGGACATTTTAATCACCAATATTATATGGGCATTACATATTAACGACATATTATTATGTTAAGTGTCACGTGATATCCTTAATTAATTAATTAGGATAAATTAATCAATAAAATTTTATATATATATCAATTTCAATCCCAAAAAATCTTTGGTTGTTAATAAGTTACTGACTAACTCATTAATATTTGTTTTTCCTCTTTACTCTTCTACAATTTTAAAGCTTCAGTTAATGATGGATTGAGAAAGAAAGTGAATTAAGAGAGAGGAAAATATATTAATTAATTTAAATATTTATTAGCATATTTATATTGAGGGTATAGTTGAAAAAATATTATTTTTTTAAATAAATTTAATAAGTTAATTATTATTTCTTAGTTTTGATAATTCAATTAGAAGTGACTTATATTTAAGACTGAGAGAGTACTCAATAAGTCATCAAGAGTTTCACATAATACCTATTGGATCATGTTGTCAATCCGTAACTGTCATATAATATTGGAATTAAAATGTCTTACAAAAGATGAAATATAGGACTAAATTATTTTTTCTCGTAAATCAAAGACTAAAATACTATATATATTATAAGTTAGAGACTATTTAAATTATTAATTAATTTTTATTTTCTATATTTTTTTTTTTGAGTTTTAATTCTTATACTTTAAAAAAAATAGTTTTTATCCTTATATTTTAATTTTACCAAAGAATTAGTATTTACTTTATTTTGATTTTAAATTTCGCACTTTTATTTTATTAAAAAATTAGTATTTGCCATTATGACAAGGTAAGGATGGACACTATATTTTAATGAAATAAAATTTTAAAAAAAAATATAAAGACTGAAAAGCTTAATTGAAATAAAGTATAAGACTAGAAATATACAAATCTATATAAAAATGTAGAAAATAAAATAATGGGAAAGGGACGAAGAGTTTTTATCTGGACGAAGTCGTTGAGCAAAAATAACACATACCGCGCCAAATAACGGGTTGTTAAAAACAAAATTGCGATGTCTTGTCAATCCTCTTTTGCGTTCGTTCCAGCTAAGTTAACAGAGTTTGGATTCTTTCTCTGCAGTTTTGGACAACACTCAATTATAGCCATTTAAATTAATTTATTTTACATATAAAAATATATTTAAAAGTTAAATAAGAGCCTATTAGTTATTGAATGAAAAGAACATGATGTGCTATTATTTTGAAGGACATGAAGAGATTCACAGTGTGTTTGGTAACACTAGTTTATAGTTTATTTAAGAGTTTATTAACTTATTGTCAAGTGAAGTTGTTTGGTAATTACAAACTTATAGTTTATAGCTTGTAAAAGCTAGCTTTTATTAGTTAACTTATCAAAAAACTAGCTTTTAATAATTTCTTTCTATTTTGTCCTTAAATAATTTACTACATTTTACCTTTTCAAATAATTTATTATCTGTAATTAATGCATGTCCATTTTAGTTATTTAAGACACTTTTAGCTTGGCATAAGTTAATTTTACCGAACACATCTACTTAACCATAAGCTATATGCTATAAACTATAAGTCTCAAGCTATAAGTTACAAGTTATAAGCTAATTTTACCAAACAGAGCTCTAAACTTAAGTTAACAAAAAAGGAATAGTAAGTGTGGGCCTTAGTGTCCCGATAATTAGCGGAAAAAAAAAGTTTGTGTTTGTTTTAAATTTTATTAAAATAAAAAGTGAAAAAATATATAAAGTAAAATACTTTAAAAAAAGACAAATATAATTTCTCATTTAATATTTTAATTTATATACAATGGTATTATAAAATCTTAAACAAATCATTCTTAAATATATCAATCATGGTTGGCAAGGCCTTAAGGGGCGTTTGGTATGCTATGCGGCATATATTTTAGTTACTTTTCTGGGAATCTCTTTCTTGAATAAATAATTTCTGGGAAAGTTCAAGATACCCACCTATCTAGGTGGGAATGTTAAAAATGATCTTCCTTTGCATTTGAAGATTCTTCGAAATCCTATTTACTTGAAAAAAATTTTCTTGTGTCTTTTAACAAACATAGGCATATTTTATTTTAAGTGACATTCACAAGAATCTAAAAAATATGTCGCATACCAAACGCACCATTAGGGACATAGAGATTACATGAGTTATTTTTATCTTTTTAAGGAATTATTTTTTAACATATTTATAAAAATTAAAATTCTATCAATATTACTAAATGATCTATTTTTTAATCTAATTTAGAGAGAACTTTTAATAGATAGGATATTATTTTTATAAAATAAATATTTTTTTTTTTAGGCATGCCAGTAATAAACATTCAGAAGAAAAAAAATCTGACTATCTTGCCTTGTTGTATTTTATTTTACAAGAAAAAGAATGCGCTATTGTCACTCCTTTTAATTTATTATCACTCTTAATTTTTTATTTTAATAATATTTATGTATTAATATTTGAATTTTATTGGTTAAAAACATATATTTTAGATTATAAAATATTAAAAAAGGAAGTGACAATAGACAAAGATAGGTAGCAATAACATCCGGAAAGGAAAATGTTTTTATTAAATATGGTTCAAATGTAGTAAAATTTAAAATGATGTTTTTATTAAATATGGTTCAAATGTAGTAAAATTCAAAATGATTTATTATGTTATTAATACTCGAAGTAAGATTTATAACGAAAAAACAAGAGACTCATATTTGTTATCAGAAGTGATTTTTTTAAGCTGTAAAAAAAATTTTAAAACTTTTTAAAATAATGTTCAATTTTTAACTGAAAAACGAAAAGCTTTTTCTTTCGTTAAAAAAATAATCAAAAATTTTTATAACTACAAAATATAACTATCTAATATTCATTAGCCAATAATCTTTCCAAACACACCTTTAACACTACCATGAGAATCCAATATCCGGAGGAAGTATACATGTATTATACACTTGTGTGGAATATCATTGCATTCGATTACCAAATGTTATTAGAACTCATACTTAACACTATTGCTTTTCATTAGAACAACTCTATCATAAAGAAGAGCACTTAAAAGATCAAACCCTACTAAACAAGACTTATTCTACTAAGTGAGGTAATCAAGCCATACTAAAACCACCACAAAAATACATGGGAAAATTCAGTATGTAGATGATGTGCCTTTTGAAACAAAGCTATTCTCCGGGTTGATGAGCATACTTCATCCTAATTCTCAATTTGATCTCTAGAAAAACACACATCCAGACCACCGTGTTAGTTCCACCGAGTTGTTTCCAAATATAATACTCATCTAGCAAGCTACAACCCATGCCTAGCCTTACGGCAATAAAAAATGTAGGTTTAAAAAGATTAAGTTCGTTTTACAGCCTCAAAATCACGACATTTTTTGCAATTTCGTTTTCGTTCACCATTCATTATGTACAAAAGAAAACTCCCATGTTTTCCCCCAACATCAGGCTACTCTCTTTCAGTTCTTAGTTCTTCTGAGTGAGGATCTGATAACTCTAAATTCACCACTATCGTGTTTGTTTGGATGAAATTTCATTCGACCGAGGAGCCTTTATTGGAATTAATAGGTTTAATGCCATAATCGTCATCCTCGAGATCACTAAAAGATATGTCTTCTTCATTCACTATGGGGTGAGTTGTTCCACCATATTCCCCTAAATCAGAATCTTCCTCTGGCCATTCATCATCATCTTCGTAGTCATGAATAATAATTTGAGAGTGTCGGCCACATTTTTTATCCTTGTTATCTGTCTTAGTAATTGAAGTTTCCTCAATGACAGACTTATCAATGAAATGTGTTCCAGAACTTTCAATTGTGTGCTTCTCAGTTTCGTAATCTGCCATCTTGGACAATGTGGTTGGCTTGTATCCAAAACTATGAGGCACGTCATCAGAATAGGTATCTTCTAATAAGCTGGGATTAAAATCATCATGGTGTGCATTATCTTTTGAGTAGGAATCACTTCTTCCAAAATAACCAAATTCAGGCTTCATTTGTTTCTGCAATTCCTGCATCCACGTTGCTCTGGCTGCCATCACCTGCAAATTTTAAAACTAAGACATAGGAAAAGTTCAACTACCCATTAAGGTAGCTTTAAAATTTTACCTGAATGTAGAAGTGCACTTGAAATTAACCATGAACTTAACAGAGACAAAAATTCAACCAAACTAAGCAAAGAAACACTTCAATAAACCTTGTTAGATAAAGCAAATTTTCTTCATCACTAAACAATAATAGACTCAATCTCAATCTTGAAGAAGAAACAACTCCATTACCAATTCAATTATTAACCATCCAATTTTAATGCATACCTAAATCGAAATCAAGAGAACAAAACAGAAAGACATCTAACACATGATGTCAGAGTTTTCTCCCCAAGGATAATTACTTGTATATTTCTTCAAGTATGAGAGATAATATATTAGGAACACATTATAAGTACTAACAATACTAAGTTATCCAACTTCACGAAAGACAAAAAAAAAAAAAAAAAAAAAAAAAAAAAAAAAAAAACCTATTAACATCAGCAATGATGCAATTTTCAAAATGGAGAATCACATGTGAGATAAAATAAAGAAATAAGAAAATTTCCTCGGCATCAAATATTGCTCTGTGTTTTACAAAATGAAAAGAAAACTGAAAAAAATAAAGATTTTACAAATTGAGGACACAAGAAATAGATATGTACTCATTACAGTCCAAAGAACAGAAGAAAGACAGTGAATCAATAATGGAATGGTAATGATAATATAGTTCTAAAGCCAAAAGAGATTTCCCAACTGACATAGAAATTCATACATTACCATAGAGTATTGACAGTGAAAATCATTAATAAGAGACTAATGGTTTCATCTTTTTTCAGAGACAAATCATACAGTCCCCAAAGGAGTCCCAACAAATCAAACTGAAATATCTAAACTTTTGCAATCTATGAATTCTAGGATAAAACAATTCTGAATCGTTGAGAAAGACAAAAAATAGTATTCAACACAAGCCTCTTTAGCTGAAATAATCAAACTCCAAAGTAAACTAAGTGCAACACTGATCAGCATGAACCAAAGGAATCAATGCCATAGTAAGAAACATTTTGCACTTCATATTTGTCTGCCCGGTTTGCTATTGAAACTGATTACTTACAAACTGTTCTCCCAGCATCAAGGACTTTGCTATGCATTTGCCACTTAATTATAAAGGATGACAGGTCATGCTTATTTCAGAATTTAGCTCCAAGAAGATGATGGTGAAAACCACCTATTTCCAAACTGCATGCATTCCATCAAATGAAGATACTACATCCATTTCTAATCCTTAGGGTTCAGGCAAATACAATTATATAAATAAAAAGATATTGAAAACAACTTAAAACTTCTTCATCAATAGCATCTTTAAGGGTTTGCAAAATAAGATCACTGCAAGCGAGACTTAAAAGTTAAAAGGCCAGTGAAACTGACCTGGGGTGTAGACAAAATCCCCGCATCTTGTTTATTAAGCCTTGAATGCAAAAGCACAAAGTAGACTTTCCAGAAATAACTTTCACTCATATGGCTAGGACATAGTTCAATTCTGAGCGCAGCTAGTCTAGGAGCAAGTCTTTCAATGACCATGGCATGCTCTTGTTGGGCCTCAGACATTTCAAAATCTACAAGTAGAATGCATCATTAGTTGCGGGTAGATAGCCAAAAAAACATTATTACAAAAATTGAAGCACAAAACATTTGAATTACAGCATCTAACACTGTCAACATATTATAGTCAAAGCTACGAGGCATGTTCGAAACGCTATAATTCATCAACGAGAGTGGCTACAACTAGAAGCAATTTTAAATTGAAATGGGTAATAAGTATCCAAGCTGTGATCTGATCTATTCATCTAATAAAGAAACAATACGACATTTACTTCTGTAGACGGCAAGAAGTTCAAAGGAAAGAAAGCACAATGCATATATAATTGAAGGAGATTGATTACCTTCGTTGTCATCTTCCTCGTCAATAGGAAAATCCAACCACGTCTCAGGATGCATCGAAATATTCATGGCGAATGTCAAAACTTCCTCTGTAATCCCAACAGCGCGCTCGAAAACCGAAGTCAGTTCGCCCGAATCGGATCCGAGTGAAGCCGAGTTCGGGTCAGGATAACCCGTGTTAAACGCTTCTTGTTCTGCGTCCGAAGAATGATTGGAAACCGCAGCGTGATCGAGGTGCTGTAGTTCATTGGAAGAAACAGCATGATCGGGTTGATCAGAAACGAAATAAGCAGGATCAGATTGGGAAGATGTTGGAGGAGGAGCGAGGAAGGAGGCCATTCCCCAGAATTGGCGGGTTATGGTTTGCTTGATTTCGTCGAGGTCCTCTTTGACTCCACGCCCTTGCGCTTTTTCGTCTTCTTCTTCTTCTTCTTCTTCTTCTGATCCAAGTGCATTTTCAGGTGGTTGATTTTGATGTTGTGAGGACGAAGTTGGTGGGTCGAGTACGATGTCGTTTTCATTATCTCCGTCGTCATCGATTCGGAGAGATTTTTCCAGCGAACGAGCAAGCCATGACATTCTTCCCTTATTTTAAAAGAAAAAGGATGGGAGATCGGTAGAATGTGCCTGGCGAAAGGTTTATCGTTTCGAATTTTTGATTGACGAGGTTAAAGAGGGGTAGAGGGTGTGCGTCAGATCGGGTGTTTGCGCATTACCATGGTCGTCTCTGCACCCAAACTATTAGCTAATGACGGAATGGTTGGAAAATACAGATGAGACAATGGGGATATCGATCCGGCACGTGCATAATAGAATAATGAATTGACCAACAAATCCATTATGCTTTCTTTTTTCGTAAATTTTTGTAACTTGTGTTGATGGAACAAGTCAATAATAATTAAATTAAATTTTTTAAATGTTAGATTTGATTTTTTTATTATATCTTCTGTGTACTTATTAAATTTTTTACCCTTCATTATTTAATAAATTTTTTTTATAAAATTTGATTAGTTGCTAATCATTATTAATGTGTGTCCTATGGGCACAAGATAAAAACTTTTTTTTCTCTTCATTTTTTTTTCTTTTGTCAATACTAGTGCAGTAATTCCATTATTTTGTGCAACGCATTAACCAAATTTTATCTTGGACAAGTTGATCGGGTAGTTAAAAAGTACTATTTTAAACAGTAATTTTTTAGTTTGAATATTTTTAAATGTACTTTTGTCTATAAAAAAATTATTAAACAAAAATTGGGTTTTATCTTTTAAACGTGAACATAAATATAAATGTAAATATTTTTATTTTTATTATATAGGAAAATTAAGTATTAGTAATTAAATTATGTTTTTTCTGTTTTTGCATTCGAATCTCACCTATACGAAATTCTGGAGGGTCAACGTTAATTACGCAATGTGAACGAATTAATCTTATTTTAAGAGTGAGAAAACTCGTGATTATACCAAAAAAAATATGTTTCTCTTTTAAAATCAAATTGAGTCATTTGTTGGATAACTTTGTTATATAGAGTCTATTTGATTTATTTTTGTTTTTTTTTTAAATTGTATCATAAAATAGGTTTTAGAAACTATTTTTTTTAAAAAAATGAGTTTTTATTACAAATTAATATGAAAAAAAAACTAAACTAAAACAACTTGTAGGTATTTCTAAATTTTACTTTTTAAAAACTAAAAACAATATATCATTCGCGAAAACTGTTTTTAAAAATTAATCTAAAAAATAAATTAATTTTTGCATTTTTTATTTTTAAAAACATAAAATATTCTCAAAACTACTACCAGTAAACAAACAAACCCCTATTTACTAAAAACAGTGTGATTGAAAATAATACTAATGTATTAACTCTTGCAGTAAATATAATTCACACTTTTATACTAATTTGAGCCATAAAAACTTAAAAACATATATTTTTTTTGTTTTACGATGATTTTTTTTAATGTTTTTTTGATATTGAAAGAAAAATTAAGCATTGATCTAATAAGTAAAAAAAAAAAAAAAAGAGAATTAAATAGTCTTTTTCTCAGTGTCCCTCCTTACATAAGATATAATAGGGTAGTGGAGAATAATGTGTGTCAAATGAAATAAAATTAGACATAAAATATATTTTTAATCTTTACAAAATACATTACTTTTAGAATTAAAGGCTTATACATTGGAAAAATATTCATTTTTCTTGACATATGTTTCAACTTTCAAATATGTTTTTATTTTGAAAATGGCGAAATTGATAACTCGGTCCTGTTACTTATTTTTTTGTTTCGATTTAGTCTTGTAACTATTAAATGTTTCAATTTGGTTCTGTAACTTTTTTTTTTTATTTCAATTTGGTCATGTAACTATTAAACATTTTGATTTGATCTTGTCACTTATTTTTCTGTTTTAATTTGGTCCTGCAACTTTTTGTTTTTGTTTGAATTTGATTTTGATATAAAGGACGAATTTGTTGGATGAAAAATAAGTTACAAGATCAAATCGAAACAAGAAAATATGTTATAGGACGAAGTTAAAACGTTTAATAACTACAGGACCAAATCGAAACAGAAAAATAAGTTACAGGACCAAGTTAAAATATTTAATAGTCACAAAATCAAATCAAAACAAAAAATAAGTTACAGGACTAAACTATTAATTTGACCTTTTAAAAACTGTGCTTCGTTGGACTTTGGCTAATTCATATTGGCTGTCTTTTTTTTTTTATAATCATTGTTAAACAGTAGATTTAAATTATTAAGAAAATGTCTTATTTTCTCTAATTATTGAGAAAAAAATAAGCTTAAGATTTAAAGAGCCCATATAAACAATTGTCATAAAATTTCTTTTAGAAGCATAAGAGTTTAAAATTTGTTTTTTTTATTCAATTTCATGTCCAAGGTGACTTTTACTATTATTTTTTATTTGTGACTTTTTTCATCTTCCTATATGTTGAAAGTAACTTTACATTTGTCTTTGTTGTTCTGTCACTTTTTTTATCAATCTTGAAATCAAAAATAAAAAAAGTTGAAAAGTAATATAATGATAAAAATAATAGAATGGCATAAATATCTATAAAATAGTGTGACATTGGAACAAGATAAAAATAGATGAATGATAAAAAGATAATCTAAATTGAAAGAGACAATAAATATTAAATAGTGTCACCTAACGCCTATAGAATATATAGAAGTAAATAATAAGTTTCTTTTTTTTTTTAACTATCATAAGTAAAAATGTTAATCAAGTTGGACAGGTGGCATATATAGTAGAAGTAATGGTCATATTAACATGGATAAAAAGAGAATCAAGTTGAAGAGGTAATTATAGTGCCTAATTAAAAAAATATTCTTCTTTTTATATTATAGAAGATGACAAATAGTAGTTTTTGTATTATGAATATTTAATGTATTATTACTATTAACTTACATTTATTTTATTATATATATTTCATATATTTTTATTGATCCTATCACTTTTAATATTACTTTATTTATTTATTTATTATTATTATTATTAGGATAAACTATACTTTTTAGTCCTATATAGTATAATAAAGTTTCAATGTGTATATTTATTTTGATATACTTTGGTTTCATATGTTATATTTTTTTGTCAAATTGGTTTTTTTCATTAATTTTGTCTAATTGAGGTATAAGAAAGGTTGAATTGATGTCGTTTTACGTCTAAATATTGATTAAAAAAATGCTACATAAGAAACTAATTGATAAAAGGGTTTTTTTAACCTGTGCAATATTGCACAGGTTAAGAAACTAAAGGTAGAAAGTTGTTATTGGAAGAAACAAAAATTTAATGTGACTGTGTTTGAAATACAATTTTAATGTTATATTTTCTTTCTATATTTAGTTTCGTGTAATATTGCACAGATTATAAAACTTCTTGATAAAAAAGTATAACATAAGGAACAAAAGTGTTTTTAAAAAACATACATAAGAGACTAAAGAGAATCGGAATAAATATAAGGACCAAATTCATTCAAAAGACATGCAACAAAAGAGACCGAAATGAATCAAAATAAATATAAGGGATCAAAATAAAACTTTCTTATAAGGGACCAAAAGTATAATTTAGCTCTTTAATCATTAATTTTTGGCTTAATTGTAATTTTGGTCACTCTTGTTTTTAATTTGGGTAATTTTGGTTTCCCGGGTTTCAAATAGACGATTTTGGTCCATTCGTTAGTTTTTCTTTCAAATTAGCCAAGATTTTTAATCAATCTAGTGACAAGATGAACTAAGATCATTCACGGATAGAATGTATTCTAAAAACCTATTAATTAGTTTTAATTTTTTTTCCTAATTATTTTTAATAAACGATTTGAAATATGTTGCCAATTCAGAGAAAAATTATCACTAAATTAATATTTTTTGAAAATTTTCTATTTGTAAATGATGTTGGTCCTTCTGTCATTAATTTAAAGAAAAATTATCACTGAAATGATTAAAAATTGTGGCTAATTTAAAAGAAAAACTAACAAAAAGAATTAAAATCGCTCATTTTAAAAACAAGATGAATCAAAATTACCCCATAAAAAACTAAGAGAACAAAATTACAATTAAAACTTTTTTTTATCATTCCCTTCTTATATTACCATACATCCCAAAAATAAAATGCATGCCCATAGTTTTTCAATTATGAATTATTAAGTTTGTACTAGTAGATAAGGATTATTATTATATCATTTTATTTATCCTTTCAATATTCTACCTTTTATTATTGTATAAAATAGAGATTAAATAAAAAAATTAAATATATTTTTCTTTTTTGAAAATTTTATTAACAAGTAATATATTTTTTATTGAGAAAATAATAGGATATATAAAAAGAAGCAAGAAATTGACCAAAACAAAATAATTTAGTTTGGGGTAAAGCTGGTTATTAACCTCTAACCTTGCTCTCATCATTTTGGCTTCTGCTATCAGAATAGGTTTATCCGTTCTTTTGAGATCCTTCAATTTAAGGAGCCCGCTCACAACAGGGAGAAAAGCAAAATCGTTTTCACAATAATTAAAAAAAAAAAACAGAATCGTTTTCAAAATTTAAATACTCCATATGAATAACGCATGCTATAAATTATGTCTCTTGTCTTGTCTTCCCCATTTTAAATTACTACAGTTTTAAATAGAGTCACACAGGCTACATACAGTGTCCCAATCTTGACCACGCCTAATCCAGATTCCAGAATCTTTCTCATTGACCAATAACCATTAGCTTTCTTTGCGCAGAAAAAAAAAAAAAGGAGCAAAATTTGCTATCCAATTTTTATTTTTTTTTCCCAGGCAGTATACGATTAGTGTGATTTTAAGAATACATAAGGATCAAACTTGATTCTTGTGTGCAAAGAAATACTTTGTTCAGAAAATTTATATTCACTTCGATTATCTTTTTACTTTAAAAAAAAAATTAATTTCCACTGAGAATAACTTTGATGTACAGTAAAAAAAATATGGTTACATATATTCTACGCTAATATATGAGTCACCTCGACTATAAATCAAACTTGATACAATATTAAAAACAAAAATTCTGGACCGTTACATTATCATTTTCGATGATCTTACCACTCAGCTTCCAATAATTTCGATTTCAACGGCACACACAAGTGATAGATAGACCAGGTTCATGTTGATTTTGATTTTGAATTGCCAACCAACACTAACCAACCAAGTCGTGGATTTGCAGTTTCTGACTTGCTCTATCTTAGAAACTAAAAATGAAATCCTCCATATATATGGTCAAATAAAAATTTATGTACTATACAATGAAAATAGCAGAAAAAGAAATCAGAGTTAGGATTGATTGCACTGAAAACGTACTTATATGAAGTTATGAACAAAAATCTCTAAACTTTCATTGTATAGTTGTAGTAAGCATACACTTAGAAATAAAAAAACTAGTAGAGTAATCAACGCTACACATTTTCAAAAACTGAGCAGACATCTGCTTCAACCCCGGATTACAACCACTCTGAATGACAAGAAGCAATTTCGCGGCCAATCCAGCCTCCACAGCCTTTGAACCACATTCTTCTGGAAAAACCTTACAGATACTCCACAAAATGGACAAGGCGAATTCAGTACAATTCTCCGACACCCTCATCAATAACTTGACCACATTCGGAATCATCTTTGGACATTCTTTCAAAGCCAATTTCCCCTCTGGAATAGTAGACAACACTTGAAGTATGTACAGAGCTATCTCTAAGCACTCTTTGTTCAAATTGGGCAAAAGCTCAATTAATTGAGGTACAGCACCAACACTCACAACGGATCTTCTTACCGATTCGCGAGAAGTTATAATCTTGAGTAATAAGAGCCCAGTTAAAACTCCATTTGGGTGTTTCTTATCCCTCACTAATCTCAATAAGCCAACCAAGAGACTCAAGCTTGAAACGAATTCAGAGCAATTCTCTTCAATTAGCAACATTTCTATCAATTTGGCACAATTCATCTTTGTTTGAATTGTTCCCTCGTTCATAATGTCCACCAATAAAGAAACCTTGGCGGGTTGCATAAGATTTTTCTTGAATTCCGAACTTAGCTCCAAATTCACGAGAATCCCAACGGCTTCGGACCCAACCGCGTGGGAAGTGAAAGGACCTAACAGAGAAGAAATCAGAGCAAGCCCAGCGTTTTCCGTAACGGTTTTTCTGGTGGACGCGTGGGAATCGACGAGTTTCCGAAGGTCTTTAAGAGCGCGAACTCTGTTTTGACCCTTGAGGCTGTTGAGGGAGTTCAAGATGTCCAAGGCGGTTCCTTGGACATCCTCGAACTTGTTCTTCATAGAAAAGTACTTGTGGGAGAACCAAGTGACGATGAAGTGGTTGAGGGTTGTGTTTGGAGTGAGGGAATCGTCCCAAAGGTGTTGCATCGTTGTGGGACAAGTGTTGTGACCGAGGGAGAACCATTTGAGGATGTTGGATCTGTCGTAGGTTTGACCAGTGCATAGAGTGACAGGGTCGATCATTGGCTGGAGCGAAATTGGGCAGATGAAAACCGATGGAACTTCAATTGATTCCATTTCCTCAATCAGCGTTTTGAGATCGAATTCCATATGGATTCCTTTGACGGTGGTTTTAAGATGCAGGACGTCGAGCTTTCCGGGCATTGTTGAAGAAACAGAGGGGAGGGTGTGGGGGAGTAGAGAGAAGGAAGAAATGATGAAAGGAGGTAACTTTGCTTTTTGGGTGGTTTATGAGTGAGTGAGAAGGGTCTCTTTTGGCTGGTCAAAAAAGTAGTAGTGGGATACTTATTCATGATTGAGGACTAATTTTATCTCTAATATCAAGGCTCCGCCAAAAGTAACACATCATTTACTATTAGTCTATTACTGCCTACCGGTTCACCTTGGACCCTGCACCACACGTGCACTCAGTAACACTAACACGCTGTTTTTATTTCCAGTCACTCACTCCTTTATTTATATTTCCTCTCTCTTTTTTTTTCTTTCTCTCTCTTTATCTCTTTGCACATCAAAGTTGGAATGTGAGAGTAACGAGGGACAACCTGAGACAGATAGTCAAAAAGGTTGTAACCACCAAACAAATTATATTTAAATAATTCAATTACACCATAACAAGAAATCAAGAATAAGACCGCCAGGATCATAAAAAATTGTGACTATGTTTTCGGCGTTCAATATCGTCCAAACTCTAAACTGCGCTTCCATTTTTTACTTTTCCTTCTTCTAAGTTTTACGAGTATTTTTCAAATATGATTATTAATTAATTCCTTCAGCGATAATAAGAGGAGGAGTCCTTAATTAAAAAAGAAGCAAGTGCACGAGGGCAGGGCATGCAATTGTTTCGCTTTTCGTCAAAAGTGGTCAAAAACAACTGTCAGAAAGCAAATAGAGAATGGAATTCTAAGCAAAAGTAATTCCAGATTTCCAGTCAACAATTTTTTGTTGGCAACTTGACCGAGGGCCAAAGACACTGCCTCGTACGAAGCCTTTGAACCCAAGCTGCTTTCTATCTTTAAATTAGTCTCACTTGACTAAAGTAGATTTAACACATTCATATAGATCCTAAATAAATTACTCCCTCGTTCTTTTTTATTATGTATCTCTTTATTAAAAAAAATTTGTTTATTAATATCTATTTCTTTAGACTTTTAAGAATGTATTTATTATCTTTTTCTTATTATATTCCTAGTAATAAAATGAATAAGAGTAATTAATACTCTTTCCGATCCTATTTATAAGACATTTTCAACCGAATTACACAGATCAACAAAAGTAGTTATGTTTAGTTAATTTTAATGGTTTTCTCAAAAAGTGTATGAAATATTATTTTTATCCTTCATTGAATAATGTGTTAGCCAATTATAATTAAGGAGTTAAAATAGTTCATGCATTTAATAGGGATAAAAAAGAAAAGAAGCAATAAATGCATCATAGAAACTATAAAATGTCTTATAAAAAGGACCATGAAAATCTTCTAGATGGTGTCTTATAAATAGGACCAGAGGAAATATAACTTTCAAACATTAAGGGCACAAGAGAAGGAAGAGCAATCAATGAGAAGCCAATAATATTCCTCCAAAGCATTTATTAGCCCTACTCCTAACAATGTTAATAACTCTCTACCGGTATGTGGTGAATGAATTACTATTACTCCATAAAATTAAATTTTATAATTTAAAAAGTATAGGAGTAAAACAGAAAAATAGATGTTAAAATTTTGTGATCCAAGAATATTAAATGAGTTTTTTAATATTTGTGTTTTTTGTTTAGAAGACACGTAAAAAGAAACAGAGGGCGTAATAATTATATTGTGTCTATTTCTCGTTTAAATCAATTGGGACTTGAAACTCCAAAAATCGTGCCTATCCGTGAAGCTCATGAACAAATTTAGAGTTGTTTGGTTTGCATTTTATTTTTTTATTTTTATTTTTTGTTTTTTGAAATTTTATAAAAAAAATTAAAATTATTGAAAACAGAATTTTAATTTTCAGTATTTTCAAATAAAAATGTAAATGCAAATCAAACAGCGGACCTGTTTGGTTTCACCGTTTTCTATTTTCATTTTCGGTTAAAACTGAAAATATTACTGAAATTACATATGGTTCAATTTTTGAAAATATTTTCAAAACTAACATAAAAATTGAAAACAAAATTTGTTCGTTTTCACCGTTTCCTTTATAGACGTCTGAGAATGGAAACACGTAGAAGCGGTGGTATAATTGTAAATATAATTAAAATTTGTCTTCGTGTAGCAGTTCGAATCACATTAACGCTCTTTATTCATTTTCCCTACCTTTTCTTCTCACAAGCACGTATAAGATTTTTGCTGTGCACATTGAGTAGTCTTGGTGGTTCTGATTTTTTTTTTAAGAAGATTATTTGGTAGGACCTTGACACAAGAGACTTTGAAGAAAAAATAAAATAAAATTTGCAGCTAGACATGAGAGACTGATTAACACTATAACTACAAATTTTTACATGATGATTTTTCGTTCCCATATCATTTATAACTTAACAATATATTCTCATTTAATTTATTTTTAGAATCTATAAATGAATAAATGAATGTTTCTATATTATATTTCTAAATACAATCTTATTTAAATAAATTTAAATCTCTAGAAAATAAAATAAAAAATTGAAATTAAATAAGCCAAATACGTTTTCAATATTCTTATTTTCTGAAAATAGAAAATGACATTCTAAAACAAACAAGTTTTTTAAAATCATGAAAATGTGAAAATAAAAACAGTTTTTCAAAAAATAAAAACAAAAAATGAAAACAAAAAATGTTTTCATAAACCAAACACATCCTTAACTTTCC
>JAYESC010000008.1:22500-40000 GCA_037177725.1 Cyamopsis tetragonoloba
AGGTCTATAGACGGAATTAAAAATTTTGATAATATATCCAAATCTATTCCTTCTTGGTTGAAAGAAATTCCTATGGCCCCAACAAATAAAGTAAACAGTACTAATACAAACATAGAAAATCGCATAGTATTGTCCGATTCATGAGGATATAAACAAGCAGTTTTTTTAGTACCGGAAATATCTATAAAAAGACGTGTTATACTTTTGACATTTCGATTAATTCGATGTGGATATGTGTTCTTCCAAAAAAAAGAAGTCCTTTCATTATTATTCATTGTTAATAAAGTTAATAAAGTAATTTTTTTTTTTTTTTTTACTTCTTTACCCCATAAAGATATTGAATAGAATGAACTCTTTTTTTTTCCGTTGAAATTTTGAAAATGAACGTTTAAATATCCTTCAAAAACAAGTAAATAGATCCGAAACATATAAAATGCAGTTAATCCTGCTGTGGAACAAGCCATTATTGCGAAAATTGGTGAATACAACCAACTATCATTAAGAATCTCATCCTTGGACCAAAAACAAGCAAAAGGTGGAATACCACAAAGAGAAAGTGTACCCATTAAAAAAGCAGTTTTTGTAATTGGTGTATGTTTTGTTAAACCGCCCATAAGAACCATATTTTGACTTTTCTCTGGAGAATATCCAACAACAGCTTCCATTGAATGAATAATGGATCCGGATCCTAAAAACAACAATGCTTTTGAATAAGCATGAGTAATCAAATGAAATAAAGCGGCTCGATAAGAGCCCATACCTAGAGCTAACATCATATAACCCAATTGAGACATTGTAGAATAGGCCAAATTTTTCTTAATATCTTTTTGAGCAATAGCTAAAGTAGCTCCTAAGACTACTGTTATTATACCTATGAAAGCTATTCCATTCATTATGGAGGGTATAACTAGGAAAAGGGGCAGAAGTCGAGCTACAAGAAAAATTCCCGCCGCTACCATAGTAGCAGCATGTATAAGAGCAGAAATAGGAGTAGGTCCTTCCATAGCATCCGGTAACCATACATGAAGGGGAAATTGGGCAGATTTGGCAACTGAGCCACAAAATAACAAGAGGGCACACAAAGTAACAAAAAAAAGATTAACCTCATTTTTCGAAATCAAGTTATTCAATATTTGAAACAAATCCCGAAATTCCAAACTACCCGTTAGCCAATAAAGACCTAAAATTCCTACTAATAAACCAAAATCTCCTAGACGATTAGTTACAAACGCTTTTTGACAAGCATTTGCCGCAATAGGACGTGTGAACCAAAAACCTATTAATAGATAAGAACACATTCCAACCAATTCCCAAAAAATATAAATTTCTATCAAATTCGCACTAGTAACTAATCCCAACATTGAAATATTAAAAAAAGTCATATAAGCAAAAAATCGCAAATATCCTTGATCATGAGACATATAATTATCGCTATAAATAAGAACCAGAATGCCAACGGTAGTGATTAATATTGACATAATAGAGGTAAGTGAATCGATCAAGTAACCAAACTCTAATGACAGATCATTATTTATAGTCCAAGACCATACATATTGATAGATAGAACTGTTGTTGATTTGATGAATAGACAGATCGACTGAATAAATCATAACTATAGTTAAGAATAAAATACTAGGAAAAGCCCACACACGGCGAAGATTTTTTGTTGTCGTGGGAAAAAGTAGAAGTCCCATTCCTATTAACATAGGAACTGGAAGTGGAATGAAAGGTATGATCCATGAAAAGTGATGTGTATAATCCATACAAATAAAAATAAAGAATAAAAAATCTTTTGATTCTTAATGAGTTTTGTTTTATCTCTTTTGTAAAGGGTTCGGTTAATAAAAAACGTGAACATAGAAATCGAATTATCTATTATGAATTATTCTGAATCTTTGCACAATACTTCTAATATTCCAAAGTACAAAATCAAAAATGGCCAATAACAAAATTTCTAGTGAAAAAAAAATAACCTTTTTTTATCTTTTTAGTACTATTTATTACTATGTAATAAATAAAAAAATTCAATTATTATAAAAATTATTATAAATTTTTAAATTATAATTTAAATTATAAATAGAAAAACGAAAATTTTTGTAATAATTGAATTTTAAATTTGACAATTAAAAAAAAAAAAATTGTATTGTATTTGTATAGAGTGAGGATAAATAATTACAGCAAAACTAAGAACATTCGTTTATTTTGACATGAATCATAAAAAACAATTCATATGCCATGAACAAAAAAATCATCATTTTATTATTAAATTCAGAAAGATTAGTTCATTTTTGAACTAATTGATTATCTTCTATTATAATAAAAAGATATCTATGTTTGGAAAAATTAAGAAAAAGGGTTATAATATTCAATGTTTTACTTTAGATAGAAAACAAAAAAAAAAAGAGGAATTAAGATAGATAAGATATATGGTTAATTAAATAATAATTCGTTTTGATTTACAGAAGAAAAGAAGAAATGTCTTTCACATCGAACGATAGCAATGAAAAAACTATACTAGTTGGATGGCAGTTCCAAAAAAGCGTACTTCGATATCAAAAAAAATCATTCGGAAGAATTTTTGGAAAAAGAGGGGATATTGGAAAGCATTGAAAGCTTTTTCATTAGCGAAATCGATTTTTACAGGGAACTCAAAAAGTTTTGTAACAAATACAAACCTGAATTAGCTCGATTCAAAGAATATTCTTTAATACTAAATCCTTTGAATGGAGTGCTTAATTGTGGATCGATAAATTCACTATTTTTCTTTCATTGAAAAAAACCGAAATGCATTTATTTATATTCAAAAAATGAAATAAATAATAAATTAATAAATGAGTCATTAAAAAGTACACATTAAAAAGTAAAAGTACAAAAGAACAATTTTTTTTTTCATTCCTGGATTGAAGTCAGAACTATCTAGTGACAACAGTGTTTTTTTGAAAGAAAAAGTCTAAACTAACAAAAATACATTCTCGATTGTTAAATGTTAAAACTGACACTTGAAACGAAAAAAGAACGAGAATAAAAATTTGTATTGAAATTGAAATCTTCCATTTTTTAAATGATTTTTTATATTTACAATAATCTAATTTTTTGTATTTAGTAAAAAAAATTCATATATATATAAATATAAAATTCTTCTATTTAAAACATATTATTCAAAATGAATTAGATTATATATAAATTTATATATTCTATATTAATTTATATATTTTTCTATATATTCTTTTTATTTATATATTATTTATATATTATTCTATATTAATTTATATATTTTTCTATATATTCTTTTTATTTATATATTAGAATAAATTGAATAATAAATCCAAAATTTTTATAATATATCCAAATTTATTATAATATATATATATTAATATATATATATTATAATAGAATTCTTTAAATTCTTTAATGTTTAGTAAAAAAAATGTTTAGTAATAAAATATTTCACTTTAATTGATTCTTTCAATCTCGACGATTGACTAAAAATAGGTTATTATGATTTTGAGTAAGCCGCTATGGTGAAATTGGTAGACACGCTGCTCTTAGGAAGCAGTGCTAAAGCATCTCGGTTCGAGTCCGAGTGGCGGCAGGATAATCTGATCTTCGAAAAGAATAAGTCCTATAATGAATTCAATTCCCGATTTCTATTCCTAGTATTGAGACCTTTTTATATAAAAAAAATATGATATTTTCAACTTTAGAGCATATATTAACTCATATATCCTTTTCGGTCGTATCAATTCTAATTTCAATTCATTTGATAACCTTATTAGTCACTGAAATCGTGGGATTTTATGATTCGTCCAAAAAAGGCATGATAATAACCTTTTTCTGTATAACGGGATTGTTAGTTACTCGTTGGTTTTTTTCGGGCCATTTACCATTTAGTGATTTATATGAATCATTAATCTTTCTTTCATGGAGTTTTTCCATTTTTTATACGCTTCCAGGTTTTAAAAAACATAAAAACCATTTAAGTACAATAATTGCACCAAGTGTTATTTTTATCCAAGGCTTTGCTACTTCGGGTCTTTTAACCGAAATGCATCAACCCACAATATTAGTACCCGCTCTACAATCCCATTGGTTAATGATGCACGTAAGTATGATGATAGTCGGCTATGCAACTCTTTTATGTGGATCATTATTATCAGTAGCTATTTTAGTTATTACATTTCGAGAACTCATACAAATTCTTGCTTTTACCAAGAATTTGTATTTTTTAAATGAATCATTTTCTTTTGCTGAAATCAAATACATAAATATGAATGAAAAAAATAATGTTTTACAAAAAACTTCTTTTTCTTCTTCTAGAAATTATTATAGGTCTCAATTTATTCAACAATTGGATCGTTGGGGTTACCGTATTATTAGTCTAGGTTTTATCTTTTTAACGATAGGTATTCTTTCAGGAGCAGTCTGGGCTAATGAGGCATGGGGCTCATATTGGAATTGGGATCCAAAGGAAACTTGGGCCTTTATTACTTGGACCATATTCGCTATTTATTTACATACTAGAAAAAATCAAAAATTGGAAGATGTAAATTCTTCAATAGTGGCCTCTATGGGCTTTCTTATAATTTGGATATGTTATTTGGGAATCAATCTATTAGGAATAGGCCTACATAGTTATGGCTCATTTTCATCTAATTGAATTAAAGTGAGTAAAGAACCTGACAAATACAAATATGGAAAGTGTATATATGAAAACTTCCCATAAATCGTCGAGAACCCTTTAAATCAAGTACTATAGTGATTCTAAGGGGTTCTCACAAACAACAAAATATTCGATTACAATTCAAATTCATTTTTTTATTAAGTTAATCCAACGGAAAAAATCTTTTTTTTCATTGTACATAGGAGTTATTTCTCTTTTTTTTTGTTGTATTCATTTATTCACGAAAAATATCTATAAAAAATTAGATAGAATAGCTTCAACTTTATCAACCGAGAATGAGAAAATGAAATCCGGATAAATACCAATAGCTATTACGGGTATAAGGATAGAAATCGAAATAAATAATTCTCTTGGCCCAGAATCAAAAAAATAAGAGTTTGGTGTATTAAAAAGCTTGTATCCATAGAACATCTGCCGTAAGAGGGATAATGAATAAATAGGAGTTAATATCATTCCAATTGCTGTTACAAAAGTAATTAGTATTTTTGTCATTAAAAGATATTTTTGACTGGTAATTATTCCAAAAAAAACGATCAATTCTGCAATAAAACCGCTCATGCCCGGCAATGCAAGAGAAGCCATCGATAAGATAGTGAAAACTGTGAATATTTTTGGCATTGGTATAGCCATTCCGCCCATTTCGTCGAGATAAAGAAGACGTAGTCTATCATAACTAGTTCCTGCCAAGAAAAAAAGCGCGGCGCCAATAAATCCATGAGAGATTATTTGTAAAATAGCCCCGTTGAGCCCCGTATCGCTTATAGAACCAATTCCTATAATTAGGAAACCCATATGAGATACCGAGGAATAAGCTATTCTTTTTTTTAAATTACGTTGACCAAGAGATGTTGAAGCTGCATAGATTATTTGAATTGAACCTAATAGCATTAACCAGGGACAAAATATAGAATGAGCGTGGGATAATAATTCCATATTAATTCGAACCAACCCATATGCTCCCATTTTTAATAAGATTCCGGCTAAAAGCATACAAGTGCTGTAATGTGCCTCTCCGTGGGTGTCTGGTAACCATGTATGTAAGGGTATAATCGGCAATTTGACAGCAAAAGCAATAAGAAATCCCATATAGAATATTATTTCCAGTGCCACGGGATACGATTGATTCGTTAATGTTTCAAAATTTAATGTTGGTTCATTAGAACCATATAAACCCATACCCAGAATTCCCATTAATAAAAAAACAGAACTTCCCGCAGTGTACAAAATAAACTTTGTAGCTGAATACAAACGTTTCTTTCCTCCCCACACGGATAAAAGTAGATAAACGGGAATTAATTCTAATTCCCACATGATGAAAAAAAGTAAAATGTCTTGAGAAGAAAATGGTCCTATTTGACCGCTATACATTGCTAACATGAGGAAATGGAATAATTGGGATTCTCGAGTAACCGGCTGAGCCGCTAAAGTGGCTAAAGTGGTGATAAATCCAGTCAGTAAAATAGGCCCTAGAGAGAGTCCATCTATTCCGAATCTCCAGTAAAAATCAAAAAAATTGATCCATTTATAATTCTCTGTCAGTTGGATTAGTGGATCATCCAATTGGAAATGATAACAAAATGCATAGGTTGTTAGAAGGAGATCTATTAAGCATATACAAATAGTATACCATCGGATTATCTTATTTCCTCTATGAGGAAATAAAAAAATGAATGAACCCCCAGCTATTGGCAAAACTACAATTATTGTTAACCAAGGAAAAAAATTCATGATAAAAATAAGATACACTTGAGCCAGAAAAACCCGCGCTCAAAATATTTTCTATTTTGAGCGCGGGTTTTTCCCAGTAAAAAAAAAATGTATTCGTGTGTGTGTTTTTTGAAACGTATCAATAAGCTAGACCCATGCTTCGAGTTGTTTCATGCCATAAATAAACTCGAACACTTAAGAAATCCGTCGGACAGGCGGATTCACACCGCTTACAACCAACACAGTCCTCTGTTCTTGGGGCAGAAGCAATTTGCTTAGCTTTACACCCGTCCCAAGGTATCATTTCTAATACATCTGTGGGGCAAGCTCGGACACATTGAGTACATCCTATACATGTATCATAAATCTTTACGGAATGTGACATTGGATCTATAGTAATCTTTGAACATCAAAAATTAAAAAATTTCGATCTAGTAAACTCATAAATGAATCCTATATTTAGACACCAGATGAATCAATGATTTGTCAGAATTTTGTTAATAAAAATCGACTTCTAGATGAATTCATAAGGAGAGAATAGGACCAAGATACTTTGATTTCTTATGTTTTCGCAAACATGATCATAAGTTGTGTAACATACATGCTTGATGAATATTATACTATTCTAAATTATACTTTTTATTTTATGATTAATACTATTTATTCAACAAATTCGATTGATTGATACGGGTTGATTTTCGGTTACGATAAATTGAGGAAACAATAGCCGGTCCGATAGCTGCTTCAGCTGCTGCAACAGCTATAACAAAAATTGAAAAAATATTTCCTTTTAATTGGCGACTATCAAAAAAATCAGAAAAGGTTACGAGATTTATATTAACTGCATTCAGTATAAGTTCAAGACACATAAGGGCTCTAACCATATTTCGGCTCGTGATCAATCCATAGATACCTATAGAAAATAAATAGGCACTCAAAACAAGTACATGTTCGAGCATCATTGACCAACTCCTTATCAATTTTGATTCATTTCAATATGAACAACAATTCAACGGATTCGATTGACTAAAGAATATAACAAGTCTGCAACAAAATAATAAATATATTATATCGGCACTAAAAAAAGGATTTTCTACATAAATACTTTTTCACGTTCACATAGAATTCAATGGAAATAACTGTGATAAAATCGAACAAAATTCAATTTTTATTTATAATATAAGTTCTAAAGATTTTTTACTGGCGCGCCACGACAATTGCACCTATCAAAGCAGCTAAAAGAATTATTGAAATGAGTTCAAATGGAAGAAAAAATTCTGTTGATAAATGAATTCCAATTTGTTGACTAGTATTTATCAAATCTTGCTCTATAATCTGATTTGGTCTTGTAGTCCAAATAATCCCGTACCATGATGTATCTGGAATAGTAGTTATTAATGAGACAAAAATACTTGTACAAACCATCAAAGTAATTCCATCCCCAACGGTCCAAAGATGAAAATCATGGTAATATTCTGAACCATTCATGAACATCACAGCAAATATGATTAAAACATTTATAGCTCCCACGTAAATAAGTAGCTGCGATGCAGCTACAAAATGGGAGTTTGATAAAATATACAATAAAGATATACAAACAAGAACCAGCCCCAACGAAAAAGCAGAAAAAATGGGGTTGGTAAGTAATACGACTCCTAGACTTCCTAATATAAGACCCGATCCCAGAAAGACTAAAAGAAAATCATGTAGCGGTTCAGGCAAATCCATTATATGTAAAATAAGAGATAAATAAATCGAAACTTCATGACCTTATTGATATGACCAGGAAAAAAAAATTATATACTCCAATTTTCTCCGCATTGAATTAAATCCTAAGGAGTGTGAATTGCTATAGGTACAGTTATAGGACCGATGTTATTCCATTTTTTTATACGAAAGAGTAATTTCAAACTATACTAAAACGAAAGTATAGTATAAAATATATATTTCTTTAATATTTATATAGAATTTTTCTAATACAATATCTAATAGAATATTTATTCATTTTTTTAATAATATTTTGTTTTATATTATCTTATCCAAATTTCTATTTTTATATTTTTTTTTATTTTATCTATTTATATTTATTTTATAAGTATTTATTATTATATTATAAGTAGAAGAATTTTTTTTTTTAACTATATTCTAAATTCAAATTAAATAATTTTATTTTATTTGAATTGTTCGAATTGTATAATCATCAATTACTGAGATTGGTAAACGGCCCAAAGCAATTTGGTTATAATTCAATTCGTGACGATCATAATTCGAAAGTTCATATTCTTCAGTCATTGATAAACAATTTGTTGGACAATACTCAATACAGTTACCACAAAATATACAGATTCCGAAATCAATACTGTAATTAAGCAATCGTTTCTTTCGAATATCAATTTCCAGTTTCCAATCAACAACTGGTAGATCTATAGGACATACACGAACACATACCTCACAAGCAATACATTTATCAAATTCAAAATGGATTCGACCGCGGAAACGTTCCGATGTGATTATTTTTTCATAAGGATATTGAATAGTTACAGGTAAACGATTTGCATGAGATAAGGTAATTATGAAACTTTGACCAATGTACCTTGCAGCTCGAACTGTTTGTTGACCATAATTCATGAACCCAGTTACCATAAGGAACATATCGTGAATATCTATGAATATTTTTGTTTTATTTCTTTCTCTTGTTTGAGACAAGTTATGAATACAGAAGATCAATCTTTTATAGTGAAAACAGTTGAGATGAAGTTGTTAATAATAGATTACCGAGAGAAATAGGCAAAAGAAACTTCCACCCAAGGTTTAATAATTGATCCATTCTTAGCCTAGGCAAAGTCCATCTTGTTGTGATCGAAACGAATAAGAACAAATAAGTTTTAACTAGTGTAATAAAAATACCAATTGTAGTTCCAAAAATTCCATATGTTTTATTTATTTCAAAAAAGTCAGAAACGAATATGTACGGAATAGAGATATTCGAACCGCCCAAGTAAAGAATTGTTACAAATAATGAAGAAATTAATAGGTTTAAATAGGAAGCAACATAAAATAAACCAAATTTGATACCCGAATATTCGGTTTGATAACCCGCTACTAATTCTTCTTCCGCTTCTGGTAAATCAAAAGGTAATCTTTCACATTCCGCTAGGGAAGAAATTAGAAAAACAATGAAACCCATAGGTTGACGCCACAAATTCCATCCCCCAAAACCATATTTTGATTGGGCATCAACTATATCAACTGTACTTAAACTGTTAGATAATCCTAGTCGGTGATAACATTACTGTTCCCATCTCTATTACAGAACCGTACATGAGATTTTCACCTCATACGGCTCCTCGAAAGTCTAAACTAAATCTAAGGACCGGGCCGATTTTTTATCTCTTGATATATCCCTAAGATAGATAAGATTCAAATTTATCAGACGGTTCTGAATTAGACCAATTGAATTCTGTCTGTCTGTTCTAATAAAAAATTTCATAATAAAGAGAAATCCATTTTTTTTTAATAAAAGATACAAAAGGTACTTCTGAATTCATCTCATCCCTTAAAAATCCAAATTTGAATTTGTTGAGTAATAACTGAATTCTTCAATAAAATACTCTTTTAGAATTCTCAATAACCCCATCGTTTTCGATTACGAAAAATAATTACACAGCAGTTTCTGAGTTATGACATGAATTCTATCTCCATGAATATGGATATAAGAAATAAAAAAAGGGGGGGGGGGGATCGCTTTTTTTTTGTTTTTCGTTCCTATTCTTCTTTTTTTGTTCAAGTAAAATAAAAAGGGACTTAAATGAAATTAAAGGATTATTTCGTTCCTGATAGTCAGTTATTTAATTAGTGGATGGGAGCATACTCTGGATCGGAGTTGTGGGGAGTACTGCCCGATTTTTTCTACCAACTTAAAGCCCCAATTAGAATTCTTTTTCTATTTTGCGTAAATGCTCTTTTGGATAATTTACAAAATCTGCGTTACTAATCCTTTGTGTATCTTGGTGTTTCTAACCATCCAGTCATTTTTTTATTAACCCCCTTATTTATGTTAATACATGTATCATAATTCATACAAATGGTAGCGAAAACTCAAAAAGGTTGGTCTTTTGAGCCCGCTTCAAGACAGGATGACTAATCACCCAATCTTGGGGTAAACGGCCTCTTCGGCTTATAATTTTTTTTTGTTTTCACTTAATTCTTATACATAGAAAATGAGACTCAATTTTTTTACTGCAATTTCAAATCATCATACTATCTAGTAACTATAAGTAATATAGTATTCATAAATAATATTCAATAGAAGCTGTTTTATTTCACTCATATAACTATCTGATTTAGTTTTTCAATCTGAATTGCGAAAAAGAATAATGAAAATGAGGATATCTATTCAATTTATTCTTTCCCTTTCCTAGAAAATACTATAAAGAGGGGAGCATAGCAATAGCATCGAAAAGTTTCTGTCTCAACGAATCGCACGTAGAGATATTGATAACACACATAGAGTTAACGGTATTTCATAACTAATCGATTGAGCAGCAGCTCGTAGACCACCCAAAAAGGAATATTTATTATTAGACCCATATCCTGACATGAGAAGTCCAATGGGAGCAATACTCGAAATAGCAATCCATAAAAAAACACCAATATTGAGATCAGATAAAACAAAGTTATAGCCAAAAGGAATTACTGAATAGCTTATTAGAATTGATATGACTGATATGGATGGTCCGATACTGAATAAACGAATATCTCCCCTAGATGGAATAAGATTCTCTTTGAAAAGTAGTTTTGTTCCGTCGGCTAGAGCTTGAAGAACTCCAAAAGGCCCGGCGTATTCAGGTCCAATACGCTGTTGTATCCCTGCGGATATTTCTCTTTCTAACCATACAATTGCCAGTACACTTATTGTGATTCCCAATACAAGAATAAAAATAGGGGCAAGTATCCATAGAATTCCATAGACCTCCTTAAAAAATTCCAATCTGGAAAAAAAATGGATATCTTGTACTTCTGTTGTATCAATTATCATTTCAACGATCAACTTCTCCCATAATGATATCTATGCTACCTAGTATTGTCATAATATCGGCCAATTTCATTCTTTTAACTAATTGAGGAAGAATTTGCAAATTGATAAAACCCGGTGGACGAATTTTCCATCTCCAAGGAAAACCAGTTTGATCGCCTATTAGAAAAATTCCTAATTCGCCTTTTGGGGCCTCAACTCTTACATAAAGCTCTTGTTTTGGCAATTCAAAAGTCGGAGACGGTTTTTTACTAATGAATCGATATTCAAAATCATTCCATTCTGGATCCTTTTCTCTATCAAAGGAGCGGATTTCTAAATTCTCATATGGCCCGCCGGGAATTCCTTCCAAAGCCTGTTGAATAATTTTTATGGATTCCATCATTTCACCAATTCGAACTAAATAACGAGCTAATGAATCTCCTTCTTTTTGCCATTGAACTTCCCAATCAAATTCCTCGTAAGACTCATAATTATCAACTTTACGTAAATCCCATTGTATTCCGGAAGCCCGAAGCATCGGTCCTGATAAACCCCAATTTATTACCTCCTCTCCACCAACAACGCCTACTCCCTCAACCCGTTCTAAAAAAATAGGATTTCGCGTAATAAGTCTTTGATATTCAACAACCCTTGTTAAAAAATAATCGCAGAAATCAAAACATTTATCTATCCAACCATGAGGTAGATCAGCCGCTACCCCCCCGATACGAAAAAAATTATGCATCATTCTCATACCTGTCGCAGCTTCGAATAGATCATATATTAATTCTCTTTCTCTGAAAATATAGAAGAAAGGAGTTTGTGCACCAATATCTGCCATAAAAGGTCCCAGCCATAGTAGGTGAGAAGCTATACGACTCAACTCTAACATAATTACTCGAATATAGCTGGCTCTTTTAGGTACTTGAATATTTCCCAACTGTTCCGGTCCGTTTACGGTTATTGCTTCTGTGAACATAGTAGCTAAATAATCCCAACGTGTTACATAAGGCAGATATTGTATAATTGTTCTGTTTTCCGCAATTTTTTCCATCCCTCTGTGTAAATAACCCAATATTGGTTCACAATCAATAACATCCTCACCATCCAGAGTAACAATAAGTCGAAGAACACCATGCATTGATGGGTGGTGAGGGCCCATATTGACTATCATGAGGCCTTTTCTTGTAGCTGTGACATTCATAGGTTTTTCCTCGATTCATTCTTCCATGAATCGCTTAAAAAAAAATAAGTTCATAAAAATTCAAGATCTAATAAATCGAATAATTGAAAATGACTCTTCAAATTAACGAATTTGTGATTCCCGAATATCCAACTGATTAATTAATTTTTTATAACGTATTCTATTTTTCTTTGATAAATACGACAGTAGTCGTTGCCGTTTTCCCAAAATTTTACGTAAACCTCTTTGAGATAAATAGTCTTTTCGGTGCAATTCAAAATGTGAAGTAAGTCTTCGTATCTTATTGGTGAAATTGAATACTTGAAATTCAACCGATCCAGGGTTTTCTTCTTTTTTTTCTTGTGAAATAACCGGTATAAATGAACTTTTTATCATAAAATAAAATGAAAGCTTCCCTCTACCACTCTTTTTTTTATAGATATTTTTATTGATCAGTAATAGTAATGATACTCATTTTTTATTTTGTATATAAATCTTAATTTTCTTAATAATTCCTTATTTTTTTTTCAAATCAACTTAATTATTATTAATCAATTCAAATAGAAAAAAATACTATATTTATGGATTCAGCAAATAAAAAATTCTATACTTAAAAAATAATATGATTTTTTTCATTTGATTCATTTTTCGATCTAATGGATACATCGTTGAATTAGTATGAATGCCACAATGTGTGTCCGCATTTATGTATATATTCCATTTGTCTTATTTATGTCTATATTCCATTTGTCTTCGCATACCAGATATATTATGGTAAATAGAACACAAATGTAGATTAAGAAATTTTCAATCGAGGATACATATGTATTCTTACTATACCGAAACGGCTTCCATTATGGGTATCAAACCAATATCGATTTATACAAGCTAAATCTTCTAATCGATAATTTGGCCAAAGAAAACATTTTAAATTCATTAGTTTTTTTTTATCTCTATCAAGATATTTATTTTTAGCCAAAACTTGACAGCAATTATGGACTTTATTCTCGTTGTAAAATATTGTGTTTGTATGGACACTATTTCTAGGATTTAAACAAATTAGAATTCTCAATTCTCTGCGACGTCTAGCAGATAAAATATTTTCAGGAACAAGCAAATCATACTGATTTTTTTCTTTATTTTCTCTTATCTTTTGATCTCTTCTTCTTGTAATGTATTTATCAAAATTAGTCTTATCAACATTCTTTTTTTCTCGGTATCTTTGATTAATTTGGCGCTTACTCGTATGAATCAACGAAAGTGCTGTGGTTTGATACATAAAAAATTGTTCATTGTTTTTTTTAGACAGGCGAACCGGTTCGATAATAAATATTCCCTTTTTCATCAATTCCTTATTTTTCATCAATCCCGGAAGAGTGAAATCCTTTTGATTATGAATGACCATAATATCTAGACTTAGTTCTCCCCTTTGAATAGAGGCTATAGCAATTTCTTTTAGATTTATCAATCTAATCAGGAGACAATATACTTTCACATTATTAAGTATTCTTTGATTAAAGGAATCCTTCCAGTTCAAATGAAAACCCCAATACTTTCTTAGTAAGAAATTGAGTTCTGCCTCTATTTTTTTCTTGTATTTTGTTTTCGTTATATACTTACCACCCTTTTTCCTGTCCGATCCTGCACAATCTTCTTCAATATCTTTTTCTTGGTTTGAGAGAGATGATTTAAGATCTATTTGACCCACGTATTCCGCTTTTGATCGATTTCGAGTCTCTAACTCGAATTCAAGAATTTTTTTTTTTTTTGATGGTCTAAAAATATCTATTCTTTTTTTCTTTCCAATAATATTTTTCTTTTCACTAACATTTTGATTTACATTAAAATGGAAAAAAAGTAATTTGATTGGTATGATCCACGGGTTACTCATATATGCATTATAAAATATCAAAAATTTTGAAAAGAACCAAAATTCCAGATTCGATACCGAACGATTTAGTATTTCTACATTCATTCCCATCCAATCAAAATACTTTCGATCCATATTTTTTTCGATATCTATAACAGCATCTTCTGCTATATAATTCTTGATAGAGATATCATTCGTTATATAAAATTTTTTTTTTTTACATGTGTTATAATTATAAGACGTAGATTTATATGATAAAAGATCATATTCATTTTTTTTTTTTATTTTTGTTAATGAGTCTACTTCTTGTTTTTTGTAAAGAATTAATCGGGTTTTTTCATAGGAATCACATTTGGTTAAATCTTTATTTTGAGCCACACGGCGTTCATTGATTTTATTTCTCCATTTTTTTGGTACTAATCTAGACCATCTGTTCTCAGATAAGTCATATTGATAATGTCCCTTTAACCAATTTGTCCATTGATTCATTACAGAATCGAGAGGTTTCTTATGTCTTAATTTGGAATGAAATATTCCTTGGACTCCAAAAAAAGAATCCTTTATTTCATTCTTAAGAAAAAAAAATCTTCCATGATATTCAAACAAAGATCTTAACTTATATACGTTAATAATTTGGATTTGTGATAATTTAAAAAATACATATGCCTGTGACAAAGAGGATACGTCACAAGAATTCTGTGAATTCGTATTCGTAGTATTATAAGATTTATGTATAATCGAAATAAAGTTAATTATACTTTGATTTCTTTTATCAGTTCTTTCTGCATTTTCTTCATTATTGTAAATGGATTTTTTGATAATTTTTTTTGTAGATTCTAGAAAAAGTTGTCCATTGATGCGAGGAATACTAATGATATATAGAAATATATCTATGTATATTCTTTCGATGAAAAATTTAAAAAAAGAATGCGATTTACGGGTTAATCGAAGATTTCGTCTTTGTACTATCTGCAAAATATTTTTTTTTGATTCTACTATTTTAGCATCCGAAGTTGTTTTGTTCGAATCAATATTTCTCTCTGAAGTTCTAAACCCCCTTTTCTTTTCTTTTGTTATTTTTTCTATTTGCTTTAGAATTGTCTTTGTTTTAACATTAAGATCTTTTATTTTTTTTTCTGTCAATGAATAATTTGTCCAATTAATAGATTGAATTGGGCTGGGTGATTCGGAAATCATTGGATTATTCTTACTGATTGTTGAATCTTTTTTGCTTTTACTCAATTCATATATATATTTGAATCTAAATAGAAAAAAAGAATTTGGGATTTGTTTTATTTTTTCCTTTACAAATAAAATACTATTGAGAATACTTTTGATGATCCGTTTTGCTGTTTCTTTTGATATATTTAGAAACAATTTTGTTCTTTCATTTAAAACTTTTAGAACTAGAAAAAAAGAATTTTTCAATTTTTTAATTTTTTTTTTTAGTTCTTTAAAAATGGGATCAAAAAATGAAAGTCGATTTCGGGGATAACTAGAAAAGGGCAATTCGACTTCCATTCCCCAAATTGTTAAAAAGCAAAAGTTCTTTTTTTTCACTTTTTTTTTTTTCATTGGATCTTTTTCCTTTTCAGTGGATCGTATCTTAGATCTGTGCCAAGGTTTCAGACGAAAAGGAAATAAGATCTTTATCTGAATACCGTCAGTTAGCCATTTTTTTGGAAATTCTGTTTCGGATAATTGAACACCATTATAAGTGCATTTAATATACATTTCTCTATTCCAACCCCTAAAATCTTCCGACCATTCGGGAAATTGAAATAATAATATACGAACGATATTTTTAGTTATTATTAATGAAGGTAATAGAATATATTTTCTAAGAATCGATTGGGTTATTAATAAAAAACCTCTTATTACTTGAGCAAAAATGTTGTCCCAGGCTTCTCCTATTTCGATACGTCTTTTCTCCTCTTTTTCGTTTTTTTTTCTTTTGCTCTCCTCTTTTTTCTGACTTTCTTTTGTCTTTTCCTCTGTATAATCGGAAATTGTGACTTCTGTCTTTTTCCGCATCCAATTTTTTAACATAAAAAAGATTTTCGTTGAATCGAAAATATCAAAAGAAAAGAACGAAGCTTTCTCCATTTTGTCCAAAAAAAGGGGCGAATGTACACTTTTTTGAAAGAGTTTCCAAGTAACTGTTTTTCGTCTTTGAGCACGTATAGATCCTTTGATTATGTCTCGCCGAAAATCCGGTTGTTGTGAATAACGTATTAAAGCCAATTCCTTGTTTTTATCAGTATTATCAGTATCCCTAGTATGACTATCTTCATTCTTTGAGTTATTAGTAAAAATCACTACACGTTTGGCTTTTCTGGAACGAATCTGATAATTTGCTGCTTCATTTTTTCCCTCCAGTAGTTTCAATTCGTCGATAAATTTGTATGACCATCGCGGAACTTTTTTACTGATTTCGTTTATTCCAATGCATTTTTTTCTATTTACTATTGTTTTATTGTTCAGATCGGTTAAAATTGCGTCGAATCTTTTTTTTTGTTCAGAATAAACTTTTACTTGGTCATGTTCTCGAAATAAATAAAGTTTTTCAAAATTAAAGCTCAATACGGATTTTCCCGAAAATTGACTGATTAAGTTAAAAAAAAAACAAATTTCAGTTAATAAGGATTTTCTATCAAATCGATCTATTTTCTGTTCAAATTCTGGATAATTACTATTCCGATTCAGACAAAAAAGGATACCATGAATCTTATTCATCAAAATGTAATTTTTTGTGTGAGTTTCGTTTTTGATTGAGGGTGAAAAACAATTTTGGATTCGTCCACGAAAGGGTCCGTTCAAGAAAGGATCATATATTTTAATTAAGTATTTTTTTTTAGTCTCATCATTACACAATCGAATTCGGCTTTCGAATATATCCAGAGGAATAAATTCCTTATCTAGAACTTTTGCCCTATTCAAAAATTCATTGCTTAGTTTCTTTCTTTTTTCTTCATTAGTATACCTCCAATAATTAGACAATTCATCATAGGAAATTTTTTCTCTTGTGAAGAGATAAATTTT
>JAYESC010000008.1:70000-72500 GCA_037177725.1 Cyamopsis tetragonoloba
TGAAGAATAGCTAATAGTTAGGACTCATAAAAAAAAATCAAAAATCCATTCGTGGGAAAAGCTTTTCCTACATCAAGCACTAATCTCTTTTTAACATACAATTAGATTAGATGGAGTAATCATTCAAATTAAAAATGAAAGCTCGTTGCTTTTTGTTTCCCTATAATTGGAGCCGTCAAGCTCTATCCCTTTATTAATTCAACCCAACTGAATTTTTTTGTTCCAAGCCAAGAATTCAAACAAAAATTTGGGCCGGATTCAATAAGAATGAAATATTTTTAGAATTCGCCATTGATACGACATGCTGCTTTTTCCATTCCTTCCTTTCTGGATCAGTCGTGGTCTTACAAACTCTACCGATAGTATGGACGAACCAATTGCTTCATAGAAATGTGTAAAAAAATGGAGTCGCGCTTAAAAGCCGAGTACTCTACCATTGAGTTAGCAACCCTAATAAAAAAAAAAATAGGATGTGTATATCCAATCGCAATAAAAACAAACAATAAAAAACAATCAAAAAAAAAAAAACAATCAAAATAAAAAGATTGAATAGAAAGAAAAAAAAGTAAAAATGATAGACCACCTCTTTGTCTACTATGTTATAATCTTTGTTCTACTATGTTATAATCTTTGGTATAGTCTTTGTCTCCTATTTGTTATAGTCTTTCTCTCCTATGTTATACATTATACATACATTCTTTTTTTTTATTATTTCTATTTACTTTTGAATCAAAAGATAACTTCTTGTTTGTATCACAGAAAATTCAACGAACCCAGCATTTGATGAAGGAAAAAAAGCCTCTATAAGATGAATAAATGGATCGATTTATTCACGATCGGATTATATTTGTTTGATACACTGTTGTCAATATTAGTGTTGAAAAAAGAATACAATCGAGAAAACAAACGAATTCAAATTTGAAAATGAGATAGTAATATTATTCAATTTAACTATTTTAAATATTCTTATCTTAATTCTATTATTTTTTTTATTTATTATTATTCTTTTTTTTTTCTATTACTATTTACTATTATTATAATTATATATAATTATATTATTCTAATTATATTCCATTTATCAATTATTCTGTTATAAAGTAAGTATGTTATAATTATTCATTTTCAATAGAAATTCTATTCTATTATATATTATATTCGAAAGTCAAAAATGATAGATCATAGAAATAGTAAATAATATAGATATAATAATATAGATATATAAATAATATATATATCGCCCGCTTAATAAGTTTCTATTCCAACATGAAAAGGGGGGGCAGGATGGGTAACAAAAGTTATGATATTTAGCTCGATCCATGATCCGAAATGAAACTACGCGATAGAAAAAAAAAAAGAAACCAATCCTAAAGATCCATAGGATTCATCATGGATACAACCCCAGAATAGAAACGTTTAAGTTTTTTTTCTTATATTTTTTTATATCTGAGATCTGGTATATCTAGATAACTCTTTATCTATTCTATTTTAGCTATTAATAAAAAAATGAAATGCAAAATCAGAAATGAAAAAAAAAGAAAAAAAATCTATACATTAAAATATATTCTATATAACATTAAAATCTATATTCTATATATACATATATACATTAAAAATATACATATATACATTAAAATCTTTGTATTCGGCTCAATCCTTTTAGAAAAAGATTGGGCCGAGTTTAATTGCAATTAATAGAACGAACGAGAATTACTGGATTACAAAGTATCCATTGCTGGGAATTCAAATTTGATCTCCTTCCATACTTCACAAGCAGCAGCTAATTCAGGACTCCATTTGCTAGCTTCACGGATAATTTCATTACCCTCACGAGCAAGATCACGTCCCTCATTTCGAGCTTGTACACATGCTTCAAGAGCTACTCGATTAGCTACGGCACCGGGTGCATTTCCCCAAGGGTGTCCTAAAGTTCCTCCACCAAATTGGAGTACAGAGTCATCTCCAAAGATCTCAGTCAGAGCAGGCATATGCCAAACGTGAATACCCCCCGAAGCAACTGGCAGAACACCTGGTAGAGAAACCCAATCCTGAGTGAAATAAATACCGCGACTTCGATCTTGTTTAATAAAATCATCACGTAGTAAATCAACAAAACCTAAAGTGATCTCCCTTTCCCCTTCAAGTTTACCCACTACGGTACCAGCGTGAATATGATCTCCACCAGACAAACGTAACGCTTTAGCTAGTACACGAAAGTGCATACCATGATTCTTCTGTCTATCGATAACTGCATGCATTGCACGGTGGATATGAAGAAGTAGGCCATTATCCCGGCAATAATGAGCCAAACTAGTATTTGCAGTAAACCCCCCTGTTAAGTAGTCATGCATTACGATAGGAACGCCCAATTCTCTGGCAAATACAGCTCTTTTTATCATTTCTTCGCATGTACCTGCAGTAGCATTCAAGTAATGCCCTTTGATTTCACCTGTTTCGGCCTGTGATTTAAAAATTGCTTCGGCGCAAAATAAGAAACGGTCTC
>JAYESC010000008.1:82500-87500 GCA_037177725.1 Cyamopsis tetragonoloba
AATCAAGAAAAGAACTTACTTTTTGTATTTTCTATATACAATAGAATAAGGTTCGGATATTGATAGAATTCATCTAATTATTTTTTGTAGTACAATACTTTAGTGTAGTACAATACAATAATATTTTAGTGGGTTTCGCTCCATTTATCATATTTGTTATTTAGATTTAGTTTAGTTTTAATTTTTATTTCTGAGATTTTCCATTTAAAAAAAGGAGTCTTTATGTCACGTTACAGAGGGCCTCGTTTCAAAAAAATACGTCGTCTGGGGGCTTTACCAGGACTAACTAGTAAAAGGCCTACAGTCGGAAGCGAACTTAGAAACCAATCGCGCTCCAGTAAAAAATCTCAATATCGTATTCGTTTAGAAGAAAAACAAAAATTGCGTTTTCATTATGGTCTTACTGAACGACAATTGCTTAAATACGTTCGTATCGCCGGAAAAGCGAAAGGGTCAACCGGTCAGGTTTTACTACAATTACTTGAAATGCGCTTGGATAACATACTTTTTCGATTGGGTATGGCTTCTACTATTCCTCAAGCTCGCCAATTAGTTAACCATAGACATGTTTTAGTTAATAGTCGTATAGTAGATATACCAAGTTATCGTTGCAAACCTCAAGATATTATTACAGCGAAGGATGAACAAAAATCTAGAACTCTGATTCAAAATTATGTTGATTCAGCCCCCCGTGAGGAATTGCCAAACCATTTGACTCTTCACCCATGCCAATATAAAGGATTAGTCAATCAAATAATAGATAGTAAATGGGTTGGTTTGAAAATAAATGAATTGCTGGTTGTAGAATATTATTCTCGTCAGACTTAAACCTAACTAAAATAACAAAAGTTTTGATCCGAGGATTTTACCTCATTCATGTATCATAGACATCGATATAGCAAGATTTTCATTTTTTCCACTATTTTCCGTATTACAGAAAGAAATTAGGAATAGAGAATCCATATCAAAGAAAGTTGGAATAAGGGTATCCATTGTTATTTGAAACATTGGGGTCAGTAACATTGATGAATTTGGTAAAGGTGCGGAAAGAGAGGGATTCGAACCCTCGGTAAACAAAAAGCCTACATAGCAGTTCCAATGCTACGCCTTGAACCACTCGGCCATCTCTCCTACATAATGATTCCCAGAAACCGGGTGAATAGTGAGTCATTCATAGTCCATTGGGGTAGATGCATACAATCAATTCGAACTATAAAAATAGATCGAATTATAAAAATAGAAAGAAATTTTATCAAAAAACCTCCTTGGAGGCCGTAGTATAAACAAATTTGATTAATGAGTTCGTTTTTACGTTATTCCGTACTGTATTGTACAATTCCTTTGTTTGTGGGATTTTTTTCTCACGCGATAAATAATTAAATTATAGAATGGATTTCTACCTATGCCTAGATCTCGGATAAATGAAAATTTTATTGATAAGACCTTTTCAATTGTAGCCAATATCTTATTACGAATAATTCCGACAACTTCGGGAGAAAAAGAGGCATTCACTTATTACAGAGATGGTGCGATTTGATTTTTTTTTTTTACCGATCTCGGTCTTAGCAGAAAGACACATTCTTCGGAGAGAAAGAAAAAAATGGAAAAAAACCTACGCTTGCTGAAGGTGAAGTTAGGTAAATAAAATAATTAATTCCTTCTGTCGTGTATCCCCGATTAATGCAGCCTTGTATGCTTTCATTTTTGGTTTATAGTATTAAGCGAAAGGTTATACCTATACCTATGGGGTTAGGTCAACCCTACTCCACTAGTACCAATAGGCGGCATGGAGGAAGAAGCACTACGCTTAGGAATCAACAACACGAAAACTTTGTAAAAAAGAAAAATATCCTTCCTTTCTTATCGGGATCGGGACTAACAAGAATGGTTGGGACAACAAACATCCATCTCGTTCGTATTTTGGATACCTGTAGAACCATCGAAGACTGTTGAAGTGACTAATTCCGGGAAATTAAGCGGCGTTGAGGACAAAGAAATTGTTTGAGTTACTGTTTTTTTTATCCAGTCCCAAGATACTTGAGATACTTGATGTTAAGAAAAGATCTTTTACAGGAAGGTTGGCTAGAGATTTCTTGTAAAAACACTAGCCCTGCTCAGTTGATAATGAGAATACTGCAATCTTTTTTGATTCTATGTATTTTTATCATTATACACATAAAGGAGGAGCCGTATGAGATGAAAATCTCACGTACGGTTCTGGAACGGAGATTCTTTGAACCGAATGACGACCGTAACGGATGTCGGCTCAATCTGAAGGAAATTATGCGGAAGCTTTACAGAATTATTATGAGGCTATGCGACTGGAAATTGATCCCTATGATCGAAGTTATATACTTTATAATATAGGCCTTATCCACACAAGTAACGGAGAACATACGAAAGCTTTGGAATATTATTTTCGGGCACTCGAACGAAATCCGTTCTTACCCCAAGCTTTTAATAATATGGCCGTGATCTGTCATTACGTGCGACTATCTCTACTATAGAAAGAAAGAAAAAAGAAAAGAACAATACACTAATACTAATAATATAATAAATATATAATAAATACTATAAAAAAATAGGCTTTCTACATATATATCGTTCAAAACAACGATTTTTATCAGCTGTAGCAAAGAAAGAAACTTCATAGAAGTCAAAATATGAAGAAATAAATATGCCTCAATACTTTTTTTTTCTATGGATAAAAGATCTAATTGATAGAGGAAGTAGAAGCACCGTAAGGATCAATTAACGAGGTTTGGGGCCAATACAATAAGAACTGCTTACTTATATCATATATCATGATAGAAAAGTGAGGAATCCACTTATGTAATAAAGTAGATCCCCTAAGGTTTTGAGCAGCGGTGTAGTATCAGATCCCAAAGATAGTAAGTCTTTTCTTATGAAGAAAAGTCTTTCTCAAGGATTCTATAGAAATTGATATATCATATATGAAAGTATATGATATATGAAATCGAGATAGTTACCTTTCAGAAAATTATAATGAGAGTGTTAATGTCGATGCTTTATTCTTCGGAAGGTGGGAGAAAAGATAAAACTATAAAAAAAGGATGAAATTCTTTATTAATCAAAATTCAAGTAATGAAAATTCAAGTTTGAAACTCATGTAATTAACTTCTTTTTCTTTTGGCTAACTCCATAAAAAATAAAAAAAGGAACACGAAAAGAATTGACTGCTGAGCCGTATGAGTCAGGAAACTCTCAAGTACGGTTCTAAGGGAAGGAATTTACTCACCTATTCCGACCGCGGAGAACAGGCCATTCGACAGGGAGATTCTGAAATTGCGGAGTCTTGGTTTGATCAAGCCGCTGAATATTGGAAACAAGCTATAGCCCTTACCCCCGGTAATTATATTGAAGCACAGAATTGGTTGAAAATCACAGGGCGTTTTGAATAAGAACACTCTGTTTATTATTTTCTTTTTTTTTCATTCGATTTTCTTATTTTATTAATTTTATTATATATTATATTATTTTATTATTATATATATATCTTTATTTATTTTTTTTCTATTCTATATTCTCTCTATAATTATTCTCTATATAATTCTATATATTCGTTATATAGTCTATAGAATTATATAGAGTATAATTATTTATTCTTTTTTCTATTTAGATTTCGAATTAGAATTTTTTTTATTTATAATTTTTATATTTATATATAAATTCTATTTTATGTCTTTTTATCTATTATATATTTCATTTGTTATAATTAATTGTTTGTTGTCCGCATCAGTCAAATAAAACAGATCATTTCTATTAGGAATAGGAACAACCAATCAAACAATTTCATTATATCCCTTCTAAAATCGTTTTCTTTCGTCTGGTATTTAGTAGAGATAACCGATACGTAGATACAGTCGAGAATTTTATTTTTTCTGCTATTCAAACGAATATTCAATCAAACTAATAGGATCAAATTCAAACTAATAAAATAAAAGAAACCTTCGAAAAACTAAATAGAAATACCCGTATGTTCCCTAGTAATGCTAATGACTGCTCAGGGGGTTTAAAATAGAGTACATAATAATATCTTCTATGTAAGACAAAAAGTAAAATTAGTTCCATCTAGGAACTTATAAATGAAAAATCTGAATACACTAGGTTGCACAAAAAAATTATTTCACTTCAATTCAAAGTCCAGAAAGGGTTTTAGAAGATTAAAAAAGGTCCGTTGAGCACCTCACTGCTATGTCATAATAGATCCGAACACTTGCCCGGATTTACTTCCAGATCATAATTGTTCTAGTGAATAACTAAAGAAAATAGATTCAAGAAAATATAGAATAGATAGATGGGAGATATAAGAGAAAGAAACTCAATATAAACATCTCTCATAAGTTCACTGATTATGTTTTATGTTGGCGGGTCTCTTTGTATGTGTTGTCCGGAAAGAGGAGGACTCAATGATTATTCGTTCGCCGGAACCAGAAGTAAAAATTTTGGTAGATAGGGATCCCATAAAAACTTCTTTCGAGGAATGGGCAAAACCCGGTCATTTCTCAAGAACAATAGCTAAGGGACCTGATACTACTACTTGGATCTGGAACCTACATGCCGATGCTCATGATTTCGATAGCCATACTAGTGATTTGGAGGAGATTTCCCGAAAAGTATTTAGTGCACATTTCGGCCAACTCTCCATCATCTTTCTTTGGCTGAGTGGCATGTATTTCCATGGTGCTCGTTTTTCCAATTATGAAGCATGGCTAAGTGATCCTACTCATATTGGACCTAGTGCCCAGGTGGTTTGGCCAATAGTGGGCCAAGAAATATTGAATGGTGATGTAGGCGGGGGTTTCCGAGGAATACAAATAACCTCTGGTTTTTTTCAGATTTGGCGAGCATCTGGAATAACTAGTGAATTACAACTCTATTGTACGGCAATTGGTGCATTGGTCTTTGCAGCCTTAATGCTTTTTGCTGGTTGGTTTCATTATCATAAAGCTGCTCCAAAATTGGCTTGGTTCCAAGAT
>JAYESC010000008.1:97500-105000 GCA_037177725.1 Cyamopsis tetragonoloba
AATTCATAATTCCATTTTCGAATGAAATTCTACGATTCCTTAGTTTATATATATATATATTCTATTATTTTATTACAAATATAAACAATATCTCTATTCTTCCTTCAAATATGAATACTACTGCTGGCGTTTTCGGAAAAAAAAAAAGAAGTAAAAAGCCCCTTATCGGATTTGAACCGATGACTTACGCCTTACCATGGCGTTACTCTACCACTGAGTTAAAAGGGCCCCGTTTGATTCAATTCCTGAATAAGAAACTAGCCACTATGAGTCTAGTATATATATTTGTTACTGCATATACTTATTATATAGATAAGATAGGATTAAAATATATGTACATAGATAGATTTTATAGCGACTCATTAAGGAACAATAAGTCGGATTTACCTAGTGAATAGAGTAGTGAATAGAGTTTCGAATGGAAGTCATCCTCATCATAACACGAAATTGATTTCATTGATACATGTACCCACCAATTCAAATATTTCATCGAATGATTGATAAATGGATTCAATTTGTCCTGTCTCTCAACCAAATTCTTATTGAAAAAACGATTTTCAATAACTTGTTGATCACTATCTACCCGATTTCCAGATTGATTATCGTTTTCTTATTTCCCGGCTTAGTGTGAGATAGAAATATACCTACCGAATCTTAACAATGAATGAAAGTGAAAGAAATGCAGTTTTAACCCCTTTCCAGCAAACCAATCATTCCCTGAAAGGATCCTATCTTTCTTTTGCTTTCTTTCCCATTTACTTATCTTTTTTCTATTTTTTTTTTTGAATTATAGATTGGTGATTGGAATGAACAATTTCGAAATCTAAATGATGAATCAAAAGATTCTATGGTATGGAATTTTGAAAGTTGGAAAGATCCTTTTGATCGAATCATAGCATTCCATTATATTGACAATTTCAAAAAACTGTTCATACTATGAACGTAGTAGAATGGCGGTCGGGCAAGTATGCCCCCATCGTCTAGTGGTTCAGGACATCTCTCTTTCAAGGAGGCAACGGGGATTCGACTTCCCCTGGGGGTAGGGTACTACGAAAGGAAGTTGATCATGGATTATCAATAAAGACTAAAATTTATTCTTCCTGGGTCGATGCCCGAGCGGTTAATGGGGACGGACTGTAAATTCGTTGGCAATATGTCTACGCTGGTTCAAATCCAGCTCGGCCCAATAATTTAATTTGCCGATCCACCATGAAATGAGATAACCTATTTATTGTTCTCCGGAAATGACTGATGTGTTCTGATACGGAAGAATCAAAATATGATACATCCCTAACGCTATTTCTTTTTTTCCGTATTACGTATTTTTTCCACAAATTCGGATCTTGCTAATGATATAGATTCATATCAGGATCTGTAAGTATAAAGTCTAAGGAAAGGATTAAATTAAAGTAAATAAAAAAAAAGACTTTTTTTTTCATTGATTCATTTTTCAATAGATTTGGCAATAACGAACGGATTCCTCGTAATCCGTGTCGATCTCGCTAAAATGCATATCTATATAATATCTCATATCTATATAATATCTATATAGATATCAATATAGAAATAATAGATAGGAATATATAAATAAGTCCGCCTCTGTCAGTTACAGCACAGCGGTTCGAATCTAAAATGGAAAGGGAAATGGTTTGAATGAAATCGTAAGAATATGTATGCTGTACGCTTTTTTCCCTTTTTTACCCGGGATTGTAGTTCAATTGGTCAGAGCACCGCCCTGTCAAGGCGGAAGCTGCGGGTTCGAGCCCCGTCAGTCCCGATGGATACAAATCCAATAAAAAAAAGACATCAATTCATTTCGTGTGTGAAAGGGAATAAAAAAATAGATATATAATTCCTAACAGGGATTCCTCTTTTTTTTTCTTTCTTCGTCGGAACCTTTCCCTTAAACTAAAAAAAAAGAAAAAAAGGGAAAGGGAATTTTTGATTGCATCAGAAATATAATTTTTTAATTTGGTATGGATAAAAGATCTTCCTATGTTATACTATTTAATTTGTTATACTATTTAATTCTCGACGATGAATCGATTTGATAGCTCAGATATTGTTATTCGTGATATTGATCCGATTTGATATCATTGAGATGTAATTTATACCATTGAATTTACCAATGAAAGATTTATCATCTCTATGGGATTAAATCCCGAATTTTTTATTGAAAAGAAATAAAACATAGAGATTATGGAAGTAAATATTCTCGCATTTATTGCTACTGCACTGTTCATTCTAGTTCCTACTGCTTTTTTACTTATAATTTATGTAAAAACGGTAAGTCAAAGTGACTAATTTTACTTAAAGAACATGACTTCTTAATTCTTATCAATGCAATGATTGAATAAAAACAAATGAAAAAGGATTTCAATTTAGGGTCTTAGTCTTAAATGAAATGATCGGACTACAATCAGCGGAATTCTATGAAATCCGGATAGTATGGTAGAAAGAAATCAAATCTATTTCTTTCTACTATACTATCCAGTATTGTAGTATATTAAAGTTTTCCTCTAGAAAAATAGAGGTTTAATATGGATCAATCTACAATATGTATCTTGATATTCATATACATCTTCATATTCATATATATCTTCATATTCATATATATAGAATTTCAATTACATATATGTAATGTATATAGCATAGCGTCCCAATTTTTTTCTTTGTTTCATCTATTTGATTTGTATTGGTTCCAATCAATCTGAAATAATCAAAAAGCAACTCTTAGTCTTCCGATTCCAATTTTTAGATTTCTTATTATTTTCACAATCCCGGTATTATATCATATTCAAAAAAAAAGTAATCTTTTTAGCATTCCGAAGAAGGAATTGATTCAATAGTTGACAGATGATCCGGAGGTTCTATGAGAAACTTTTTCGTATTTCGAAAAGATTGGTGGTAAAACCGAACCGATTTTTAACGTTTGAACCATGATATGAAATGAGTTCAATAAAGCATCAATCCAATTTCGAACCTAAAATTAAAAAATAAAACAAGCAGTAAGGCAAATACCTAATATGGTATTGGCCTAAAGCAACGGCAATATCTTATTATGTCTAGTATCTTGTTAGACAATTCCTATGTCTATTTTGTTTCCTATAGAAATTGTGTATCCGCTTAATAACTAATAACAGAACTTTTTAACAGAACTTTTCTCTTTGAAAAAAAAAAGAAAAGGAGGGGACACAAAGAATAAAGTAGGAGTGGGGGTTACGCGATTCCTCATTTTCCATATATAACTTTTGTAAGAGCCAGTTCATCGAAATAGAAATCTTAATAAGAATTCGGTTGGAATAGGAGTCAATTTCGTATTATTTGTATTCCCTTGACTTTCAAAATACGAACATGGGAATAATTCAAATATTTGTTTGATTGAAAGAGTATTTTATATTTCTATATTTATTTCTATATTATCCATAGAATACATTACACTATTAGAATACAGTAGAATTCTGAAATGCAGATCTATTTGAATTCAATTAATTAGTATTACTTAAATACTTAAATTCAAAAAATTTCAGAACCTAGTTATAAAATAAAACAATTGAAACTTTGATCCCTTAACTCAATTAGTAGTACCCTTAGAGTCCACTTCTTCCCCATACTACGAGGGAGAGGGAAAATGAAAAAACGACCATTAAAGCAGCCCAAGCAAGACTTACTATATCCATGTAAATTTTGTCTCCTATCTCTATCAATATGAAGGAATTATTTCATTATTGTTCACTAATTTTTCTTGTATTATTTTCTTTTTTTGTATTATTCACTAAAAATACTATAATATATAATAATAGTTAATAATAGTGGAATCGCTGGTACAGAGTCAAAAAAGGGATTCTGGGCTAACACCGTTGACAAAACAATCCAATAAATCCAATTCGAACTTCTTAGATGTTCTAATCGGATTTCTAGTCGAATGGCAAAACATTAAGCATAAACAAAATATCCGGAGAGATCTTTCGAAGTAGTGAAGTAGTAAGGGAATGAATATTACTAACAGGTAGGAATAAGAAGACCTATGTTTTATTTTGTTTCCCCCCATTTCATTAAGTAAAAAGTAAAAAAATGTAGAATCAAGACAGATTACTTTACATACTCCTATTCTTATTCCCATCTCTTATTTCCATTTGATCTAATCCTTACCGTCTCCCGATTCGTTCTCTAAAACAATCGGAAGACAGCCTATTCAATTCTTTGACTATAAAATTATTTGACTAGAGGTTACCGAAAAGAAAGATTTTATTTTATAATTTTTGAATTTTATTAGAAAAAAAAAAGAATATATTAAATATATTAAACAAGAACATTACAAGAACATTAATTAATAAAAAGAAGTAAGAATATTAATCAAAAAATATGAAAATAGAATTCTAAAAACTAGTTAAATTAAATAAATATAAAAAAAGAAAGCCAATTAGCTATTCAATCTAACAAATATTCAATAAATGTAGAAGCGCTCATATCCTTTACATGAGTCTGTATACAAGGTTTTTCTTCCGCCACTTCCCCAACGAAAAATGGAATTCGATTCCTTGTCCGACCTATCCCTATCCAACCTAATTAAAGACCCAGTCAGTAGACGGACACTACATTAGTAGTGGAATGAAAAGACTATCGTTTCAAGATTTATCGATTCCTTTTCACTACTAGAATCTTTCTTTGACTTTGAATCCTAGACGAAAAGATTTACAGCATTTTAGAGAACAAGCCTCCCGATGCTTAGAATTTAGAATAAAAAAAGTCTCAAGAGTCCCTTTCCCCGCTTGCTTCTGCTGGAAAAAATTTCAAGTTTTCTATCAACAAAACGGAATACACTATTTCAATTCTCTTGTCGATCAGGCGACACCCGGATTTGAACTGGGGAAAAAGGATTTGCAGTCCCCCGCCTTACCACTCGGCCATGCCGCCAAAACGCTACAAAAAAATATGAAAATACCCCACCCCCAAAAAAGAGGGGGTTCTAAACTTATTTTTTTTTATGTGTTTGTATCTTAAATTCCCTTTTCTTTAATCCCATTCCATTCTTCAAAGAGCTCCGCCGCCTTTTTCTTTTTCTATTGAAAAAAACAAACGTACACCTTCAGTCACAAAAGCAAAAATTTCGGGACAAATCGCAACCGTTAACTATTAATTCCTGAACGATTCTTGAATTGGAATCTAAAAAAATGGTTTTTTCTTAATGAGATAAGAAAATAGAAATTCATACATAACCAATCAATATTGCTTTTGTTTTATTGAAAAAAAAATCCTTCTACATTTCATTATAACAGCAACTGTCAGTATGTGTAAACCCTAGAACATAAATTTTAATTGTTACACAGATATTATCTAATCGGGTATCTTATCCGTATATAATACCTATACTAAAGAAAGGGAATTTTGAAGAAATTCTCGTGCTTCCTTTTTTTTACAATTTTTCATTAAATAGATTGAATAGAAAATAAAAAATGAACACGGCATGTGCTGTCCCGAACGAATAGGACTGCAATAAAGTAAGAGACATACAGTTATCTATATCTATATAGATATAGATAGTGGAGTTAGATATGCGGATGTTTAATAAATACAAAAGCCTTATTACGTTACGCACTCCAATCGTATTCTCAAATTCTAAAAAAAAATAGGTACAAATATCTCTCTTCTCTTCGAATTCGAATTCTTTTTTGAATAATTGAAAAGGTTAAGTGCTAAAAAAATCCATTCTATATTGTTTCTGATTATTAGATCTTTATCTCATCGAGCAGAGCAAATACCGAATTCGTTTTTTTTCTGGTATCCAATCGAATTGGAATATGTAATATCATAATAATGGTAGAAAAGGAATCCATTTTTTGTTTTGATATTCCTAAAAAAAAAAAAAAAACCCCGAAGTCTCGGTGGACTTTTTCAATTCGTTTCTATTTATTATTTATCTTATATTAAAATTTAGATTCTATCCGTTTGTTTTGTTGCAAATTCCAATTTTAGTATAAAATTTTCTTTTTTTTATTCCTCTTTTCATAATAGGTATTTTATACACGGAGTTAGGTAAAATTTCATGTGATTCAGTAAAAAGAACAGAAATTCCATTATTGCTAAATCTATTCGTGTGATTCGATGAAGAATGAGAGCAAATCATGGGATATTTTCTATAAAAAAAATGGGGAAATTCAAAATGCTTGGGAGTGGAAATGAGGGAATGTCTACACTACCCGGGTTGAATCAGATACAATTTGAAGGGTTTTGTAGGTTCATTGATCGGGGCTTAACAGAAGCACTTTTGAAGTTTCCAAAAATGGAAGATACAGATCAAGAAATTGAATTTCAATTATTTGTGGAAACATATCAATTGGTAGAACCCTTGATAAAAGAAAAAGATGCCGTATATGAATCACTTACATATTCCTCTGAATTATATGTATCCGCGGGATTAATTTGGAAAAGCAATAGGGATATCCAAGAACAAACTATTTTTATTGGAAACATTCCTCTAATGAATTCCCTGGGAACTTCTATAGTAAATGGAATATACAGAATTGTAATCAATCAAATATTGCAAAGCCCCGGTATTTATTACCGGTCAGAATTGGACCATAATGGAATTTCGGTCTATACTGCCACCATAATATCAGATTGGGGAGGAAGATTAGAATTAGAGATTGATAGAAAAGCAAGGATATGGGCTCGTGTGAGTAGGAAACAGAAAATATCTATTCTAGTTCTATCATCAGCTATGGGTTCGAATTTAAGCGAAATTCTAGAGAATGTTTGCTACCCTGAAATTTTCTTGTCTTTCCTGAATGATAAGGAGAAAAAAAAAATCGGGTCAAAAGAAAATGCAATTTTGGAGTTTTATCGACAATTTGCTTGTGTAGGCGGAGATCCAGTATTTTCTGAATCTTTATGTAAGGAATTACAAAAAAAATTTTTTCAACAAAGATGTGAATTAGGAAGGATTGGTAGACGAAATATGAACCGAAGGCTGAATCTTGATATACCTCAGAACAATACATTTTTGTTACCGCGAGATATATTGACAGCCGCGGATCATTTGATTGGAATGAAATTTGGAATGGGTACACTTGACGATATAAATCATTTGAAAAATAAACGTATTCGTTCCGTAGCAGATCTCTTAGAAGATCAATTTGGATTGGCCCTGGTTCGTTTAGAAAATATGGTTAGAGGAACTATATGTGGAGCAATTAGACATAAATTGATACCGACTCCTCAGAATTTGGTGACTTCAACTCCATTAACAACCACTTATGAATCTTTTTTTGGATTACATCCATTATCTCAAGTTTTGGATAGAACCAATCCATTGACCCAAATAGTTCATGGGAGAAAATTGAGTTATTTGGGCCCTGGAGGATTGACGGGGCGAACTGCTAGTTTTCGGATACGAGATATCCATCCTAGTCACTATGGACGCATTTGTCCAATTGACACGTCTGAAGGAATCAATGTTGGACTTATTGGATCCCTAGCAATTCATGCGAGGATTGGTCG
>JAYESC010000008.1:112500-116196 GCA_037177725.1 Cyamopsis tetragonoloba
GTAAGTACAAATGGTTTGATTGGAGATTTCCTAAGAATTGATTTAGTGAAATCCCAAATTTCGTATTTCAGAAAAAGGAATGATCTGTCCGGTTCAGGATTGATCTCGGATAATGAGTCGCATCGGGTCAATATCAATCCATTTTTTTCTATTTATTCCAAGGCAAAAATTCAACAATCACTTAGCGAAAATCACGGAACTATTCGTATGTTCTTGAATAGAAATAAGGAATGCCGATCTTTGATAATTTTGTCATCATATAATTGTTTTCAAATGGGATTAGTCAACGATGGAAAATATCACAATGGGATAAAAGAAGGAATTAATAAATTGAAAAGAGATTCTATAATTCCAATTAAGAATTCATTAGGCCCTTTAGGAATAGCCCTTCAAGTTTCAAATTTTTATTCATTGTACCATTTAATAACTCATAATCAGATCTCGATAACTAAAAATTTGAAACTTGACAAATTAAAGGAAACTTTTCAAGTATTAAAATATTATTTAATGGACGAAAACGAGAGAATTTTTAAGCCCGATGTATGCAGTAACATCGTTTTAAATCCATTCCATTTGAATTGGCATTTTCTCCATCATAATTATTGTGAAAAAACGTTTACAATAATTAGTCTTGGACAATTTATTTGTGAAAATGTCTGTATAGCTCAAACTAAAAATGGACGACATCTAAAATCGGGTCAAATTATAACTGTTCAAATGGATTCTGTAGTAATAAGATCAGCTAAACCTTATTTGGCGACTCCAGGAGCAACTGTTCATGGCCATTATGGAGAAATCCTTTATGAAGGAGATATATTAGTTACATTTATATACGAAAAATCGAGATCTGGTGATATAACACAAGGTCTTCCAAAAGTAGAACAGGTATTAGAAGTGCGCTCGATTGATTCAATATCGATGAACCTAGAAAAGAGAATTGACGCTTGGAACGGGCATATAACAAGAATTCTTGGCATTCCTTGGGGATTCTTGATTGGTGCTGAGCTAACTATAGCGCAAAGTCGTATTTCTTTGGTTAATAAAATCCAAAAAGTTTATCGATCCCAGGGAGTGCACATCCATAATAGACATATAGAAATTATTGTACGTCAAATAACATCAAAAGTCTTGGTTTCAGAAGATGGAATGTCTAATGTTTTTTCACCCGGCGAACTAATTGGATTGTTGCGAGCCGAACGAACGGGGCGTGCCCTGGAAGAAGCGATTTGTTACCGAGCTCTATTATTGGGAATAACAAAAACATCTCTGAATACTCAAAGTTTCATATCCGAAGCAAGTTTTCAAGAAACTGCTAGAGTTTTAGCAAAAGCCGCTCTCCGGGGTCGTATCGATTGGTTGAAGGGTCTGAAAGAGAATGTTGTTTTAGGGGGACTGATACCCGTCGGTACCGGATTCAAAAGAATAATGCACCATTCAAGGCCAAGGCAACAGAACACGATTACCTTTGAAACAAAAAAAAAGAATTTATTCGAGGGAAAAATGAGAGATATTTTGTTCCACCACAGAGAATTCTTTTTTTTTGTTTCAAAGAATTTATGCAATACATGAGAGCAATCTAGGATTTAACGATTCCTAAGAGCGGATTCATCTCTTTAAACGCGGTCATTTGATTTGGTAATAAAAGATAATAAATAATAAATAGAGAAAAATGAATGGCCTGATCATGTATCAACGACCAATTTTCGGTAGAAGAGAAGGTTCCATCGGAACGTTTATTTATTTCTATTTCAGGATTTCAGGATACCTGGTCTCTTTTTTCAATTTTTTTTTTTTTTTCAAAAAAAGTGTGGGGATAAATGACAAAAAGATATTGGAACATAACTTTTGAAGAGATGATGGAAGCTGGAGTTCATTTTGGCCACGGTACTAGGAAATGGAATCCTAGAATGGCACCTTATATATCCGCAAAACGTAAGGGTATTCATATTACAAATCTTACTAGAACTGCTCGTTTTTTATCAGAAGCTTGTGATTTAGTTTTTGACGCAGCAAGTAGGGGAAAACAATTCTTAATTGTTGGTACCAAAAAAAAAGCAGCTGATTCAGTAGCGCGAGCTGCAATAAGAGCTCGGTGTCATTATGTTAATAAAAAATGGCTCGGCGGTATGTTAACGAATTGGTATACTACAGAAACGAGACTTCATAAGTTCAGGGACTTGAGAACGGAACAAAAGACGGGGAGACTCAACTGTCTTCCAAAAAGAGATGCCGCTATTTTGAAGAGACAATTATCTCATTTGGAAACATATCTTGGCGGCATTAAATATATGACGGGGTTACCCGATATTGTAATAATTGTTGATCAGCAAGAAGAATATACAGCTCTTCGAGAATGTATCACTTTGGGAATTCCAACGATTTGTTTAATCGATACAAATTGTGACCCAGACCTCGCCGATATTTCGATTCCAGCTAATGATGATGCTATAGCTTCAATCCGATTAATTCTTAACAAATTAGTATTTGCAATTTGTGAGGGTCATTCTAGCTCTATACGAAATTCTTGATTAAGAATAAGATAAATAAATTATTTGATTTGGTTGGGGGGATTCATAGATTTATGGAATCGGTTACTATACTATTACTAAATCGCGCAAAAAAGAAAAAGATAAAGAGAATAAACGGAAATATTATTTGATTAGTCGGTATTCAAAATAGAAAATCAAAGTAGACAAATCAAAAAGGAGATGGTTGAATCAAAATAATTCCCTTTCAAGTTCTATATTCTTTTAGAGGGCAATATGAATATTCTATTATGTTCGATCAACACATTAAAAAGATTATATGATATATCGGCTGTGGAAGTCGGTCAACATTTCTATTGGCAAATAGGGGGTTTCCAAGTGCATGCCCAAGTACTTATTACTTCTTGGGTTGTAATTGCTATCTTATTAGTTTCAGCCATTCTAGTTGTTCGAAATCCGCAAACCATTCCCACTTTCGGTCAAAATTTCTTTGAATATGTCCTTGAATTCATTCGAGACGTGAGCAAAACTCAGATTGGAGAAGAATATGGTCCGTGGGTTCCATTTATTGGAACTATGTTTTTATTTATTTTTGTTTCGAATTGGTCAGGGGCTCTTTTGCCTTGGAAAATCATAGAGTTACCTCATGGGGAGTTAGCTGCACCCACAAATGATATAAATACTACTGTTGCATTAGCTTTACTTACGTCAGTAGCATATTTCTATGCGGGTCTTTCAAAAAAAGGATTAGCTTATTTTGGTAAATACATCCAACCAACTCCAATCCTTTTACCGATTAACATCTTAGAAGATTTCACAAAACCCTTATCGCTTAGTTTTCGACTTTTTGGAAATATATTAGCTGATGAATTAGTAGTTGTTGTTCTTGTTTCTTTAGTACCTTTAGTAGTTCCTATACCTGTCATGTTCCTTGGATTATTTACAAGTGGTATTCAAGCTCTTATTTTTGCTACTTTAGCTGCAGCTTATATAGGTGAATCCATGGAAGGCCATCATTGACTAGTTTTCGAAATAGTATTTTTTTTAGTTTAGCCCATCGCAATGTATGTACGGCTCAAGATAATCTACTTAGAGAACATAAATATAAAAAATAGAAAGATATTTTGAAAATTTTTAATAATAATAAAAAAGGGTTTACCCCCCCCCCAGAAAGATGCAATAAGGTAGAAATAAAATAAGTATACGATTT
>CM074120.1:0-20000 GCA_037177725.1 Cyamopsis tetragonoloba
TAATAACCCCCAGTAGAGACTGGTACGATTCAATTCAACATTTTGTTCGTTTGGGTTTGATTGTGTCGTAGCTCTATAATTCGGATTAGGTTTATCGTTGGATGAACTGCATTGCTGATATTGATCCCAAAAAAGAAACGGTGGGTACCGCTAGTCCGTGAACAGCCAACCATCGTACTGTAAAAATGGGATAGGTCCTATCTATGGTCATTGGAGCCTCCTAAAAAGATCTACTAAATTCATCGAGTTGTTCCAAAGGATCAAAACGGCCAGTTATTAATGGAATTCCCTGTCGGCTCTCTGTAAAATACTCGTTTGGGCGGGGGCTTCCAAATACATCGTAAGCTAAACCCGTGCTGACAAATAACCAACCCGCAATGAATAGGGAGGGTATAGTAATGCTATGAATAATCCAGTATCGAATACTGGTAATAATATCAGCAAAAGAACGTTCTCCTGTGCTTCCAGACATGTCGAGCTCCACATATTCTTGTACAGTCAAAGGGGGGCCGATTCCATAAAAGATGAGATCAGTAAGTAGAAATTTACTGAAATGCAATCTTTGTTAGATCGTCCATTTTGTACCAAGGGTGTCTTTCGAGTATACCGAATCAGTATAGCTATCCTTCTTCTAACACAGCAACGAAATTTGACAATCAGTGGCGAGATCAAGTACTAGATAAGTTCGTTCCTTGTTGGTTATCTCGATGTACTCAATAGAAAATTCCTCAAAGTTGGGGAGTGTAAGATTTTTTATAGTATAAGATGAGAGTTCTCCACATTATTAGCTTCGGACTAGGATCAATTAAAATGTAAATCCGACGGATTGGTTTCTAATAATTCATGAAGGAGATTATCATATTTCTACAATTCAATTAGATTAGATGCTAAATCTAGAAATATACTTTTTGTGGTTGTCCAAGATGTTTGTTGTTAGAACCCCCTCTTTTTCATTTTAAAAAATGGAATTGGTTAGTCGTCCAGTAACAAGGAACAATAATAGATACTATTTGATGACAGAAAAAGAACAACTAATCCAATTTTTTTTTCAAAATTAGATTAGCTTGTTCTTGTATTAGACACAAAAAGGCTCTTTCTTGGCTTAATTACAAAGATACAGCTTTCAATTAATTATATATGAAAATTTATAGTTAAATTAAATATGGAAAGACAAAAAAAACTGAGAAACCCCGGTTTCGAGTGATCTGATACCTTTTTTCTTCTCCTTGTAGATATTATAAGAATGGAACCCACTACTATACTAAATCTAATGAGTTAAAAGAAAAGTCAAAAAAGGGCATTCCAAGGTCACTCTTTTCTTTTGTTTTGTTATAAAATAAAGAATGAAAATAGAACAAATTAGATAAATAAAAAAAGGGGGGTCAAAATAGATATCTATTTCCTATTTTATTCCATATTAATTCAAAGTTGAATGAAGTTAAACAACAAAGTTCTTATTCTTTTTTTGTTTTAATATTCACTATTGTTATTTTTTTTTCTAATATAAATAGAATCGAATTCGATAGAATAAAAATAAGAAATATAAATATTCTTAAATATTCTATATTCTAATAGAATATAAAAATGAAAATATTTTAATTAGATTATTTTACTCAACTCACAAGTTGCTCAATAAATCTGGTGATTTGGAATCACAAGATGGGTAGATGTCACTATATATATTTTTGTTCATCTGTAATAATTGATTGATGAATCAAAAAATTTCAATTGTATCTTTCAAGTGGGATTTTTTCTTATCTTCCAATTTTAAATTTCTCTCAAAAATGGAAACTTAGGGAAATGCTTTATAAACATAAACATATGTATAAAAAGAACATATTTCATTTAGCTTTTTTATGTCCACCATAACTAGTTATTTCGGTTTTCTACTAGTGGTTTTAACTATAACCTCAGCTCTATTTATCGGTCTGAGTAAGATACGACTTGTTTGATTTGAAATTTTGAAATGAATTGGAATTTTTGTGATATTCCAGATATTCTATAGTTCCTTACTGTCTCAATTTCAAATTTTTGGGCATTGAGATTCATGGTCAATACCGATTCATATTTAAGGATAAATATTACCTCCCCTTTTCCCTTTAAAAAAAAAAAAAATGATTGAAGTTTTTCTATTTGGAATCGTGTTAGGTCTAATTCCTATTACTTTGGCTGGATTATTTGTAACTGCATATTTACAATACCGACGTGGTGATCAGTTGGACCTTTGATTAATTAACATATCTTCTGTTTCTTGACCCCCTATTTATTTGTTTAAATCCTAATCCGCAGGGGGTCAAATGCAGACTTTAGACTGCTATTCAATTATTTCAGTGTAATTCTGAATCTAACAATAATGGAATCACGCTCTGTAGGATTTGAACCTACGACATCGGGTTTTGGAGACCCGCGTTCTACCGAACTGAACTAAGAGCGCTTTATTATCATAAAAAATTTTATGCGACCCCAATACATCTTGCATGGATATACTATATCAATATATATCAATATAGATATTGATATAGTATATGTATGTCCAATTTGAATCGGTCTCAATTGATCCCTTGTTACTCCTCATACGATAAGTAATAGTTAGGGATAGGGATGACAGGATTTGAACCCGTGACATTTTGTACCCAAAACAAACGCGCTACCAAGCTGCGCTACATCCCTTTCCATCGGTTTCCAGTGTCATTGTAAAGAATCTTTGTCTTGTTTTCCACATTTTTTTTTCTCCGTTGATATATATATCTCAATTATCCTGCCATTTTGATCTTTCTTTTTAGTTTCATATCCTATAATATAGAATAGAATATGAAAAATCAAAATATTCTAAAATAATAATATTGAAAGAATAATAAAATAAATAAAAAGAAAAAAAAAAGAATATTCTATTTTAGAATTCTATCTATATTCTATATATAGAATTCTATAATTACTATTTATTATATATATTCTATATAATAATAATAATAGAATTAAGAATAAGAATTTTCTTATAATAGAATAAGAAAAATTTTTATAATAAGAAAAATCATAATAATAAAAGACTTATTATGAGATAAAAAATGAGATAAAAAAAAATAGGAAATTCCACTAAGTAAATAGACCTCTTTTTTTAGTTAAAAAAAATATCTAATGAATCGTTGTACATTTCAATTTGAATTAGGACTTCTGCCGACAAATACAAGTGGTTATTAAATAAATAACGATCTGATCATATTCCTATATGGAATTATGTATTACAAATTACAATAAAGAATAAAAAGAAGGAGGATTTGAAATGCGAGATCTAAAAACATATCTTTCCGTGGCACCAGTGGTAAGTACTCTATGGTTTGGGGCTTTAGCGGGTCTCTTGATAGAGATCAATCGTTTCTTCCCGGACGCATTGATATTCCCCTTTTTTTCATTCTAGTTATTGGCACGGGAAGGGGTGAAGAAGATTAGAGATTCAATCAAATATCTGTGATTAATCTCCTCTTCTTTATTTCTTTTTTATTTTTTTATAATTAGAATAAGTTCGAAAAGATAAAGAATAAAGGTGGATTCGGCTTCAGTAAAACTCGGAATCTGGACCAGGCTTCAATGGAATTGAATTATTAATTCAATTCCATTTCTATTAATAATATTTCTATTAATAATAGAGTGAGACCAGAAATGGAAATGGAATGCTAAGGCGGGGACAACAATATCATAGAAGATACTTAAATGAAAACTGAAATACTGTACTGCGATTCGATTCGAAATCTTATAGTTCGAAATTTTTATATTACTTATTATATTTTTTTATATTACTTATTATATTAATTAATTATTACTGTAGTATATTAAATTAATTGGAACGAAATCTTTCATAATTGGATTTCGAATTATCAACTTCTACTTTTTTTGTTCCTTTCTTCTTCGCCTCGAATCCGAAAGTAGAAGAGTTAAGTCAATCAAAAATCCAAAGGAGGTTCATGGCCAAGGGTAAAGATATTCGAGTAAATGTTATTTTGGAATGTACCGGTTGTGATAAAAAGAATGTTAATAAAGAATCACCGGGTATTTCCAGATATATTACTCAAAAGAATCGACACAATACGCCTAGTCGATTGGAATTGCGAAAATTCTGTCCCTGTTGTTGCAAACATATGATTCACGCAGAGATAAAGAAATAGAGAAAATTGATCGCTTGTGTCTTACTTTAAATTCCCCAAGGAACATCAAAAATGATCGATTTTTCATATATATATTATATATAAATGAAATTATATACATAGAACATTATAGAACATATATTTCATTATAGAACAATATATATGAAATCTATATAAGAAAGTAAGAATAACAAATAAAACAAATCCCTTTTTTAAGAATTTTAAGAAATGCGATTTTCGGGATAGGAATAAACAAACCATGGATAAATCTAAGCGACTCTTTCTTAAATCCAAGCGATCTTTTCGTAGGCGTTTGCCCCCGATCCAATCGGGGGATCGAATTGATTATAAAAACATGAGTTTAATTAGTCGATTTATTAGTGAACAGGGAAAAATCTTATCTAGACGTGTGAATAGATTGACCTTAAAACAACAACGATTCATTACGATTGCTATAAAACAAGCTCGTATTTTATCTTCGTTACCTTTTCTTAATAATGAAAAACAATTTGAAAAAAACGAGTCGACCGCTAGAACTACTACTACTGTTCTTAACACAAAAAAAAAATAGAGTTACTCTTCAATTGAATTCTAATTTGAATCTAAACTCAAATCAAATGTGGGTTGATGTTTTGTTCGAAAACTACGACAATCCAATTTGGGTTGTTGTGTTGTAAGAAAAAAGCGAATAGGTGAAGAAGGATAAATCTTTTTTTATTGAGCGTGGTTGTTCATTTTGATGACTTTATCATATTAATTCTATTTTATCATACAAATCTCTATTCTACTACCTTCCCGGAGTTAAGTCTCCGGGGAATTTTGGTTTTTATGATCTGATCTCGTTGGCAATCATAAAAAGACAGTTCTCTTTTAATATAGCTATTTGTGCAACTATTTTACGATTAAGAACCAATTGCCTCTTGTACAGATTATGCATTAAATTACTATAAATATAGTATATTTTTTTCTTCTCGCCAATTACTCCATTTATTCGACTGATCCACAAACCGCGAAAATCCCTTTTTTTCCTATCTCTATCCCGATGAGCCGAAACCAAAGCTTTTATTTTCTGTTGAGTAATAGTTCGAGTAAGTCTTGAATGAGCCCCGCGAAAGCTTGATGTAAATAAACGAATTTTTGTCCTTCGTTTCCGAGCTATATATCCTCGTTTAATTCTGGTCATTGAATAAATCAGACTTTGGTGAATAACTATTTGAATTTTTTTCTTTCAGTTATTCTTTTCCCCTTCGTAGTCTATTAATAACAAAAATGGATTCTTCCAATGTATAAAATAAAAATTCCAATGGCTTTTGCTACTATAACCTCCCCAACCACGATTTTTTTTTATTTTATAAGCATTTAACCTCGAAATAAGAAATTGGATTGATACTAGGTATCAAAAAAAACATAGTAAATTAAATAGAAATAGATAAAAAAATGGTGGGTTCCATCGTTTCTATGATTACTTTTTAAACGGCGAGGTCCTCTCTATACACCGGAGCCCCTTCCTTCATTTAATCAATGGTATTGTTAACTTGTACAGTTCACACTCTTTGGCTCTACCCATGAAATATCTAGTAATAGGTCTTTCACAACGAAATCTGGCTATACAGTAACGGTATTTAAGTATGAAGATTAGCTGGGTAGCTGACCCTCTTAGTCCGTTCTTGTAAAATTAAGGGCAAAATTTTTCTTTAATTGAAATAGGATTTTCCCCACTTAATGGATAACCATTTGCTACCAATGGGGAAGTCTTTCTCATCTTAAATTGCAAATTGAGATGATTGGGTTTGCACCAATCGAAACCATAAATATAATTTTTTTTGTCTTAGTCTATGATATGAACGAGTCGCACATACACCCGAGTACACGTTCCTCGGCGCTGAGGGCATCCCCGAAGAGCGGGGGATTTCGTGACATTTCGGATTGGCTGTCTTGTGTTTCTAATAAGTTGTTTCATAGTTGGCATGGTGAGTCGTATACATAATGAACCGGTTTAGATCAATCCTAACCCGATGATTATGAATTACTTCTATTGTATTAATAAATAGATTAATTAAGCGAAATTTTTGCAATATTCTATTAAATCTGGTAAGAAGATTAAGATAACAAGATAAAATAAAATCTCAAATTTTTTTTTTAGAGGAATCCTTGCTGCTAATTTTTTATTCAACCGCTACAAGATCAACAATTCCGTGGGCTTGGGCTTCTGCTGCTGACATAAAAACATCCCTTTCCATGTCTTCGGATACAAGCCATAAAGGTTTACCTGTTCTTTGTACATAAACCCTTGTGATAGTTTCGCGCAGTTTCAGTAGTTCTTCCGCTTCCAGGATAAATTCTCCCGTTTGTGCCTCATAAAAAGAACTAGCGGGTTGATGGATCATTACCCTGATGATATAACATAATAAACCCTTATCTCACACGATAAGGTGAGAGAGATAAATAAAAATAATAAAAAAAACAAACAAAGATAGAATTGAACAACCGTACAGGCATCTTTTGCGTATTGCATACGGCTCTACTATGGAATTTCTTTTTACCTTCCATCAAAGAAATAGAAAATATACTAGGTCTATCAGACCCAGATCAGGAAATGATCCAATAACCACCCTTCCTTTTTGTTTTGGAGTATTTTTAAAATACTATGATGGTTCCGTTGCTTTATTATTTCGTCTCGTCTGTTATTTAGCAATCCAAAAGTTTCTTTTTTTTTTCAAACTAGTTAAAAAAAAATATTGTTTTTTTTTTCATATTCTTTCATAACATAAATATTGTTAAAAGCTTTCCCGTGTGAAAACTTAAAACTAAAAAGTTTGTGACACTGAAATAGGCTCCTGATAGATCAGATAAAATCGTAAATACCCCCTCTTTCATACTACTCTTTCGATACATAATCAAATGGTTTTGAAAACAAAAATTTGCATATCGAACTCAAAGTGCCATGCTATTATTACTAAATATTCATATGGTGAAGGCATAGTCTTCTTTTTTTTCTCAAATAAAAGAATCATTGGCGCCAAGCGTGAGGGAATGCTAGACGTTTGGTAATTTCTCCTCCTGCCAAAAGAAAAGATCCCATTGAAGCGGCTAATCCCATGCATACTGTCTGTACATCTGGTTGTACAAATTGCATAGTATCATAAATAGCTATTCCGGGTATTACCCATCCGCCCGGAGAATTTATAAACAGGTATAAATCTTTGTTATCGTCCTCCATACTGAGATATACCATAAGGCCAATAAGTTGATTCGATATTTCACTCTCAACCTCTTGGCCTAAAAAAAGTAGTCTTTCTCGATAAAGTCGATTGATTAGGATCCAATTTTATCCCTTAAGAGCCGTACATGCATCTTTTGATGCATACGGTTCTCCAAAAACCGCAAACAAAAAGGAATCAATGTGTCGATTTCAACCCTCTTTCCTTTTTCATAATGGACTTTTTCAAACTTCTAACGAAAGGAAAGGTCTTTTTCTTACATTTTTCAAGAAAGACTACTTTTTGACCCTTTTATTATCTATATTCTTATTATCTATATTCTATCTATATTAATCTATATTCTATTAGAATATAAGAAATAAAAAAAAATAAGAAAAAAATAATGTACTAAACTTATTGAACTAACTTCGCATTGATGTATTGTTTTCATCGAGATCGAACCCCAATCGCAATGATATTTTCTTGTTTCTGAATGGGCTTCTTCAATTCTTTTAGGTTTCTTTTCTACTCTGAGTAAAGATCTGCCCGATTTTTATTTGCACATATAGGACAAATACTGCAATACCATGTCTTTTTGTTACGACTTCCCTTTTTTCTTAATTTCTTATTTCATGTTTTCTGCCAAATATATGATATGATAGAAGTCGTAATCATAGATATATTACCAATTGGTTTTTTTCTAAACAGAGCCTGGATGCTTCATTTTATTGGTCCAACCAAGCCAACCATAAATTATTCTAAATTTAGAATAGTAATCTGGATATCCCCTCCCCAAAAAACCAAAAAATCGATCTAATTGCACTTCATTACACTTCACGCTCCAAGTTTTTGATGATTCAATTCATTTTTTTGGGGGTGAAAGAGAGGATATCTCCATCGGGGGAGAGAACGGGGAAATCCCATATGACCCAATATATCTGACAAGTCGCACTATATATCAACCCAAGATGCATCTTCCTCTCCAGGACTTCGAAAGGGTACTTTTGGAACACCAATGGGCATTAAACGGAGAAAAAAAGAAGTCGTATATCTCACTTTGGTGTGGAAACGTAAGAATGGGTTTATTGTGTTAAAAATCATTTGTTTTTATCATATTGTATTTATAAATCATAAATAAAAAAGTAAGACCAAATGAATAATGTAAAGTTCCTACGAATAGGTCCTTGGGGTGATAAACGAATATGTCTGCATTCACTGATATAAACACTCATATAAAATAGGGTCAAACCCCTCCCACCATTGCGTATTCTTACTTATCGGGTATAGAATAGATCTGCTTCTTTTTGTTCCTACGAATAGAATTGTTCCATTTATTATTACTAAAAAACTAGAACAAATATTAATCCCTTACCCGAGATAATCTACTGAAAGGGGAGGGTCCATAGTATAGTTTTTTCCAGTGCAATAAAGTTACATAGTGTCTATTTTTTGTTGATATAAGGGGTACTTTCATGGGTTTGCCTTGGTATCGTGTTCATACTGTTGTATTAAATGATCCCGGCCGTTTGCTTTCTGTCCATATAATGCATACAGCTCTGGTTGCTGGTTGGGCCGGTTCGATGGCTCTATATGAATTAGCGGTTTTTGATCCCTCTGACCCTGTTCTTGACCCAATGTGGAGACAGGGTATGTTTGTTATACCCTTCATGACCCGTTTAGGAATAACCAATTCGTGGGGCGGTTGGAATATCACAGGGGGGACTATAACGAATCCGGGTATTTGGAGTTACGAAGGTGTGGCTGGGGCACATATTGTGTTTTCGGGCTTGTGCTTTTTGGCGGCTATCTGGCATTGGGTCTATTGGGATCTAGAAATCTTTTGTGATGAACGTACCGGAAAACCTTCTTTGGATTTGCCCAAAATATTTGGAATTCATTTATTTCTTGCAGGGGTGGCTTGTTTTGGTTTTGGCGCATTTCATGTAACAGGATTGTATGGTCCTGGAATATGGGTGTCCGATCCTTATGGACTAACTGGAAGGGTACAATCCGTAAATCCCGCATGGGGTGTGGAAGGTTTTGATCCTTTTGTTCCGGGTGGAATAGCGTCTCATCATATTGCAGCAGGAACATTGGGCATATTAGCGGGCCTTTTCCATCTTAGTGTGCGTCCACCTCAACGTCTATACAAAGGATTACGTATGGGAAATATTGAAACCGTCCTTTCCAGTAGTATCGCTGCTGTCTTTTTTGCAGCTTTTGTTGTTGCTGGAACTATGTGGTATGGTTCAGCAACCACTCCGATTGAATTATTTGGTCCCACTCGTTATCAATGGGATCAGGGATACTTCCAGCAAGAAATATATCGAAGAGTTGGTGCTGGGCTAGCCGAAAATCAAAGTTTATCAGAAGCTTGGTCTAAAATTCCTGAAAAATTAGCTTTTTATGATTACATCGGCAATAATCCGGCAAAAGGGGGATTGTTTCGAGCAGGCTCAATGGACAATGGAGATGGAATAGCCGTCGGTTGGTTAGGACATCCTATCTTTAGAGATAAAGAGGGGCGTGAACTTTTTGTCCGTCGTATGCCTACTTTTTTTGAAACATTTCCGGTTGTTTTGGTAGACGGAGACGGAATTGTTAGAGCCGATGTTCCTTTTCGAAGGGCAGAATCGAAGTATAGTGTCGAACAAGTAGGTGTAACTGTTGAGTTCTATGGTGGCGAACTCAATGGAGTCAGTTATAGTGATCCCGCTACAGTGAAAAAATATGCTAGACGTGCTCAATTGGGTGAAATTTTTGAATTAGATCGTGCTACTTTGAAATCGGATGGTGTTTTTCGTAGCAGTCCAAGGGGTTGGTTTACTTTTGGACATGCTTCGTTTGCTCTGCTCTTCTTTTTCGGGCACATTTGGCATGGTGCTAGAACCTTGTTCAGAGATGTTTTTGCTGGTATCGACCCAGATTTGGATGCTCAAGTAGAATTTGGAGCATTCCAAAAACTTGGAGATCCAACTACAAGAAGACAGGTAGTCTGATAGAACATTCTTTTGTTCCTTTTCGACTTTTTTTTGTTGTGATTTGAATTTGACATAGGGAACCAGATAAATCTTGATTTGAATCATTACATTTTGTTTTACTCTTGTTCTTTCTTTTTCTTTATCCGGGAGATGATCCCAAATAAACAGGTATGAAAGCTATAATTGTAAACCACGATCAAATCTATGGAAGCATTGGTTTATACATTCCTCTTAGTCTCGACTTTAGGAATCATTTTTTTCGCTATCTTTTTTAGAGAACCGCCTAAAGTTCCAACTAAAAAGGTGAAATGATTTTTCATTATCTCAATTGAAGTAATGAGCCCCCAATATCCCAATATTGGGGGCTCATTACTTCAACTAGTCCCCATGTTCTTCGAATGGATCTCTTAGTTGTTGAGAGGGTTGCCCAAAAGCAGTATATAAGGCATACCCAGTAAAACTTACAAGTAAACCAGATATAGAGATGGCAACTAGGGTTGCTGTTTCCATTATTATATAATTTCAAGACCACAACGGATCTATAGGATAAGATCCTTTATTTACAGCGGAGTGGTATACAAAGTCAACAGATCTCAATGAATAAAAAATAGGATTTATGGCTACACAAACCGTTGAAAGTAGTTCTAGATCTGGTCCAAGACGAACTGTTGTAGGGGATTTATTGAAACCATTGAATTCAGAATATGGTAAAGTAGCTCCGGGGTGGGGAACTACCCCTTTGATGGGTGTTGCAATGGCTCTATTTGCGATATTTCTATCTATTATTTTGGAGATTTATAATTCGTCCATTTTACTGGACGGAATTTCTATGAATTAGATTCACAAGAACCTACTAACTATCTTTTCAATAGACAGTAAAGTTAAGCATTTTGATCTTTTATTTGTAGCCCATTCTATTTTTTGGGGTAGTTCGACCGTGGAATTTCTTTGTTTCTGTATTTCCGGAATATGAGTGTGTGACTTGTTATAATTGATCCTATTGATAGTACAGAACAAAAAATGGATCTGTCATCTTGATAGAGATGGTTTTACCCCGTCAGATATTTATTCTAATATCTGGAGCACGGAATATAAAAAATAGATTAAAACTATGATTCATACTTCATATTTAGACCCCGCAACCGGACTTAAAAAATTTTTCAAAGAGTTAGAAGAATAAATCGAAAGATTTTGATTCTTTCAAACTTCCGCCGCTTATCTTTTTTTTTTGATCAAAGGACAAACGTTTCTTTGGATTTTTTCATTATATCTATTCATTGAATAAGTGATGATCCAGCAGTTCTTACTCAGGGAATTTTTGGACTTCGATTAAATGTTTTTTTTTTGAATCATCGTGGTTCTGGTATGAATCTGAGGTTTTTTTAATTGATTCATATGGTCTTAACAAGAGAATTCCTATCAATAAAAATAATCATAAAGAAGACAGCAGTAAAATCGTATTACACACACAAATCAAAAAATGAAATAAATAATAGAATATTCAAGAGGCCTGTAAGGATCAAGATAAATACGAGTGAGCCGACTTGATATTTTGGCATTATAACCACAAAGAATAGTTTTCGGATTTCTCTTTTTTCTTATCTTCAGAGAAGATTGGAATCATAGGATTAAGTTAAAAAGTTTCCAACTTTCTATTACACATATCCGTTTCCGTTACAACCAGTATTGGGGTATTTCTGTTTGAGCTGTACGAGATGAAATTCTCATATACGGTTCTCGGGGGGGGTTCCCTTGGTTTACCTATCTCAATAAAGTCTATGATTGGTTCGAAGAACGTCTTGAGATTCAGGCGATTGCCGATGATATAACTAGTAAATACGTTCCCCCTCATGTCAACATATTTTATTGTTTAGGAGGAATTACCCTTACTTGTTTTTTAGTCCAAGTAGCGACGGGGTTTGCTATGACTTTTTATTATCGTCCGACCGTTACTGAGGCTTTTGCTTCTGTTCAATATATAATGACTGAAGCAAACTTTGGTTGGTTAATCCGATCAGTTCATCGATGGTCGGCAAGTATGATGGTCTTAATGATGATCCTACACGTATTTCGCGTGTATCTCACCGGTGGTTTTAAAAAACCTCGTGAATTGACTTGGGTTACGGGTGTGATTTTGGCTGTATTGACCGCATCTTTTGGGGTAACTGGTTATTCCTTACCTTGGGACCAAATTGGTTATTGGGCTGTAAAAATTGTAACAGGCGTACCCGAAGCTATTCCTGGAATAGGATCGTCTGTGGTAGAGTTATTACGCGGAAGTGCTAGTGTGGGACAATCTACCTTGACTCGTTTTTATAGTTTACATACTTTTGTATTACCTCTTCTTACTGCCGTATTTATGTTAATGCACTTTCTAATGATACGTAAGCAAGGCATTTCCGGTCCTTTATAGAGATTGTGGATCCTAGATATTTGTAATCAATCATTTATCATTGGGGGGAGGAACAATAGTATTTCATTGCTACAAATATGGATTATTTAAAAGAATAAGACATGTATTTGGATATTTCCCTTCAACTTAATAAAATTGCATTCTTTATTTTATTTGACATACATGAATAGTTGAAGGGAACTCTCCGAAGAGAAAATGGATTATGGGAGTGTGTGACTTGAGCTATTGATTGGGCCGCGCAGATATATGACTTTATCTTATCTGCCACATTTGAATTTACAATTAAATGTGTCTTTGTTTCAACCACCGCGCAAGGCCCCTACAGAGGATAGGCCGGTTCGCTTGAAGAAAATCTTTTCTATGATCAGACTCGATCATATCCTGCATGAACAGGCTCCGTAAGATCCAGTAAAATAAGTGATGTGGTATAATCCAGATTATGTCTTATCTATTTCACTTAACTTAATAGTATGGAAATGCATTCATTTCCGATGCATTGACTCGATTTATGATACTATCGGAGTGAAACAAGTAGATCTAAAGAACAACAGGGGTTAGATTCTATTAGTAACAAGTAAATATTTTGTATGTAAAAAGTCCCGAATTTTTTTTTTGGGGGGGGGGGAGAACAATCGCAAGGTTTGAGATCACCCAGAAAGCACTATCAACTTTGAAAGCCTACTTGGGTATTGAGCATTTAATTAATTTAATTAATAAGAACTGAATTTTTTTGCAATGGATAGTTGTAACTCCGGAAAAGATAATCTGGTCTATTTTCTTACATAGAATCTTTATATATTATATGTGTAGAGAACATATAATTTTTTTTTCTATAGATCCATTGGAATCGTTTGATTCGTGCTCGAGCCGGATGATGAAAAATTATCATGTCCGGTTCTTTCGGAGGATGGATTTATAAGAATTCACCTATCCCAATAACAAAAAAACCGGACTTGAATGATCCTGTATTAAGAGCTAAATTGGCTAAAGGAATGGGTCATAATTATTATGGAGAACCCGCATGGCCCAATGATCTTTTATATATATTTCCAGTAGTAATTCTAGGTACTATTGCCTGTAACGTAGGCTTAGCGATTCTAGAACCATCAATGATTGGGGAACCCGCGGATCCATTTGCAACTCCTTTGGAAATATTGCCCGAATGGTATTTCTTTCCCGTATTTCAAATACTTCGTACAGTGCCCAATAAGTTATTGGGCGTTCTTTTAATGGTTTCGGTACCTGCGGGATTATTAACAGTACCTTTTTTAGAGAATGTTAATAAATTCCAAAACCCATTTCGCCGTCCAGTAGCAACAACCGTCTTTTTGATTGGTACCGCAGTGGCCCTTTGGTTGGGTATTGGAGCAACATTACCTATTGAGAAATCCCTAACTTTAGGTCTTTTTTAAATCGATTCAATTGTGAAATAAAATATTATGCCGTGTGTATTGTGTATCTAGGTAGAATTCATTTTTAAAGGACTCTAGATACATCTATTCCATTTTGGACCTATTCCGAATATAAGACTTTGTGCTAAAGATTCAAATTACATATTTTCACCTTTCTTTTTAGAAAAAAAAAAGAAAGGTGACAAAAAAATCCAATGGATTAAAAATTTATGCAAAATGCTTTTCTATTTCTAAAATTTCCAATATATGTTTTACATCTTCTACGCGAAAATGTTCAATTTTCATAAGGTCTTCTTGACTCGTATTCAAAAGTTCCAATAATGTATGTATATTGGACCTTTTGAGACAATTATAGATCCTGGGAGGCAATTCTAATTGGTCAATAAAAATGGATTTCAATGCTATTTCTTTTTTATTTTTCCTTAGTTTACCCTTAGCCAATATATCATGAAAAGTAAAAAGGGGTAAAGTAACTTTGTGTTGATTGTTTTCTAAATTTAAGTTTTCTTCTTCCGCGTGTAAAAAAGGAATAAATAAATCAATCAAATTCCGGGAGGCTTCATAAAGCGCTTCCTTAGGGGTTAAACTCCCATTTGTCCATATTTCGAGAAAGAGTATCTCTTGTTTTTCATTCCCGTTCACATAAGAATGAATACTATGATTTGCATTTCGAACAGGCATAAATACAGCATCTATAGTATAACTTCCATCTTGCAAGTTTTTTAGTGTTTTTATACCATATCCGCGATTCCTCTCGATTTGTAATCCAATAGACAAATTAATAGGTTCTGTTAGGTTAGCTATATGTTGTGTATTATCAACGATTTCCACAGAAGGTGGTAAAATGATGTCTTGAGCAGTTACATATCCAGGACCTTTGAAACAAATAGACGCGTCCCGAGTTCCATAGAGATTACTTCTCAATACAATTTCTTTTAAATTCATTAAAATTTCATGGACTGATTCTTGAATACCTACTATGGTAGAATATTCATGTGGTATTTTCTCTGATTTTGCACGTGTGATACATGTTCCCTCTATTTCTCCTAGCAAAACTCTTCGCATTGCAATGCCTATTGTATCGGCTTGGCCTTTCATAAGTGGAGACAGAATAAAACGTCCATAATAAAGACGCTTACTGTCTACTCTTGATTCAACACACTTCCACTGTAGTGTCCGAGTAGATACTCTTACTTTCTCTCGAACCATAATATTTAATTTTTATCAAACCCTTGAATTGTTTATTTCTCTTGAAATCTCTTCCATGTTTATTTTTAGTTTTACACACGTCTTTTTTTAGGAGACCTACATCCATTATGTGGCATAGGGGTTACATCTCGTATAAAATTTAATAGTATACCACTTCTACGAATAGCTCTTAATGCCAGATCTCTTCCGGGACCGGGACCTTTTATCATGACTTCTGCTCGTTGCATGCCTTGATCCGCTACTGTTCGAATAGCATTTTTTGCTGCGGTTTCAGCGGCAACCGGTGTCCCCCTTCGTGTACCTTTGAATCCACAACTACCGGCGGAGGACCAAGAAATCACTCGACCCCGTACATCTGTAACAGTAACAATGGTATTGTTGAAACTAGCTTGAACGTGAATAATTCCCTTTGGTATTTTACGAGCGTGCTTACGCGAACCAATACGTCCATTTTTACGTGAACCCATTTTTGGTATAGGTTTTGCCATATTTGATTATTTCATAAATATAAGTCTGAGATATATGGATATATCCATTTCATGTCAAAAACGGATCCTTTACTATTTGCTAACTAGAATTAATATTCTATTTTTGTATATTCATTTTTCTATATTAATGGTATTCGATTTCTATTAATATAGAATACAATTTAGAATATAATTTTTGAAATAAAATTTCAAATTGGAAATATCAAAAATATTTCTTAATATATATATAATTTAATATTATAGAATATTAATATAGTTGTAATAGAATCTGGATTATGTATAGATTATCCATATTATGTATAGATTATCCATTTTTATATTCTATTTTTTTTTAATATTTCATTTCATATTCATAAGATTTTTTTAATATAAATTTATTTGATTTGTGCATCCGGTCCTTAAAAATAGAAAAACCTCCTTTATGGAAATATTATCCTTGTCTTTGTTTATGTCTTGGATTCGAACAAATTACGATAATTCGCCCTCTCCTACGGATCAATCGACATTTTTCACAAATTTTACGAACAGAGGCCCCGATTTTCATATTTGTCATTCCTTAACTAAATCTCGAATCTATTTATTGGACGAAAATAAGTTTTCCTTACATTTTCAACTTCTAATTCTACCCCCCCACACACAAAAAAAGAATGTTGAAGTTGAAAAACAGTCTAATTAAATTAAATGACTTATACTTTCATTTTTTATTTTTTTTTTTCCGATCGTATACATAGAAAATAAGAGTACGTCGAATCTTTTCGGAAACATAGCATAGAATCCTATTTTCATTATATAAAAGAATATGGAACATACCTTCGGGAAGTTATTCAGTAATTAAATCCTCATGAATCCTTTTTCTTTTATTCCTATTCCAGTTAAATTCTCTTCACGCATTCACTAATGTATGAGGAGTGATGTTAGAAACCTGTGATTTCTCTCTTTTTTTTAACAAAAATGGATAGAAGTTTCTCATATAATTCGGATATCAGAAAGATTACCATATATAACATAAAACTTCTCCGCCGATTCTTTCTAATCGAGCCTCTCGATCGGTAATTATACCTCTAGAAGTAGAAAGAATTACAATCCCCATCCCTCCTAAAATTCTAGGGATTCGTTGATAATTAGAATAGATTCGTAGACCTGGTGTACTGATCCGTTTTAAATTTAAAAAACTTTTATATGATCCTTTTCTATTTCTTGTATACCGTAGAGTTAAAACTAAAAAATGTTTGTCGTTTTCCCTATGTTTTCTGACATTTTCAACAAAACCCTCTCGTAGAAGTATTTTTACAATGTTTTCGGTGATGTTAGTAAATGGTATTTGAACCGTTCCTTTTCTATTCATATTAGCATTTCGTATAGAGGTTATTATGTCAGCGATGGTGTCCTTACTCATGATAAACGAAAATGATTGTTACCCTTTACTTTCGATATAATCAACATGCTCCTTTTTCTATTTTTTTTTATTCCATTTTTTTTCTTTTTTCAATAAAATATCTACTCTTCAATATATTGATACTATTCAATATATTGAATAGAATAATATAGAATAAATAATAGAATATTCTCAAATTCTAAAAATTGAATAGTATAATTAGAAAATGAAATATTAAAAAAATGAAATAAAAATATATAATATCTCATACTATCTAATATTGAATTCTAGATTTTTTTTTCTATTTATTATTATTTATTTTATTTAGCTTATGAAATAGTAATATGAAATATATATATATAATAATTACTACAAAGGTATATGTGTCAGATAGAATCGGTTAATGAATCTATTTCATTCACAAATAATATATCTATAGAACGGTCTCGTCTTATAATACCTCGGGTGCTAATGAAACTATTTTAGTGAAATTTAACTGTCTCAATTCCCGGGCGATTGCGCAAAAAATTCGAGTTCCTTTTGGATTTCCTTCTTGATCAATGACAACCGCAGCATTATCATCATACTGTATTATTATACCGTTGCTACGTTTGAGTTCTTTACAAGTACGTACAATTACAGCTCTGATCACTTCGGATCTTTCTAAAGGCGTATTCGGTACTGCCTCCTTGATTACAGCAACAATAATGTCACCAATATAAGCATATCGTCGATTACTAGCTCCTATGATTCGAATACACATCAATTCGCGGGCTCCGCTGTTATCGGCTACATTCAAATGGGTTTGAGGTTGAATCATATCATTTCATTTTTTTTCTTTCAGTCCAAAGATTGAAGTAAAAAAAATATTCTGTGTTCAAAAAAAAAAAAAGAAACCTACAATTGCATTTTTTTCATCCTAAAAGACCTCTTTCCTTGGTTTCTAATTATTATCCCGAAATAATGAATTGAGTTCGTATAGGCATTTTTGATGCTGCTATTGAAATAGCCTTTCTGGCTATATTCTCTGCGACCCCGCCCATTTCATAAAGTATTTTGCCGGGTTTAACGACAGCTACCCAATATTCGGGAGATCCTTTTCCCGAACCCATACGCGTTTCGGTGGGTCTTACTGTAACTGGTTTGTCTGGAAATATACGTACCCATATTTGTCCACCCCGGCGGACATTTCGTGACATTGCCCGCCGTCCCGCTTCTATTTGTCTAGATGTGATCCAAGCGGGCTCAAGTGCCTGAAGAGCATATCTTCCGAAGCAAATATGATTACCTCGATAGGCTATTCCCTTCATTCTTCCTCTATGTTGTTTACGGAATCTGGTTCTTTTGGGGTTATAGTTGATGGTTGTTTCTCAATTCCATCTCTATTACAGAACCGTACATGAGATTTTCACCTCATACGGCTCCTCACGAATGAAGCGATTCAAAATTCAATTCAAATAAATGATTTAACCGATAAAATAATATACAATAAGATACATATGTTTAATATACATACGTTTAATTTCATTTTAATAAATATTAATGAATAATAGAATAGAATCGCGGGATTTTTTTGAGATTTCATAGAATCTATTGGTCTATTGGAAATTTCTATATCTTGTTTATATATAACTAAATTTTAGATTTTAGATATATATCTATAACTAAATATGTATTCTTAATATAATAGACAATTTTTGCTATCCGTATAGAACTATAGAATGTTGTTTTGTTATAAGGTTCTAACGAATCTTTATTTATTTTTTTTATCCTATCGGATTGGCAAAAATTTAAAAATTCAATAAAATCAAAATTTTCGCGGGCGAAGATTTACTCTTTCATTATTAAATTCAGATGTAATGTAGGGTTAGTCCACAACTCCTCAAATAAAAATGGATTGCTTTTTGGTTCGTTCCGCCATCCTACCAAATGAATCATTAAGATTTGTTTTTAATATTAATAATTTAATATTCATTATTAAGAATTTAATTAATTTAATATTAATAAAAAAAATCTTAGGTATTCGCAGGTTCCGTCGTTCCCATCGCTTCTCGATTAATGGTTAGGTCTGAATTCTACAATGGAGCCTCTCTATAACATTTTCCTTTTTCTTGAATCAACCTTCTCAGTTTTTATTGACTCGGGGCTCTTGATTTCTTTGTTCTAGGAATATATTCATCTATATATGGATTAATTAATATTGATGCTTTATTACACTACCTTTTATGAGATTATGAGATGACCCATAGAACCTTACATATTCGAATTCTATATCATTGATATTCTTTTTCTCTCTTTCTTTCACCCCTTCGTTTATCCGTATATTCTTATTGCTTTACAACTCAAAATTAGATTCGTTTTTCTTTTTTTTTTTTTTGCAATATTTCAGTTGCTATAATTATATCACCAATATATCATATCTTTATTTGGATTTTCTATTTTGACCAGTTCTTTAGATCCAGATAATACGAAGCGATGAGTTGGTTATTAGTTCTTTATTAATTAATTCATACTATCGGTCGGTTTCTTTTTTTGTTGAATTTGAACCACTCTAAAAAAACCAACGAGTCGCACACTAAGCATAGCAATTAGATCAATATCAAATAATTAATTGAATTTTTTTATTCAATTCAATCTTATAAAATTTATCATTTTTTTTTTGTTTTGGAATAAGAATGTAATAATTTGTAATTTTTTGTTTTATCGAAACATGGAACGTTAAAGATAAGAAAAAGTTTTTTATTATTCGTTGTTTAGAAATATCCAAACTTTTATCCCTAATA
>CM074120.1:27500-30000 GCA_037177725.1 Cyamopsis tetragonoloba
TCTTGTTGCTGGATATCTCGTTCGTACACATCTTCTCTTTGTTTCTCGAGTCTATAGTGAGTTACAGACAGAGTTCGAAAAGGTCAAATCTTTGATGATTCCATCATACATGATTGAGTTGCGAAAACTTCTGGATAGGTATCCTACATCTGAATTGAATTCTTTCTGGTTAAAGAATCTCTTTCTAGTTGCTCTGGAACAATTAGGAGATTCTCTAGAAGAAATACGGGGTTCTGCTTCTGGCGGCAACATGCTATGGGGTGGTGGTCCCGCTTATGGGGTCAAATCAATACGTTCTAAGAAGAAATATTTGAATCTCATCGATCTCATAAGTATCATACCAAATCCCATCAATCGAATCGCTTTTTCGAGAAATACGAGACATCTAAGTCATACAAGTAAAGCGATCTATTCCTTGATAAGAAAAATAAAAAACGTGAATGGTGATTGGGTTGATGATAAAATAGAATCCTGGGTCTCGAACAGTGATTCGATTGATGATAAAGAAAGAGAATTCTTGGTTCAGTTCTCTACCTTAACGATAGAAAAAGGGATTGATCAAATTCTATTGAGTCTGACTCATAGTGATCATTTATCAAAGAATAACTCTGGTTATCAAATGATTGAACAACCGGGAGCAATTTACTTACGATACTTAGTTGACATTCATAAAAAGTATCTAATGAATTATGAGTTCAATACATCCTGTTTAGCAGAAAGACGGATATTCCTTGCTCATTATCAGACAATCACTTATTCACAAACCCCGTGTGGGGCTAATAGTTTTCATTTCCCATCTCATGGGAAACCCTTTTCGCTCCGCTTAGCCCTACCCCCCCCTAGGGGTATTTTAGTGATAGGTTCTATAGGAATTGGACGATCCTATTTGGTCAAATACCTAGCGACAAACTCCTATGTTCCTTTCATTACAGTATTTCTGAACAAGTTCCTGGATAACAAGCCTAAGGGTTTTCTTATTGATGATAGTGACGATAGTGACGATATTGATGATAGTGACGATATCGACCGCGACCTTGATACGGAGCTGGAGCTTCTAACTATGATGAATGCGCTAACTATGGATATGATGCCGGAAATAGACCGATTTTATATCACCCTTCAATTCGAATTAGCAAAAGCAATGTCTCCTTGCATAATATGGATTCCAAACATTCATGATCTGGATGTGAATGAGTCGAATTACTTATCCCTCGGTCTATTAGTGAACTATCTCTCCAGGGATTGTGAAAGATGTTCCACTAGAAATATTCTTGTTATTGCTTCGACTCATATTCCCCAAAAAGTAGATCCCGCTCTAATAGCTCCGAATAAATTAAATACATGCATTAAGATACGAAGGCTTCTTATTCCACAACAACGAAAGCACTTTTTCACTCTTTCATATACTAGGGGATTTCACTTGGAAAAGAAAATGTTCCATACTAATGGATTCGGGTCCATAACTATGGGTTCCAATGTACGAGATCTTGTAGCACTTACCAATGAGGCCCTATCGATTAGTATTATACAAAAGAAATCCATTATAGACACTAATATAATTAGATCTGCTCTTCATAAACAAACTTGGGATTTGCGATCTCAGGTAAGATCGGTTCAGGATCATGGGATTCTTTTCTATCAGATAGGAAGGGCTGTTTCACAAAATGTACTTCTAAGTAATTGCTCCATAGATCCTATATCTATCTATATGAAGAAGAAATCATGTAACGAGGGGGATTCTTATTTGTACAAATGGTACTTCGAACTTGGAACGAGCATGAAGAAATTAACGATACTTCTTTATCTTTTGAGTTGTTCGGCCGGATCGGTCGCTCAAGACCTTTGGTCTCTACCCGGACCTGATGAAAAAAATGGGATCACTTCTTATGGACTCGTTGAGAATGATTCTGATCTAGTTCATGGCCTATTAGAAGTAGAAGAGCGCTCTGGTGGGATCCTCACGGACAGAAAAAGATTGCAGTCAGTTTGATAATGATCGAGTGACATTGCTTCTTCGGCCCGAACCAAGGAATCCCTTAAATATGATTCAAAATGGATCTTGTTCTATCGTTGATCAGAGATTTCTCTATGAAAAATATGAATCGGAGTTTGAAGAAGGGGAAGGAGTCCTCGACCCGCAACAGATAGAGGAGGATTTATTCAATCACATAGTTTGGGCTCCTAGAATATGGCGCCCTTGGGGCTTTCTATTTGATTGTATCGAAAGGCCCAATGAATTGGGATTTCCCTATTGGGCCAGGTCATTTCGGGGCAAGCGGATCATTTATGATGAAGAGGATGAGCTTCAAGAGAATGATTCGGAGTTCTTGCAGGGTGGAACCATGCAGTACCAGACACGAGATAGATCTTCCAAAGAACAAGGCTTTTTTCGAATAAGCCAATTCATTTGGGACCCTGCGGATCCACTCTTTTTCCTATTCAAAGATCAGCCTTTTGTCTCTGTGTTTTCACATCGAGAATTCTTTGCAGATGAAGAGAT
>CM074120.1:47500-65000 GCA_037177725.1 Cyamopsis tetragonoloba
AAGCCGAATTCGATTGTGTAATGATGAGACTAAAAAAAAATACTTAATTAAAATATATGATCCTTTCTTGAACGGACCCTTTCGTGGACGAATCCAAAATTGTTTTTCACCCTCAATCAAAAACGAAACTCACACAAAAAATTACATTTTGATGAATAAGATTCATGGTATCCTTTTTTGTCTGAATCGGAATAGTAATTATCCAGAATTTGAACAGAAAATAGATCGATTTGATAGAAAATCCTTATTAACTGAAATTTGTTTTTTTTTTAACTTAATCAGTCAATTTTCGGGAAAATCCGTATTGAGCTTTAATTTTGAAAAACTTTATTTATTTCGAGAACATGACCAAGTAAAAGTTTATTCTGAACAAAAAAAAAGATTCGACGCAATTTTAACCGATCTGAACAATAAAACAATAGTAAATAGAAAAAAATGCATTGGAATAAACGAAATCAGTAAAAAAGTTCCGCGATGGTCATACAAATTTATCGACGAATTGAAACTACTGGAGGGAAAAAATGAAGCAGCAAATTATCAGATTCGTTCCAGAAAAGCCAAACGTGTAGTGATTTTTACTAATAACTCAAAGAATGAAGATAGTCATACTAGGGATACTGATAATACTGATAAAAACAAGGAATTGGCTTTAATACGTTATTCACAACAACCGGATTTTCGGCGAGACATAATCAAAGGATCTATACGTGCTCAAAGACGAAAAACAGTTACTTGGAAACTCTTTCAAAAAAGTGTACATTCGCCCCTTTTTTTGGACAAAATGGAGAAAGCTTCGTTCTTTTCTTTTGATATTTTCGATTCAACGAAAATCTTTTTTATGTTAAAAAATTGGATGCGGAAAAAGACAGAAGTCACAATTTCCGATTATACAGAGGAAAAGACAAAAGAAAGTCAGAAAAAAGAGGAGAGCAAAAGAAAAAAAAACGAAAAAGAGGAGAAAAGACGTATCGAAATAGGAGAAGCCTGGGACAACATTATATTTGCTCAAGTAATAAGAGGTTTTTTATTAATAACCCAATCGATTCTTAGAAAATATATTCTATTACCTTCATTAATAATAACTAAAAATATCGTTCGTATATTATTATTTCAATTTCCCGAATGGTCGGAAGATTTTAGGGGTTGGAATAGAGAAATGTATATTAAATGCACTTATAATGGTGTTCAATTATCCGAAACAGAATTTCCAAAAAAATGGCTAACTGACGGTATTCAGATAAAGATCTTATTTCCTTTTCGTCTGAAACCTTGGCACAGATCTAAGATACGATCCACTGAAAAGGAAAAAGATCCAATGAAAAAAAAAAAAGTGAAAAAAAAGAACTTTTGCTTTTTAACAATTTGGGGAATGGAAGTCGAATTGCCCTTTTCTAGTTATCCCCGAAATCGACTTTCATTTTTTGATCCCATTTTTAAAGAACTAAAAAAAAAAATTAAAAAATTGAAAAATTCTTTTTTTCTAGTTCTAAAAGTTTTAAATGAAAGAACAAAATTGTTTCTAAATATATCAAAAGAAACAGCAAAACGGATCATCAAAAGTATTCTCAATAGTATTTTATTTGTAAAGGAAAAAATAAAACAAATCCCAAATTCTTTTTTTCTATTTAGATTCAAATATATATATGAATTGAGTAAAAGCAAAAAAGATTCAACAATCAGTAAGAATAATCCAATGATTTCCGAATCACCCAGCCCAATTCAATCTATTAATTGGACAAATTATTCATTGACAGAAAAAAAAATAAAAGATCTTAATGTTAAAACAAAGACAATTCTAAAGCAAATAGAAAAAATAACAAAAGAAAAGAAAAGGGGGTTTAGAACTTCAGAGAGAAATATTGATTCGAACAAAACAACTTCGGATGCTAAAATAGTAGAATCAAAAAAAAATATTTTGCAGATAGTACAAAGACGAAATCTTCGATTAACCCGTAAATCGCATTCTTTTTTTAAATTTTTCATCGAAAGAATATACATAGATATATTTCTATATATCATTAGTATTCCTCGCATCAATGGACAACTTTTTCTAGAATCTACAAAAAAAATTATCAAAAAATCCATTTACAATAATGAAGAAAATGCAGAAAGAACTGATAAAAGAAATCAAAGTATAATTAACTTTATTTCGATTATACATAAATCTTATAATACTACGAATACGAATTCACAGAATTCTTGTGACGTATCCTCTTTGTCACAGGCATATGTATTTTTTAAATTATCACAAATCCAAATTATTAACGTATATAAGTTAAGATCTTTGTTTGAATATCATGGAAGATTTTTTTTTCTTAAGAATGAAATAAAGGATTCTTTTTTTGGAGTCCAAGGAATATTTCATTCCAAATTAAGACATAAGAAACCTCTCGATTCTGTAATGAATCAATGGACAAATTGGTTAAAGGGACATTATCAATATGACTTATCTGAGAACAGATGGTCTAGATTAGTACCAAAAAAATGGAGAAATAAAATCAATGAACGCCGTGTGGCTCAAAATAAAGATTTAACCAAATGTGATTCCTATGAAAAAACCCGATTAATTCTTTACAAAAAACAAGAAGTAGACTCATTAACAAAAATAAAAAAAAAAAATGAATATGATCTTTTATCATATAAATCTACGTCTTATAATTATAACACATGTAAAAAAAAAAAATTTTATATAACGAATGATATCTCTATCAAGAATTATATAGCAGAAGATGCTGTTATAGATATCGAAAAAAATATGGATCGAAAGTATTTTGATTGGATGGGAATGAATGTAGAAATACTAAATCGTTCGGTATCGAATCTGGAATTTTGGTTCTTTTCAAAATTTTTGATATTTTATAATGCATATATGAGTAACCCGTGGATCATACCAATCAAATTACTTTTTTTCCATTTTAATGTAAATCAAAATGTTAGTGAAAAGAAAAATATTATTGGAAAGAAAAAAAGAATAGATATTTTTAGACCATCAAAAAAAAAAAAAATTCTTGAATTCGAGTTAGAGACTCGAAATCGATCAAAAGCGGAATACGTGGGTCAAATAGATCTTAAATCATCTCTCTCAAACCAAGAAAAAGATATTGAAGAAGATTGTGCAGGATCGGACAGGAAAAAGGGTGGTAAGTATATAACGAAAACAAAATACAAGAAAAAAATAGAGGCAGAACTCAATTTCTTACTAAGAAAGTATTGGGGTTTTCATTTGAACTGGAAGGATTCCTTTAATCAAAGAATACTTAATAATGTGAAAGTATATTGTCTCCTGATTAGATTGATAAATCTAAAAGAAATTGCTATAGCCTCTATTCAAAGGGGAGAACTAAGTCTAGATATTATGGTCATTCATAATCAAAAGGATTTCACTCTTCCGGGATTGATGAAAAATAAGGAATTGATGAAAAAGGGAATATTTATTATCGAACCGGTTCGCCTGTCTAAAAAAAACAATGAACAATTTTTTATGTATCAAACCACAGCACTTTCGTTGATTCATACGAGTAAGCGCCAAATTAATCAAAGATACCGAGAAAAAAAGAATGTTGATAAGACTAATTTTGATAAATACATTACAAGAAGAAGAGATCAAAAGATAAGAGAAAATAAAGAAAAAAATCAGTATGATTTGCTTGTTCCTGAAAATATTTTATCTGCTAGACGTCGCAGAGAATTGAGAATTCTAATTTGTTTAAATCCTAGAAATAGTGTCCATACAAACACAATATTTTACAACGAGAATAAAGTCCATAATTGCTGTCAAGTTTTGGCTAAAAATAAATATCTTGATAGAGATAAAAAAAAACTAATGAATTTAAAATGTTTTCTTTGGCCAAATTATCGATTAGAAGATTTAGCTTGTATAAATCGATATTGGTTTGATACCCATAATGGAAGCCGTTTCGGTATAGTAAGAATACATATGTATCCTCGATTGAAAATTTCTTAATCTACATTTGTGTTCTATTTACCATAATATATCTGGTATGCGAAGACAAATGGAATATAGACATAAATAAGACAAATGGAATATATACATAAATGCGGACACACATTGTGGCATTCATACTAATTCAACGATGTATCCATTAGATCGAAAAATGAATCAAATGAAAAAAATCATATTATTTTTTAAGTATAGAATTTTTTATTTGCTGAATCCATAAATATAGTATTTTTTTCTATTTGAATTGATTAATAATAATTAAGTTGATTTGAAAAAAAAATAAGGAATTATTAAGAAAATTAAGATTTATATACAAAATAAAAAATGAGTATCATTACTATTACTGATCAATAAAAATATCTATAAAAAAAAGAGTGGTAGAGGGAAGCTTTCATTTTATTTTATGATAAAAAGTTCATTTATACCGGTTATTTCACAAGAAAAAAAAGAAGAAAACCCTGGATCGGTTGAATTTCAAGTATTCAATTTCACCAATAAGATACGAAGACTTACTTCACATTTTGAATTGCACCGAAAAGACTATTTATCTCAAAGAGGTTTACGTAAAATTTTGGGAAAACGGCAACGACTACTGTCGTATTTATCAAAGAAAAATAGAATACGTTATAAAAAATTAATTAATCAGTTGGATATTCGGGAATCACAAATTCGTTAATTTGAAGAGTCATTTTCAATTATTCGATTTATTAGATCTTGAATTTTTATGAACTTATTTTTTTTTAAGCGATTCATGGAAGAATGAATCGAGGAAAAACCTATGAATGTCACAGCTACAAGAAAAGGCCTCATGATAGTCAATATGGGCCCTCACCACCCATCAATGCATGGTGTTCTTCGACTTATTGTTACTCTGGATGGTGAGGATGTTATTGATTGTGAACCAATATTGGGTTATTTACACAGAGGGATGGAAAAAATTGCGGAAAACAGAACAATTATACAATATCTGCCTTATGTAACACGTTGGGATTATTTAGCTACTATGTTCACAGAAGCAATAACCGTAAACGGACCGGAACAGTTGGGAAATATTCAAGTACCTAAAAGAGCCAGCTATATTCGAGTAATTATGTTAGAGTTGAGTCGTATAGCTTCTCACCTACTATGGCTGGGACCTTTTATGGCAGATATTGGTGCACAAACTCCTTTCTTCTATATTTTCAGAGAAAGAGAATTAATATATGATCTATTCGAAGCTGCGACAGGTATGAGAATGATGCATAATTTTTTTCGTATCGGGGGGGTAGCGGCTGATCTACCTCATGGTTGGATAGATAAATGTTTTGATTTCTGCGATTATTTTTTAACAAGGGTTGTTGAATATCAAAGACTTATTACGCGAAATCCTATTTTTTTAGAACGGGTTGAGGGAGTAGGCGTTGTTGGTGGAGAGGAGGTAATAAATTGGGGTTTATCAGGACCGATGCTTCGGGCTTCCGGAATACAATGGGATTTACGTAAAGTTGATAATTATGAGTCTTACGAGGAATTTGATTGGGAAGTTCAATGGCAAAAAGAAGGAGATTCATTAGCTCGTTATTTAGTTCGAATTGGTGAAATGATGGAATCCATAAAAATTATTCAACAGGCTTTGGAAGGAATTCCCGGCGGGCCATATGAGAATTTAGAAATCCGCTCCTTTGATAGAGAAAAGGATCCAGAATGGAATGATTTTGAATATCGATTCATTAGTAAAAAACCGTCTCCGACTTTTGAATTGCCAAAACAAGAGCTTTATGTAAGAGTTGAGGCCCCAAAAGGCGAATTAGGAATTTTTCTAATAGGCGATCAAACTGGTTTTCCTTGGAGATGGAAAATTCGTCCACCGGGTTTTATCAATTTGCAAATTCTTCCTCAATTAGTTAAAAGAATGAAATTGGCCGATATTATGACAATACTAGGTAGCATAGATATCATTATGGGAGAAGTTGATCGTTGAAATGATAATTGATACAACAGAAGTACAAGATATCCATTTTTTTTCCAGATTGGAATTTTTTAAGGAGGTCTATGGAATTCTATGGATACTTGCCCCTATTTTTATTCTTGTATTGGGAATCACAATAAGTGTACTGGCAATTGTATGGTTAGAAAGAGAAATATCCGCAGGGATACAACAGCGTATTGGACCTGAATACGCCGGGCCTTTTGGAGTTCTTCAAGCTCTAGCCGACGGAACAAAACTACTTTTCAAAGAGAATCTTATTCCATCTAGGGGAGATATTCGTTTATTCAGTATCGGACCATCCATATCAGTCATATCAATTCTAATAAGCTATTCAGTAATTCCTTTTGGCTATAACTTTGTTTTATCTGATCTCAATATTGTGTGTTTTTTTATGGATTGCTATTTCGAGTATTGCTCCCATTGGACTTCTCATGTCAGGATATGGGTCTAATAATAAATATTCCTTTTTGGGTGGTCTACGAGCTGCTCAATCGATTAGTTATGAAATACCGTTAACTCTATGTGTGTTATCAATATCTCTACGTGCGATTCGTTGAGACAGAAACTTTTCGATGCTATTGCTATGCTCCCCTCTTTATAGTATTTTCTAGGAAAGGGAAAGAATAAATTGAATAGATATCCTCATTTTCATTATTCTTTTTCGCAATTCAGATTGAAAAACTAAATCAGATAGTTATATGAGTGAAATAAAACAGCTTCTATTGAATATTATTTATGAATACTATATTACTTATAGTTACTAGATAGTATGATGATTTGAAATTGCAGTAAAAAAATTGAGTCTCATTTTCTATGTATAAGAATTAAGTGAAAACAAAAAAAAATTATAAGCCGAAGAGGCCGTTTACCCCAAGATTGGGGTGATTAGTCATCCTGTCTTGAAGCGGGCTCAAAAGACCAACCTTTTTGAGTTTTCGCTACCATTTGTATGAATTATGATACATGTATTAACATAAATAAGGGGGTTAATAAAAAAATGACTGGATGGTTAGAAACACCAAGATACACAAAGGATTAGTAACGCAGATTTGTAAATTATCCAAAAGAGCATTTACGCAAAATAGAAAAGAATTCTAATTGGGGCTTTAAGTTGGTAGAAAAAATCGGGCAGTTACTCCCCACAACTCCGATCCAGAGTATGCTCCCATCCACTAATTAAATAACTGACTATCAGGAACGAAATAATCCTTTAATTTCATTTAAGTCCCTTTTTATTTTTACTTGAACAAAAAAAGAAGAATAGGAACGAAAAACAAAAAAAAAGCGATCCCCCCCCCCCCTTTTTTTATTTCTTATATCCATATTCATGGAGATAGAATTCATGTCATAACTCAGAAAACTGCTGTGTAATTATTTTTCGTAATCGAAAACGATGGGGTTATTGAGAATTCTAAAAGAGTATTTTATTGAAGAATTCAGTTATTACTCAACAAATTCAAATTTGGATTTTTAAGGGATGAGATGAATTCAGAAGTACCTTTTGTATCTTTTATTAAAAAAAAATGGATTTCTCTTATTATGAAATTTTTTATTAGAACAGACAGACAGAATTCAATTGGTCTAATTCAGAACCGTCTGATAAATTTGAATCTTATCTATCTTAGGGATATATCAAGAGATAAAAAAATCGGCCCGGTCCTTAGATTTGTTTAGACTTTCGAGGAAGCCGTATGAGGTGAAATCTCATGTACGGTTCTGTAATAGAGATGGGAACAGTAATGTTATCACCGACTAGGATTATCTAACAGTTTAAGTACAGTTGATATAGTTGATGCCCAATCAAAATATGGTTTTGGGGGATGGAATTTGTGGCGTCAACCTATGGGTTTCATTGTTTTTCTAATTTCTTCCCTAGCGGAATGTGAAAGATTACCTTTTGATTTACCAGAAGCGGAAGAAGAATTAGTAGCGGGTTATCAAACCGAATATTCGGGTATCAAATTTGGTTTATTTTATGTTGCTTCCTATTTTAAACCTATTAATTTCTTCATTATTTGTAACAATTCTTTACTTGGGCGGTTCGAATATTCTCTATTCCGTACATATTCGTTTCTGACTTTTTTGAAATAAATAAAACATATGGAATTTTTGGAACTACAATTGGTATTTTTATTACACTAGTTAAAACTTATTTGTTCTTATTCGTTTCGATCACACAAGATGGCTTTGCCTAGGCTAAGAATGGATCAATTATTAAACCTTGGGTGGAAGTTTCTTTTGCCTATTTCTCTCGGTAATCTATTATTAACAACTTCATCTCAACTGTTTTCACTATAAAAGATTGATCTTCTGTATTCATAACTTGTCTCAACAAGAGAAAGAAATAAAACAAAAATATTCATAGATATTCACGATATGTTCCTTATGGTAACTGGGTCATGAATTATGGTCAACAACAGTTCGAGCTGCAAGGTACATTGGTCAAAGTTTCCATAATTACCTTATCTCATGCAAATCGTTTACCTGTAACTATTCAATATCCTTATGAAAAAATAATCACATCGGAACGTTTCCGCGGTCGAATCCATTTTGAATTTGATAAATGTATTGCTTGTGAGGTATGTGTTCGTGTATGTCCTATAGATCTACCAGTTGTTGATTGGAAACTGGAAATTGATATTCGAAAGAAACGATTGCTTAATTACAGTATTGATTTCGGAATCTGTATATTTTTGTGGTAACTGTATTGAGTATTGTCCAACAAATTGTTTATCAATGACTGAAGAATATGAACTTTCGAATTATGATCGTCACGAATTGAATTATAACCAAATTGCTTTGGGGCCGTTTACCAATCTCAGTAATTGATGATTATACAATTCGAACAATTCAAATAAAATAAAATTATTTAATTTGAATTTAGAATATAGTTAAAAAAAAAAATTCTTCTACTTATAATATAATAATAAATACTTATAAATAAATATAAATAGATAAAATAAAAAAAAATATAAAAATAGAAATTTGGATAAGATAATATAAAACAAAATATTATTAAAAAAATGAATAAATATTCTATTAGATATTGTATTAGAAAAATTCTATATAAAATATTAAAGAAATATATATTTTATACTATACTTTCGTTTTAGTATAGTTTGAAATTACTCTTTCGTATAAAAAAATGGAATAACATCGGTCCTATAACTGTACCTATAGCAATTCACACTCCTTTAGGATTTAATTCAATGCGGAGAAAATTGGAGTATTATTTTTTTTTCCTGGTCATATCAATAAGGTCATGAAGTTTCGATTTATTTATCTCTTATTTTACATATAATGGATTTGCCTGAACCGCTACATGATTTTCTTTTAGTCTTTCTGGGATCGGGTCTTATATTAGGAAGTCTAGGAGTCGTATTACTTACCAACCCCATTTTTTCTGCTTTTTCGTTGGGGCTGGTTCTTGTTTCGTATATCTTTATTGTATATTTTATCAAACTCCCATTTTGTAGCTGCATCGCAGCTACTTATTTACGTGGGAGCTATAAATGTTTTAATCATATTTGCTGTGATGTTCATGAATGGTTCAGAATATTACCATGATTTTCATCTTTGGACCGTTGGGGATGGAATTACTTGATGGTTTGTACAAGTATTTTTGTCTCATTAATACTACTATTCCAGATACATCATGGTACGGGATTATTTGGACTACAAGACCAAATCAGATTTATAGAGCAAGATTTGATAAATACTAGTCAACAAATTGGAATTCATTTATCAACAGAATTTTTTCTTCCATTTGAACTCATTTCAATAATTCTTTTAGCTGCTTTGATAGGTGCAATTGTCGTGGCGCGCCAGTAAAAAATCTTTAGAACTTATATTATAAATAAAAAATTGAATTTTGTTCGATTTTATCACAGTTATTTCCATTGAATTCTATGTGAACGTGAAAAAGTATTTATGTAGAAAATCCTTTTTTTAGTGCCGATATAATATATTTATTATTTTGTTGCAGACTTGTTATATTTCTTTAGTCAATCGAATCCGTTGAATTGTTGTTCATATTGAAATGAATCAAAATTGATAAGGAGTTGGTCAATGATGCTCGAACATGTACTTGTTTTGAGTGCCTATTTATTTTCTATAGGTATCTATGGATTGATCACGAGCCGAAATATGGTTAGAGCCCTTATGTGTCTTGAACTTATACTGAATGCAGTTAATATAAATCTCGTAACCTTTTCTGATTTTTTTGATAGTCGCCAATTAAAAGGAAATATTTTTTCAATTTTTGTATAGCTGTTGCAGCAGCTGAAGCAGCTATCGGACCGGCTATTGTTTCCTCAATTTATCGTAACCGAAAATCAACCCGTATCAATCAATCGAATTTGTTGAATAAATAGTATTAATCATAAAATAAAAAGTATAATTTAGAATAGTATAATATTCATCAAGCATGTATGTTACACAAACTTATGATCATGTTGCGAAAACATAAGAAATCAAAGTATCTTGGTCCTATTCTCTCCTTATGAATTCATCTAGAAGTCGATTTTATTAACAAAATTCTGACAAATCATTGATTCATCTGGTGTCTAAATATAGGATTCATTTATGAGTTTACTAGATCGAAATTTTTTAATTTTGATGTTCAAAGATTACTATAGATCCAATGTCACATTCCGTAAAGATTTATGATACATGTATAGGATGTACTCAATGTGTCCGAGCTTGCCCCACAGATGTATTAGAAATGATACCTTGGGACGGGTTGTAAAGCTAAGCAAATTGCTTCTGCCCCAAGAACAGAGGACTGTGTTGGTTGTAAGCGGTGTGAATCCGCCTGTCCGACGGATTTCTTAAGTGTTCGAGTTTTTTATGGCATGAAACAACTCGAAGCATGGGTCTAGCTTATTGATACGTTTCAAAAACACCACACGAATACATTTTTTTTTTACTGGGAAAAACCCGCGCTCAAATAGAAAATATTTTGAGCGCGGGTTTTTCTGGCTCAAGTGTATCTTATTTTTATCATGAATTTTTTTCCTTGGTTAACAATAATTGTAGTTTTGCCAATAGCTGGGGGTTCATTCATTTTTTTATTTCCTCATAGAGGAAATAAGATAATCCGATGGTATACTATTTGTATATGCTTAATAGATCTCCTTCTAACAACCTATGCATTTTGTTATCATTTCCAATTGGATGATCCACTAATCCAACTGACAGAGAATTATAAATGGATCAATTTTTTTGATTTTTACTGGAGATTCGGAATAGATGGACTCTCTCTAGGGCCTATTTTACTGACTGGATTTATCACCACTTTAGCCACTTTAGCGGCTCAGCCGGTTACTCGAGAATCCCATTATTCCATTTCCTCATGTTAGCAATGTATAGCGGTCAAATAGGACCATTTTCTTCTCAAGACATTTTACTTTTTTTCATCATGTGGGAATTAGAATTAATTCCCGTTTATCTACTTTTATCCGTGTGGGGAGGAAAGAAACGTTTGTATTCAGCTACAAAGTTTATTTTGTACACTGCGGGAAGTTCTGTTTTTTTATTAATGGGAATTCTGGGTATGGGTTTATATGGTTCTAATGAACCAACATTAAATTTTGAAACATTAACGAATCAATCGTATCCCGTGGCACTGGAAATAATATTCTATATGGGATTTCTTATTGCTTTTGCTGTCAAATTGCCGATTATACCCTTACATACATGGTTACCAGACACCCACGGAGAGGCACATTACAGCACTTGTATGCTTTTAGCCGGAATCTTATTAAAAATGGGAGCATATGGGTGGTTCGAATTAATATGGAATTATTATCCCACGCTCATTCTATATTTTGTCCCTGGTTAATGCTATTAGGTTCAATTCAAATAATCTATGCAGCTTCAACATCTCTTGGTCAACGTAATTTAAAAAAAAGAATAGCTTATTCCTCGGTATCTCATATGGGTTTCCTAATTATAGGAATTGGTTCTATAAGCGATACGGGGCTCAACGGGGCTATTTTACAAATAATCTCTCATGGATTTATTGGCGCCGCGCTTTTTTTCTTGGCAGGAACTAGTTATGATAGACTACGTCTTCTTTATCTCGACGAAATGGGCGGAATGGCTATACCAATGCCAAAAATATTCACAGTTTTCACTATCTTATCGATGGCTTCTCTTGCATTGCCGGGCATGAGCGGTTTTATTGCAGAATTGATCGTTTTTTTTGGAAATAATTACCAGTCAAAAATATCTTTTAATGACAAAAATACTAATTACTTTTGTAACAGCAATTGGAATGATATTAACTCCTATTTATTCATTATCCCTCTTACGGCAGATGTTCTATGGATACAAGCTTTTTAATACACCAAACTCTTATTTTTTTGATTCTGGGCCAAGAGAATTATTTATTTCGATTTCTATCCTTATACCCGTAATAGCTATTGGTATTTATCCGGATTTCATTTTCTCATTCTCGGTTGATAAAGTTGAAGCTATTCTATCTAATTTTTTATAGATATTTTTCGTGAATAAATGAATACAACAAAAAAAAAGAGAAATAACTCCTATGTACAATGAAAAAAAAGATTTTTCCGTTGGATTAACTTAATAAAAAAATGAATTTGAATTGTAATCGAAATATTTTGTTGTTTGTGAGAACCCCTTAGAATCACTATAGTACTTGATTTAAAGGGTTCTCGACGATTTATGGGAAGTTTTCATATTACACTTTCCATATTTGTATTTGTCAGGTTCTTTACTCACTTTAATTCAATTAGATGAAATGAGCCATAACTATGTAGGCCTATTCCTAATAGATTGATTCCCAAATAACATATCCAAATTATAAGAAAGCCATAGAGGCCACTATTGAAGAATTTACATCTTCCAATTTTTGATTTTTTCTAGTATGTAAATAAATAGCGAATATGGTCCAAGTAATAAAGGCCCAAGTTTCCTTTGGATCCCAATTCCAATATGAGCCCATGCCTCATTAGCCCAGACTGCTCCTGAAAGAATACCTATCGTTAAAAAGATAAAACCTAGACTAATAATACGGTAACCCCAAACGATCCAATTGTTGAATAAATTGAGACCTATAATAATTTCTAGAGAAGAAAAAGAAGTTTTTTGTAAAACATTATTTTTTTCATTCATATTTATGTATTTGATTTCAGCAAAAGAAAATGATTCATTTAAAAAATACAAATTCTTGGTAAAGCAAGAATTTGTATGAGTTCTCGAAATGTAATAACTAAAATAGCTACTGATAATAATGATCCACATAAAAGAGTTGCATAGCCGACTATCATCATACTTACGTGCATCATTAACCAATGGGATTGTAGAGCGGGTACTAATATTGTGGGTTGATGCATTTCGGTTAAAAGACCCGAAGTAGCAAAGCCTTGGATAAAAATAACACTTGGTGCAATTATTGTACTTAAATGGTTTTTATGTTTTTTAAAACCTGGAAGCGTATAAAAAATGGAAAAACTCCATGAAAGAAAGATTAATGATTCATATAAATCACTAAATGGTAAATGGCCCGAAAAAAACCAACGAGTAACTAACAATCCCGTTATACAGAAAAAGGTTATTATCATGCCTTTTTTGGACGAATCATAAAATCCCACGATTTCAGTGACTAATAAGGTTATCAAATGAATTGAAATTAGAATTGATACGACCGAAAAAGGATATATGAGTTAATATATGCTCTAAAGTTGAAATATCATATTTTTTTTATATAAAAAGGTCTCAATACTAGGAATAGAAATCGGGAATTGAATTCATTATAGGACTTATTCTTTTCGAAGATCAGATTATCCTGCCGCCACTCGGACTCGACCGAGATGCTTTAGCACTGCTTCCTAAGAGCAGCGTGTCTACCAATTTCACCATAGCGGCTTACTCAAAATCATAATAACCTATTTTTAGTCAATCGTCGAGATTGAAAGAATCAATTAAAGTGAAATATTTTATTACTAAACATTTTTTTTACTAAACATTAAAGAATTTAAAGAATTCTATTATAATATATATATATTAATATATATATATTATAATAAATTTGGATATATTATAAAAATTTTGGATTTATTATTCAATTTATTCTAATATATAAATAAAAAGAATATATAGAAAAATATATAAATTAATATAGAATAATATATAAATAATATATAAATAAAAAGAATATATAGAAAAATATATAAATTAAATATAGAATATATAAATTTATATATAATCTAATTCATTTTGAATAATATGTTTTAAATAGAAGAATTTTATATTTATATATATATGAATTTTTTTTACTAATACAAAAAATTAGATTATTGTAAATATAAAAAATCATTTAAAAAATGGAAGATTTCAATTTCAATACAAATTTTATTCTCGTTCTTTTTTTCGTTTCAAGTGTCAGTTTTAACATTTAACAATCGAGAATGTATTTTTGTTAGTTTAGACTTTTTCTTTCAAAAAACACTGTTGTCACTAGATAGTTCTGACTTCAATCCAGGAATGAAAAAAAAAATTGTTCTTTTGTACTTTTACTTTTTAATGTGTACTTTTTAATGACTCATTTATTAATTTATTATTTATTTCATTTTTTGAATATAAATAAATGCATTTCGGTTTTTTTCAATGAAAGAAAAATAGTGAAATTATCGATCCACAATTAAGCACTCCATTCAAAGGATTTAGTATAAAGAATATTCTTTGATCGAGCTAATTCAGGTTTGTATTTGTTACAAAACTTTTTGAGTTCCCTGTAAAAATCGATTCGCTAATGAAAAAGCTTTCAATGCTTTCCAATATCCCCTCTTTTTCCAAAAATTCTTCCGAATGATTTTTTTTGATATCGAAGTACGCTTTTTTGAACTGCCATCCAACTAGTATAGTTTTTTCATTGCTATCGTTCGATGTGAAAGACATTTCTTCTTTTCTTCTGTAAATCAAAACGAATTATTATTTAATAACCATATATCTTATCTATCTTAATTCCTCTTTTTTTTTTTGTTTTCTATCTAAAGTAAAACATTGAATATTATAACCCTTTTTCTTAATTTTTCCAAACATAGATATCTTTTTATTATAATAGAAGATAATCAATTAGTTCAAAAATGAACTAATCTTCTGAATTTAATAATAAAATGATGATTTTTTCTGTTCATGGCATATGAATTGTTTTTTATGATTCATGTCAAAATAAACGAATGTTCTTAGTTTTGCTGTAATTATTTACCTCACTCTATACAAATACATACAATTTTTTTTTTTTTAATTGTCAAATTTAAAATTCAATTATTACAAAAATTTCGTTTTCTATTTATAATTAAATTATAATTTAAAAATTTATAATAATTTTTATAATAATTGAATTTTTTTATTTATTACATAGTAATAAATAGTACTAAAAAGATAAAAAAGTTATTTTTTTTTCACTAGAAATTTTGTTATTGGCCATTTTTGATTTTGTACTTTGGAATATTAGAAGTATTGTGCAAAGATTCAGAATAATTCATAATAGATAATTCGATTTCTATGTTCACGTTTTTTTATTAACCGAACCTTTACAAAAGAGATAAAACAAAACTCATTAAGAATCAAAAGATTTTTTATTCTTTATTTTTATTTGTATGGATTATACACATCACTTTTCATGGATCATACCTTTCATTCCACTTCCAGTTCCTATGTTAATAGGAATGGGACTTCTACTTTTTCCCACGACACAAAAAAACTCTTCGCCGTGGTGTGGGCTTTTCCTAGTATTTTATTCTTAACTATAGTTATGATTTATTCAGTCGATCTGTCTATTCATCAAATCAACAACAGTTCTATCTATCAATATGTATGGTCTTGGACTATAAATAATGATCTGTCATTAGAGTTTGGTTACTTGATCGATTCACTTACCTCTATTATGTCAATATTAATCACTACCGTTGGCATTCTGGTTCTTATTTATAGCGATAATTATATGTCTCATGATCAAGGATATTTGCGATTTTTTGCTTATATGACTTTTTTTTAATATTTCAATGTTGGGATTAGTTACTAGTGCGAATTTGATAGAAATTTATATTTTTTGGGAATGGTTGGAATGTGTTCTTATCTATTAATAGGTTTTTGGTTCACACGTCCTATTGCGGCAAATGCTTGTCAAAAAGCGTTTGTAACTAATCGTCTAGGAGATTTTTGGTTTATTAGTAGGAATTTTAGGTCTTTATTGGCTAACGGGTAGTTTGGAATTCGGGATTTGTTTCAAATATTGAATAACTTGATTTTCGAAAAATGAGGTTAATCTTTTTTTTGTTACTTTGTGTGCCCTCTTGTTATTTTGTGGCTCAGTTGCCAAATCTGCCCAATTTCCCCTTCATGTATGGTTACCCGGATGCTATGGAAGGACCTACTCCTATTTCTGCTCTTATACATGGCTGCTACTATGGTAGCGGGCGGGAATTTTTCTTGTAGCTCGACTTCTGCCCCTTTTCCTAGTTATACCCTCCATAATGATGGAATAGCTTTCATAGGGTATAATAACAGTAGTCCTTAGGAGCTACTTTAGCTATTGCTCAAAAAGATATTAAGAAAAATTTGGCCTATTCTACAATGTCTCAATTGGGTTATATGATGTTAGCTCTAGGTATGGGCTCTTATCGAGCCGCTTTATTTCATTTGATTACTCATGCTTATTCAAAAGCATTGTTGTTTTTAGGATCCGGATCCATTATTCATTCAATGGAAGCTGTTGTTGGATACTCTCCAGAGAAAAGTCAAAATATGGGTTCTTATGGGCGGTTTAACAAAACATACACCAATTACAAAAACTGCTTTTTTAATGGGTACACTTTCTCTTGTGGTATTCCACCTTTTGCTTGTTTTTGGTCCAAGGATGAGATTCTTAATGATAGTTGGTTGTATTCACCAATTTTCGCAATAATGGCTTGTTCCACAGCAGGATTAACTGCATTTTATATGTTTCGATCTATTTACTTGTTTTTGAAGGATATTTAAACGTTCATTTTCAAAATTTCAACGGAAAAAAAAAGAGTTCATTCTATTCAATATCTTTATGGGGTAAGAAGTAAAAAAAAAAAAAAAAATTACTTTATTAACTTTATTAACAATGAATAATAATGAAAGGACTTCTTTTTTTTTGGAAGAACACATATCCACATCGAATTAATCGAAATGTCAAAAGTATAACACGTCTTTTTATAGATATTTCCGGTACTAAAAAAACTGCTTGTTTATATCCTCATGAATCGGACAATACTATGCGATTTTCTATGTTTGTATTAGTACTGTTTACTTTATTTGTTGGGGCCATAGGAATTTCTTTCAACCACGAAGGAATAGATTTGGATATATTATCAAATTTTTAATTCCGTCTATAGACCTTTTACACCAAAATTCCAAAAATTCGGTGGATTGGTATGAATTTTTTACAAATGCAACTTTTTCAGTGAGTCTAGCTTTTTTTGAATATTTATAGCGTCTTTTTTTTATAAGCCTGTTTATTCAGCTTTACAAATTTGAACTTATTTAATTTAGTGAAAAAGTTGTTTCTAAAA
>CM074120.1:82500-87500 GCA_037177725.1 Cyamopsis tetragonoloba
TCTAATAGGCCATGAACTAGATCAGAATCATTCTCAACGAGTCCATAAGAAGTGATCCCATTTTTTTCATCAGGTCCGGGTAGAGACCAAGGTCTTGAGCGACCGATCCGGCCGAACAACTCAAAAGATAAAGAAGTATCGTTAATTTCTTCATGCTCGTTCCAAGTTCGAAGTACCATTTGTACAAATAAGAATCCCCCTCGTTACATGATTTCTTCTTCATATAGATAGATATAGGATCTATGGAGCAATTACTTAGAAGTACATTTTGTGGAAACAGCCCTTCCTATCTGATAGAAAGAATCCCATGATCCTGAACCGATCTTACCTGAGATCGCAAATCCCAAGTTTGTTTATGAAGAGCAGATCTAATTATATTAGTTGTCTATAATGGATTTCTTTTGTATAATACTAATCGATAGGGCCTCATTGGTAAGTGCTACAAGATCTCGTTACATTGGAACCCATAGATTATGGACCCGAATCCATTAGTATGGAACATTTCTTTTCCAAGTGAAATCCCCTAGTATATGAAAGAGTGAAAAAGTGCTTTCGTTGTTGTGGAATAAGAAGCCTTCGTATCTTAATGCATGTATTTAATTTATTCGGAGCTATTAGAGCGGGATCTACTTTTTTGGGGAATATGAGTCGAAGCAATAACAAGAATATTTCTAGTGGAACATCTTTCACAATCCCTGGAGAGATAGTTCACTAATAGACCGAGGGGATAAGTAATTCGACTCATTCACATCCAGATCATGAATGTTTGGAATCCATATTATGCAAGGAGACATTGCTTTTGCTAATTCGAATTGAAGGGTGATATAAAATCGGTCTATTTCCGGCATCATATCCATAGTTAGCGCATTCATCATAGTTAGAAGCTCCAGCTCCGTATCAAGGGTCGCGGTCGATATCGTCACTATCATCAATATCGTCCACTATCGTCACTATCATCAATAAGAAAACCCTAGGCTTGTTATCCAGGAACTTGTTCAGAAATACTGTAATGAAAGGAACATAGGAGTTTGTCGCTAGGTATTTGACCAAATAGGATCGTCCAATTCCTATAGAACCTATCACTAAAATACCCCTAGGGGGGGGTAGGGCTAGCGGAGCGAAAAGGGTTTCCCATGAGATGGGAAATGAAAACTATTAGCCCCACACGGGGTTTGTGAATAAGTGATTGTCTGATAATGAGCAAGGAATATCCGTCTTTCTGCTAAACAGGATGTATTGAACTCATAATTCATTAGATACTTTTTATGAATGTCAACTAAGTATCGTAAGTAAATGCTCCCGGTTGTTCAATCATTTGATAACCAGAGTTATTCTTTGATAAATGATCACTATGAGTCAGACTCAATAGAATTTGATCAATCCCTTTTTCTATCGTTAAGGTAGAGAACTGAACCAAGAATTCTCTTTCTTTATCATCAATCGAATCACTGTTCGAGACCCAGGATTCTATTTTATCATCAACCCAATCACCATTCACGTTTTTTATTTTTCTTATCAAGGAATAGATCGCTTTACTTGTATGACTTAGATGTCTCGTATTTCTCGAAAAAGCGATTCGATTGATGGGATTTGGTATGATACTTATGAGATCGATGAGATTCATATATTTCTTCTTAGAACGTATTGATTGACCCCATAAGCGGGACCACCACCCCATAGCATGTTGCCGCCAGAAGCAGAACCCCGTATTTCTTCTAGAGAATCTCCTAATTGTTCCAGAGCAACTAGAAAGAGCTTCTTTAACCAGAAAGAATTCAATTCAGATGTAGGATACCTATCCAGAAGTTTTCGCAACTCAATCATGTATGATGGAATCATCAAAGATTTGACCTTTTCGAACTCTGTCTGTAACTCACTATAGACTCGAGAAACAAAGAGAAGATGTGTACGAACGAGATATCCAGCAACAAGAAGAAGGAAAAGGATTGAATAGAGGAACTCCCGAACATTTAGCGATCTCAGATGTGTCGATATCAATGGTGACTCATTATTTCGATGAATAATTTCTTCGGACAGAAGAAGATTATGTAAACACTTACTCGAAATCTCACTTATCCGATTCCATTGTGGAAGACACCATTTTTTCTGAAGAATTCGCCATGATATATCTGATCCATGCATAATATCATGAAAATGGATACAAATTTTTTGCTGCTACTTAGTATCGCAATAGGTCTGAAAAAGTATCTAAAAATATGAAATTTAGATATTTGTACCCTGTCGAGGTAAGGAACCATGGTATATATGTTTGGAATAGATTCCATTTTGAGAGAGTTGAAAAAGCACTATCTCGTTGAAAGGTTCTATACATCTGCCCTTTCTCAAGGCATTTTTTTAGACAAGGACTCCTTTTTTTCCTCTTTTCGGATGGTAAACATTTCTCAGAACATGGAGTGTGAATCAAACCCATGTTTGAATTGAAATTGAGATACTGATGCAAGTCTTCCCTTCTGAATCAGGTAGATTCATATCTGAAAGAGGTTGACAATAAGTTCTTTCAAAATTGACTATTTGTCCCTCTGTTAGAGGTGTTCCAGAAATGTCTGCGATCGAGTAAATAGCTCTACGAACGAATGGATCGGATCGAATTGGAAAATGGAAAGATTTGTACAAGTTATACCCTTCGTCACCACTTTGCGGAAAATCGTTAGGTATCAATATGTTAGATACCTGTGACTCGATTGGTGAAATAGTATCTCTCTCCAAAAAAGCATGTTTTTTTTTACCGCCGCACAAAGAAAATATTTTGTTGCGAATGAACAAGATATTGAGGAATTGTCCATACGTAAAATCATAATTATGGATACAGGCCTTTTCCCCATAAAAAGGGAATCTTTTGTTACAATAGAAGCAGAAGTGATATCGATTATTCAAGAATCGAAGTCGATTTGCTTTATAAAAAGAGGGATATCAATGAACTTCTATGAAATGGTTTTCACGGGATTCAGCCAATTGTCTTGATCGTGGGATATCATTGAGAAATAGGAATCCGTTGTTATCAAAAGATTTCCTGCGATTCTTTCTAGTATGGAATGAGTCAATCATCCACTTTGGTATCTTATTGAACAAAAATGGTGATATTGTTCCTCCATTGATCAAGAATTTCGATTTTTGGGAAGTATCATGGTCATCCAATAAGAAGGGTTTCCATTTTTTCAAATGAACGATTTGAAGACCTATTGATTCTAACAACTGATTACAGAGTGGATCATTCGGACCTTTCAATTCATAGATGTGGATCTCGGACCTATGAATGGGGATACTCCCGAAACTCACAAAGAAAAAAGGAGTGAGTAGACAAAAAGAGCAGAAACTTGGACAAAAAAAGAAGTAACTTGGACAAAAAGAAACAAAGTGACTTAGACAAATCTTTTTTGTCGATAACCTCAGACCAATCAATCGAATATTGATTAATACGTAATCGATCGAACACTACTTGAAAACGGCTATTCTGCTCAGAAATGAAATGGTCCAAGTGTTGCTGGAAATTCTTGCTCCCATTGGACCATTTGTATCTATATGCATTAGGATCCCGATTCATGGATCTCTCGGTTCGAGAAATCAAAATAAGAGGATCGAACCATTTCTTCGGACTCTTTTTCAATTTGATAAATGTTGGTTGATCGTGTATTTCATTATAGTTCTATGATCAGAGTATCATTTCCTATTTGATACCTTTGAATTCCATATTCGAAGTTGCGATCGAATCGATTCATTAAAAAGAATCGATTCAATACATTTCTTATGTACCCATAGGTGCTATATTGGATTTGACGCCAATGGGACCCTCCCTCCAATAAGTCTATCGGATTTTTGTTCAAGAATGATATCTTATTGGAACTGTCCAGTTCATCCTTCCGGGAACCATATCACATCCCGGATCTGATGAAATAGGATGAATTGAGACGGTATTTTGTAAATACATAATTATCTTGAATATATTAACTATTTCTTTATTTTCCGATCGCCTGGAAAGAACAAAAGAAACATCTTGTTCTTTCTTCAACAATTTCTGATCTCTAGTGGACCTCTCAGTAGGATTCGAACCCAGATGAAGTTCTGACCATCTGTCAGAGAAAAAAGAACGATTGGCTCTTGTAGGATTCCCAAGAAATTCTTCGATTTCTTCCGGAAGCAGATGATTATTCATCTGCTTCTCACGTTCCATGAATAGTCGGCACATTGAGGAATATCCAGAAAGGCATTTAGGGAATCGCTCTGATTCTATCTCTGTTCGTTCCGTTTGAAGAAAGGAAGGATCCCAACAAAGAATCGATCTTTCTTTTAGTTGTTGAATCTTTCTTTGATTGATCAATGTGTGATATTTCGAATCCTCATTCCTAATGGAATCGAAATGATCCTGGATTGATCAGAAGATCCTTTCAATCGGCTAGAATCCGTTACTTGAATGAAACTAGATCTCGTGGAATCATATTGAATATTTGATGATAGATTCCGTACCTTGCTAAAAAACCGATCCTTGTTTACCAACCACACATTGTCTAACCAAATCCAATTCTCTCTCGATATGTTCCTCAAAAAATCCGATTCGTGCGGATTCTTCCCCCAACTAACGAAGAGATCTTGGCGGAATTGCCACATATGAAATTGAGCACAATTTTGCAAAGAAATAGCCCGTTTGTTTCTCAAGAAGAGATGGGAAACATGCTCAATATCATTTGATTGAATAGTTGACCCAGCCCCTTGTTGTTTGAAGAAACCCTCCACTTCAATTGGTATTTTTTCACGAAAAGCAAACATGAGATAATAAATCCAGTCTTTCACTAAGATTTCGAATAGCTGTCCCGAATTCAAGTTGATTATGTTTCGCCTCTTCCTCGGAGAAAGACGATCAAACAATTCCCAATCATGGTCCTTGCGGATCGGATCATCCATATCCATATAATATACAAAAAGAAACTCCAGATATTTGATATCTTTCTCTTTGAATGAGATCTCAATTCCAGCGACGGTTTCAT
>CM074120.1:92500-135000 GCA_037177725.1 Cyamopsis tetragonoloba
GTAATAAAGCATCAATATTAATTAATCCAGATATAGATGAATATATTCCTAGAACAAAGAAATCAAGAGCCCCGAGTCAATAAAAACTGAGAAGGTTGATTCAAGAAAAAGGAAAATGTTATAGAGAGGCTCCATTGTAGAATTCAGACCTAACCATTAATCGAGAAGCGATGGGAACGACGGAACCTGCGAATACCTAAGATTTTTTTTATTAATATTAAATTAATTAAATTCTTAATAATGAATATTAAATTATTAATATTAAAAACAAATCTTAATGATTCATTTGGTAGGATGGCGGAACGAACCAAAAAGCAATCCATTTTTATTTGAGGAGTTGTGGACTAACCCTACATTACATCTGAATTTAATAATGAAAGAGTAAATCTTCGCCCGCGAAAATTTTGATTTTATTGAATTTTTAAATTTTTGCCAATCCGATAGGTATAAAAAAAATAAATAAAGATTCGTTAGAACCTTATAACAAAACAACATTCTATAGTTCTATACGGATAGCAAAAATTGTCTATTATATTAAGAATACATATTTAGTTATAGATATATATCTAAAATCTAAAATTTAGTTATATATAAACAAGATATAGAAATTTCCAATAGACCAATAGATTCTATGAAATCTCAAAAAAATCCCGCGATTCTATTCTATTATTCATTAATATTTATTAAAATGAAATTAAACGTATGTATATTAAACATATGTATCTTATTGTATATTATTTTATCGGTTAAATCATTTATTTGAATTGAATTTTGAATCGCTTCATTCGTGAGGAGCCGTATGAGGTGAAAATCTCATGTACGGTTCTGTAATAGAGATGGAATTGAGAAACAACCATCAACTATAACCCCAAAAGAACCAGATTCCGTAAACAACATAGAGGAAGAATGAAGGGAATAGCCTATCGAGGTAATCATATTTGCTTCGGAAGATATGCTCTTCAGGCACTTGAGCCCGCTTGGATCACATCTAGACAAATAGAAGCGGGACGGCGGGCAATGTCACGAAATGTCCGCCGGGGTGGACAAATATGGGTACGTATATTTCCAGACAAACCAGTTACAGTAAGACCCACCGAAACGCGTATGGGTTCGGGAAAAGGATCTCCCGAATATTGGGTAGCTGTCGTTAAACCCGGCAAAATACTTTATGAAATGGGCGGGGTCGCAGAGAATATAGCCAGAAAGGCTATTTCAATAGCAGCATCAAAAATGCCTATACGAACTCAATTCATTATTTCGGGATAATAATTAGAAACCAAGGAAAGAGGTCTTTTAGGATGAAAAAAATGCAATTGTAGGTTTCTTTTTTTTTTTTTGAACACAGAATATTTTTTTTACTTCAATCTTTGGACTGAAAGAAAAAAAATGAAATGATATGATTCAACCTCAAACCCATTTGAATGTAGCCGATAACAGCGGAGCCCGCGAATTGATGTGTATTCGAATCATAGGAGCTAGTAATCGACGATATGCTTATATTGGTGACATTATTGTTGCTGTAATCAAGGAGGCAGTACCGAATACGCCTTTAGAAAGATCCGAAGTGATCAGAGCTGTAATTGTACGTACTTGTAAAGAACTCAAACGTAGCAACGGTATAATAATACAGTATGATGATAATGCTGCGGTTGTCATTGATCAAGAAGGAAATCCAAAAGGAACTCGAATTTTTTGCGCAATCGCCCGGGAATTGAGACAGTTAAATTTCACTAAAATAGTTTCATTAGCACCCGAGGTATTATAAGACGAGACCGTTCTATAGATATATTATTTGTGAATGAAATAGATTCATTAACCGATTCTATCTGACACATATACCTTTGTAGTAATTATTATATATATATATTTCATATTACTATTTCATAAGCTAAATAAAATAAATAATAATAAATAGAAAAAAAAATCTAGAATTCAATATTAGATAGTATGAGATATTATATATTTTTATTTCATTTTTTTAATATTTCATTTTCTAATTATACTATTCAATTTTTAGAATTTGAGAATATTCTATTATTTATTCTATATTATTCTATTCAATATATTGAATAGTATCAATATATTGAAGAGTAGATATTTTATTGAAAAAAGAAAAAAAATGGAATAAAAAAAAATAGAAAAAGGAGCATGTTGATTATATCGAAAGTAAAGGGTAACAATCATTTTCGTTTATCATGAGTAAGGACACCATCGCTGACATAATAACCTCTATACGAAATGCTAATATGAATAGAAAAGGAACGGTTCAAATACCATTTACTAACATCACCGAAAACATTGTAAAAATACTTCTACGAGAGGGTTTTGTTGAAAATGTCAGAAAACATAGGGAAAACGACAAACATTTTTTAGTTTTAACTCTACGGTATACAAGAAATAGAAAAGGATCATATAAAAGTTTTTTAAATTTAAAACGGATCAGTACACCAGGTCTACGAATCTATTCTAATTATCAACGAATCCCTAGAATTTTAGGAGGGATGGGGATTGTAATTCTTTCTACTTCTAGAGGTATAATTACCGATCGAGAGGCTCGATTAGAAAGAATCGGCGGAGAAGTTTTATGTTATATATGGTAATCTTTCTGATATCCGAATTATATGAGAAACTTCTATCCATTTTTGTTAAAAAAAAGAGAGAAATCACAGGTTTCTAACATCACTCCTCATACATTAGTGAATGCGTGAAGAGAATTTAACTGGAATAGGAATAAAAGAAAAAGGATTCATGAGGATTTAATTACTGAATAACTTCCCGAAGGTATGTTCCATATTCTTTTATATAATGAAAATAGGATTCTATGCTATGTTTCCGAAAAGATTCGACGTACTCTTATTTTCTATGTATACGATCGGAAAAAAAAAAATAAAAAATGAAAGTATAAGTCATTTAATTTAATTAGACTGTTTTTCAACTTCAACATTCTTTTTTTGTGTGTGGGGGGGTAGAATTAGAAGTTGAAAATGTAAGGAAAACTTATTTTCGTCCAATAAATAGATTCGAGATTTAGTTAAGGAATGACAAATATGAAAATCGGGGCCTCTGTTCGTAAAATTTGTGAAAAATGTCGATTGATCCGTAGGAGAGGGCGAATTATCGTAATTTGTTCGAATCCAAGACATAAACAAAGACAAGGATAATATTTCCATAAAGGAGGTTTTTCTATTTTTAAGGACCGGATGCACAAATCAAATAAATTTATATTAAAAAAATCTTATGAATATGAAATGAAATATTAAAAAAAAATAGAATATAAAAATGGATAATCTATACATAATATGGATAATCTATACATAATCCAGATTCTATTACAACTATATTAATATTCTATAATATTAAATTATATATATATTAAGAAATATTTTTGATATTTCCAATTTGAAATTTTATTTCAAAAATTATATTCTAAATTGTATTCTATATTAATAGAAATCGAATACCATTAATATAGAAAAATGAATATACAAAAATAGAATATTAATTCTAGTTAGCAAATAGTAAAGGATCCGTTTTTGACATGAAATGGATATATCCATATATCTCAGACTTATATTTATGAAATAATCAAATATGGCAAAACCTATACCAAAAATGGGTTCACGTAAAAATGGACGTATTGGTTCGCGTAAGCACGCTCGTAAAATACCAAAGGGAATTATTCACGTTCAAGCTAGTTTCAACAATACCATTGTTACTGTTACAGATGTACGGGGTCGAGTGATTTCTTGGTCCTCCGCCGGTAGTTGTGGATTCAAAGGTACACGAAGGGGGACACCGGTTGCCGCTGAAACCGCAGCAAAAAATGCTATTCGAACAGTAGCGGATCAAGGCATGCAACGAGCAGAAGTCATGATAAAAGGTCCCGGTCCCGGAAGAGATCTGGCATTAAGAGCTATTCGTAGAAGTGGTATACTATTAAATTTTATACGAGATGTAACCCCTATGCCACATAATGGATGTAGGTCTCCTAAAAAAAGACGTGTGTAAAACTAAAAATAAACATGGAAGAGATTTCAAGAGAAATAAACAATTCAAGGGTTTGATAAAAATTAAATATTATGGTTCGAGAGAAAGTAAGAGTATCTACTCGGACACTACAGTGGAAGTGTGTTGAATCAAGAGTAGACAGTAAGCGTCTTTATTATGGACGTTTTATTCTGTCTCCACTTATGAAAGGCCAAGCCGATACAATAGGCATTGCAATGCGAAGAGTTTTGCTAGGAGAAATAGAGGGAACATGTATCACACGTGCAAAATCAGAGAAAATACCACATGAATATTCTACCATAGTAGGTATTCAAGAATCAGTCCATGAAATTTTAATGAATTTAAAAGAAATTGTATTGAGAAGTAATCTCTATGGAACTCGGGACGCGTCTATTTGTTTCAAAGGTCCTGGATATGTAACTGCTCAAGACATCATTTTACCACCTTCTGTGGAAATCGTTGATAATACACAACATATAGCTAACCTAACAGAACCTATTAATTTGTCTATTGGATTACAAATCGAGAGGAATCGCGGATATGGTATAAAAACACTAAAAAACTTGCAAGATGGAAGTTATACTATAGATGCTGTATTTATGCCTGTTCGAAATGCAAATCATAGTATTCATTCTTATGTGAACGGGAATGAAAAACAAGAGATACTCTTTCTCGAAATATGGACAAATGGGAGTTTAACCCCTAAGGAAGCGCTTTATGAAGCCTCCCGGAATTTGATTGATTTATTTATTCCTTTTTTACACGCGGAAGAAGAAAACTTAAATTTAGAAAACAATCAACACAAAGTTACTTTACCCCTTTTTACTTTTCATGATATATTGGCTAAGGGTAAACTAAGGAAAAATAAAAAAGAAATAGCATTGAAATCCATTTTTATTGACCAATTAGAATTGCCTCCCAGGATCTATAATTGTCTCAAAAGGTCCAATATACATACATTATTGGAACTTTTGAATACGAGTCAAGAAGACCTTATGAAAATTGAACATTTTCGCGTAGAAGATGTAAAACATATATTGGAAATTTTAGAAATAGAAAAGCATTTTGCATAAATTTTTAATCCATTGGATTTTTTTGTCACCTTTCTTTTTTTTTTCTAAAAAGAAAGGTGAAAATATGTAATTTGAATCTTTAGCACAAAGTCTTATATTCGGAATAGGTCCAAAATGGAATAGATGTATCTAGAGTCCTTTAAAAATGAATTCTACCTAGATACACAATACACACGGCATAATATTTTATTTCACAATTGAATCGATTTAAAAAAGACCTAAAGTTAGGGATTTCTCAATAGGTAATGTTGCTCCAATACCCAAATACCCAACCAAAGGGCCACTGCGGTACCAATCAAAAAGACGGTTGTTGCTACTGGACGGCGAAATGGGTTTTGGAATTTATTAACATTCTCTAAAAAAGGTACTGTTAATAATCCCGCAGGTACCGAAACCATTAAAAGAACGCCCAATAACTTATTGGGCACTGTACGAAGTATTTGAAATACGGGAAAGAAATACCATTCGGGCAATATTTCCAAAGGAGTTGCAAATGGATCCGCGGGTTCCCCAATCATTGATGGTTCTAGAATCGCTAAGCCTACGTTACAGGCAATAGTACCTAGAATTACTACTGGAAATATATATAAAAGATCATTGGGCCATGCGGGTTCTCCATAATAATTATGACCCATTCCTTTAGCCAATTTAGCTCTTAATACAGGATCATTCAAGTCCGGTTTTTTTGTTATTGGGATAGGTGAATTCTTATAAATCCATCCTCCGAAAGAACCGGACATGATAATTTTTCATCATCCGGCTCGAGCACGAATCAAACGATTCCAATGGATCTATAGAAAAAAAAATTATATGTTCTCTACACATATAATATATAAAGATTCTATGTAAGAAAATAGACCAGATTATCTTTTCCGGAGTTACAACTATCCATTGCAAAAAAATTCAGTTCTTATTAATTAAATTAATTAAATGCTCAATACCCAAGTAGGCTTTCAAAGTTGATAGTGCTTTCTGGGTGATCTCAAACCTTGCGATTGTTCTCCCCCCCCCCCAAAAAAAAAATTCGGGACTTTTTACATACAAAATATTTACTTGTTACTAATAGAATCTAACCCCTGTTGTTCTTTAGATCTACTTGTTTCACTCCGATAGTATCATAAATCGAGTCAATGCATCGGAAATGAATGCATTTCCATACTATTAAGTTAAGTGAAATAGATAAGACATAATCTGGATTATACCACATCACTTATTTTACTGGATCTTACGGAGCCTGTTCATGCAGGATATGATCGAGTCTGATCATAGAAAAGATTTTCTTCAAGCGAACCGGCCTATCCTCTGTAGGGGCCTTGCGCGGTGGTTGAAACAAAGACACATTTAATTGTAAATTCAAATGTGGCAGATAAGATAAAGTCATATATCTGCGCGGCCCAATCAATAGCTCAAGTCACACACTCCCATAATCCATTTTCTCTTCGGAGAGTTCCCTTCAACTATTCATGTATGTCAAATAAAATAAAGAATGCAATTTTATTAAGTTGAAGGGAAATATCCAAATACATGTCTTATTCTTTTAAATAATCCATATTTGTAGCAATGAAATACTATTGTTCCTCCCCCCAATGATAAATGATTGATTACAAATATCTAGGATCCACAATCTCTATAAAGGACCGGAAATGCCTTGCTTACGTATCATTAGAAAGTGCATTAACATAAATACGGCAGTAAGAAGAGGTAATACAAAAGTATGTAAACTATAAAAACGAGTCAAGGTAGATTGTCCCACACTAGCACTTCCGCGTAATAACTCTACCACAGACGATCCTATTCCAGGAATAGCTTCGGGTACGCCTGTTACAATTTTTACAGCCCAATAACCAATTTGGTCCCAAGGTAAGGAATAACCAGTTACCCCAAAAGATGCGGTCAATACAGCCAAAATCACACCCGTAACCCAAGTCAATTCACGAGGTTTTTTAAAACCACCGGTGAGATACACGCGAAATACGTGTAGGATCATCATTAAGACCATCATACTTGCCGACCATCGATGAACTGATCGGATTAACCAACCAAAGTTTGCTTCAGTCATTATATATTGAACAGAAGCAAAAGCCTCAGTAACGGTCGGACGATAATAAAAAGTCATAGCAAACCCCGTCGCTACTTGGACTAAAAAACAAGTAAGGGTAATTCCTCCTAAACAATAAAATATGTTGACATGAGGGGGAACGTATTTACTAGTTATATCATCGGCAATCGCCTGAATCTCAAGACGTTCTTCGAACCAATCATAGACTTTATTGAGATAGGTAAACCAAGGGAACCCCCCCCGAGAACCGTATATGAGAATTTCATCTCGTACAGCTCAAACAGAAATACCCCAATACTGGTTGTAACGGAAACGGATATGTGTAATAGAAAGTTGGAAACTTTTTAACTTAATCCTATGATTCCAATCTTCTCTGAAGATAAGAAAAAAGAGAAATCCGAAAACTATTCTTTGTGGTTATAATGCCAAAATATCAAGTCGGCTCACTCGTATTTATCTTGATCCTTACAGGCCTCTTGAATATTCTATTATTTATTTCATTTTTTGATTTGTGTGTGTAATACGATTTTACTGCTGTCTTCTTTATGATTATTTTTATTGATAGGAATTCTCTTGTTAAGACCATATGAATCAATTAAAAAAACCTCAGATTCATACCAGAACCACGATGATTCAAAAAAAAAACATTTAATCGAAGTCCAAAAATTCCCTGAGTAAGAACTGCTGGATCATCACTTATTCAATGAATAGATATAATGAAAAAATCCAAAGAAACGTTTGTCCTTTGATCAAAAAAAAAAGATAAGCGGCGGAAGTTTGAAAGAATCAAAATCTTTCGATTTATTCTTCTAACTCTTTGAAAAATTTTTTAAGTCCGGTTGCGGGGTCTAAATATGAAGTATGAATCATAGTTTTAATCTATTTTTTATATTCCGTGCTCCAGATATTAGAATAAATATCTGACGGGGTAAAACCATCTCTATCAAGATGACAGATCCATTTTTTGTTCTGTACTATCAATAGGATCAATTATAACAAGTCACACACTCATATTCCGGAAATACAGAAACAAAGAAATTCCACGGTCGAACTACCCCAAAAAATAGAATGGGCTACAAATAAAAGATCAAAATGCTTAACTTTACTGTCTATTGAAAAGATAGTTAGTAGGTTCTTGTGAATCTAATTCATAGAAATTCCGTCCAGTAAAATGGACGAATTATAAATCTCCAAAATAATAGATAGAAATATCGCAAATAGAGCCATTGCAACACCCATCAAAGGGGAGTTCCCCACCCCGGAGCTACTTTACCATATTCTGAATTCAATGGTTTCAATAAATCCCCTACAACAGTTCGTCTTGGACCAGATCTAGAACTACTTTCAACGGTTTGTGTAGCCATAAATCCTATTTTTTATTCATTGAGATCTGTTGACTTTGTATACCACTCCGCTGTAAATAAAGGATCTTATCCTATAGATCCGTTGTGGTCTTGAAATTATATAATAATGGAAACAGCAACCCTAGTTGCCATCTCTATATCTGGTTTACTTGTAAGTTTTACTGGTATGCCTTATATACTGCTTTTGGGCAACCCTCTCAACAACTAAGAGATCCATTCGAAGAACATGGGGACTAGTTGAAGTAATGAGCCCCCAATATTGGGATATTGGGGGCTCATTACTTCAATTGAGATAATGAAAAAATCATTTCACCTTTTTAGTTGGAACTTTAGGCGGTTCTCTAAAAAAGATAGCGAAAAAAATGATTCCTAAAGTCGAGACTAAGAGGAATGTATAAACCAATGCTTCCATAGATTTGATCGTGGTTTACAATTATAGCATTCATACCTGTTTATTTGGGATCATCTCCCGGATAAAGAAAAAAGAAAGAACAAGAGTAAAACAAAATGTAATGATTCAAATCAAGATTTATCTGGTTCCCTATGTCAAATTCAAATCACAACAAAAAAAAGTCGAAAAGGAACAAAAGAATGTTCTATCAGACTACCTGTCTTCTTGTAGTTGGATCTCCAAGTTATTGGAATGCTCCAAATTCTACTTGAGCATCCAAAGCTGGGTCGATACCAGCAAAAACATCTCTGAACAAGGTTCTAGCACCATGCCAAATGTGCCCGAAAAAGAAGAGCAGAGCAAACGAAGCATGTCCAAAAGTAAACCAACCCCTTGGACCTGCTACGAAAAACACCATCCGATTTCAAAGTAGCACGATCTAATTCAAAAAATTTCACCCAATTGAGCACGTCTAGCATATTTTTTCACTGTAGCGGGATCACTATAACTGACTCCATTGAGTTCGCCACCATAGAACTCAACAGTTACACCTACTTGTTCGACACTATACTTCGATTCTGCCCTTCGAAAAGGAACATCGGCTCTAACAATTCCGTCTCCGTCTACCAAAACAACCGGAAATTGTTTCAAAAAAAGTAGGCATACGACGGACAAAAAGTTCACCGCCCCTCTTTATCTCTAAAGATAGGATGTCCTAACCAACCGACGGCTATTCCATCTCCATTGTCCATTGAGCCTGCTCGAAACAATCCCCCTTTTGCCGGATTATTGCCGATGTAATCATAAAAAGCTAATTTTTCAGGAATTTTAGACCAAGCTTCTGATAAACTTGATTTCGGCTAGCCCAGCACCAACTCTTCGATATATTTCTTGCTGGAAGTATCCCTGATCCCATTGATAACGAGTGGGACCAAATAATTCAATCGGAGTGGTTGCTGAACCATACCACATAGTTCCAGCAACAACAAAAGCTGCAAAAAAGACAGCCAGCGATACTACTGGAAAGGACGGTTTTCAATATTTCCCATACGTAATCTTTTGTATAGACGTGAGGTGGACGCACACTAAGATGGAAAAGGCCCGCTAATATGCCCAATGTTCCTGCTGCAATATGATGAGACGCTATTCCACCCGGAACAAAAGGATCAAACCTTCCACACCCCATGCGGGATTACGGATTGTACCCTTCCAGTTAGTCCATAAGGATCGGACACCCATATTCCAGGACCATACAATCCTGTTACATGAAATGCGCCAAAACCAAAACAAGCCACCCCTGCAAGAAATAAATGAATTCCAAATATTTTGGGCAAATCCAAAGAAGGTTTTCCGGTACGTTCATCACAAAAGATTTCTAGATCCCAATAGACCCAATGCCAGATAGCCGCCAAAAAGCACAAGCCCGAAAACACAATATGTGCCCCCAGCCACACCTTCGTAACTCCAAAATACCCGGATTCGTTATAGTCCCCCTGTGATATTCCAACCGCCCCACGAATTGGTTATTCCTAAACGGGTCATGAAGGGTATAAACAAACATACCCTGTCTCCACATTGGGTCAAGAACAGGGTCAGAGGGATCAAAAAAACCGCTAATTCATATAGAGCATCGAACCGGCCCAACCAGCAACCAGAGCTGTATGCATTATATGGACAGAAAGCAAACGGCCGGGATCATTTAATACAACAGTATGAACACGATACCAAGGCAAACCCATGAAAGTACCCCTTATATCAACAAAAAATAGACACTATGTAACTTTATTGCACTGGAAAAAACTATACTATGGACCCTCCCCTTTCAGTAGATTATCTCGGTAAGGGATTAATATTTGTTCTAGTTTTTTAGTAATAATAAATGGAACAATTCTATTCGTAGGAACAAAAAGAAGCAGATCTATTCTATACCGATAAGTAAGAATACGCAATGGTGGGAGGGGTTTGACCCTATTTTTATATGAGTGTTTATATCAGTGAATGCAGACATATTCGTTTATCACCCCAAGGACCTATTCGTAGGAACTTTACATTATTCATTTGGTCTTACTTTTTTATTTATGATTTATAAATACAATATGATAAAAACAAATGATTTTTAACACAATAAACCCATTCTTACGTTTCCACACCAAAGTGAGATATACGACTTCTTTTTTCTCCGTTTAATGCCCATTGGTGTTCCAAAAGTACCCTTTCGAAGTCCTGGAGAGGAAGATGCATCTTGGGTTGATATATAGTGCGACTTGTCAGATATATTGGGTCATATGGGATTTCCCGTTCTCTCCCCCGATGGAGATATCCTCTCTTTCACCCCCAAAAAAATGAATTGAATCATCAAAAACTTGGAGCGTGAAGTGTAATGAAGTGCAATTAGATCGATTTTTTGGTTTTTTGGGGGAGGGGATAATCCAGATTACTATTCTAAATTTAGAATAATTTATGGTTGGCTTGGTTGGACCAATAAAATGAAGCATCCAGGCTCTGTTTAGAAAAAAACCAATTGGTAATATATCTATGATTACGACTTCTATCATATCATATATTTGGCAGAAAACATGAAATAAGAAATTAAGAAAAAAGGGAAGTCGTAACAAAAAGACATGGTATTGCAGTATTTGTCCTATATGTGCAAATAAAAATCGGGCAGATCTTTACTCAGAGTAGAAAAGAAACCTAAAAGAATTGAAGAAGCCCATTCAGAAACAAGAAATATATCATTGCGATTGGGGTTCGATCTCGATGAAAACAATACATCAATGCGAAGTTAGTTCAATAAGTTTAGTACATTATTTTTTTTCTTATTTTTTTTTATTTCTTATATTCTAATAGAATATAGATTAATATAGATAGAATATAGAAATAAGAATATAGATAATAAAAGGGTCAAAAGTAGTCTTTCTTGAAAAATGTAAGAAAAAGACCTTTCCTTTCGTTAGAAGTTTGAAAAGTCCATTATGAAAAGGAAAGAGGGTTGAAATCGACACCATTGATTCCTTTTTGTTTGCGGTTTTTGGAGAACCGTATGCATCAAAAGATGCATGTACGGCTCTTAAGGGATAAAATGGATCCTAATCAATCGACTTTATCGAGAAAGACTACTTTTTTTAGGCCAAGAGGTTGAGAGTGAAATATCGAATCAACATTATTGGCCTTATGGTATATCTCAGTATGGAGGACGATAACAAAGATTTATACCTGTTTATAAATTCTCCGGGCGGATGGGTAATACCCGGAATAGCTATTTATGATACTATGCAATTTGTACAACCAGATGTACAGACAGTATGCATGGGATTAGCCGCTTCAATGGGATCTTTTCTTTTGGCAGAGGAGAAATTACCAAACGTCTAGCATTCCCTCACGCTTGGCGCCAATGATTCTTTTATTTGAGAAAAAAAAGAAGACTATGCCTTCACCATATGAATATTTAGTAATAATAGCATGGCACTTTGAGTTCGATATGCAAATTTTTGTTTTCAAAACCATTTGATTATGTATCGAAAGAGTAGTATGAAAGAGGGGTATTTACGATTTTATCTGATCTATCAGGAGCCTATTTCAGTGTCACAAACTTTTTAGTTTTAAGTTTTCACACGGAAAGCTTTTAACAATATTTATGTTAGAAAGAATATGAAAAAAAAAACAATATTTTTTTTTAACTAGTTTGAAAAAAAAAAAGAAACTTTTGGATTGCTAAATAACAGACGAGACGAAATAATAAAGCAACGGAACCATCATAGTATTTTAAAAATACTCCAAAACAAAAAGGAAGGGTGGTTATTGGATCATTTCCTGATCTGGGTCTGATAGACCTAGTATATTTTCTATTTCTTTGATGGAAGGTAAAAAGAAATTCCATAGTAGAGCCGTATGCAATACGCAAAAGATGCCTGTACGGTTGTTCAATTCTATCTTTGTTTGTTTTTTTTTATTATTTTATTTATCTCTCTCACCTTATCGTGTGAGATAAGGGTTTATTATGTTATATCATCAGGGTAATGATCCATCAACCCGCTAGTTCTTTTTATGAGGCACAAACGGGAGAATTTATCCTGGAAGCGGAAGAACTACTGAAACTGCGCGAAACTATCACAAGGGTTTATGTACAAAGAACAGGTAAACCTTTATGGCTTGTATCCGAAGACATGGAAAGGGATGTTTTTATGTCAGCAGCAGAAGCCCAAGCCCACGGAATTGTTGATCTTGTAGCGGTTGAATAAAAAATTAGCAGCAAGGATTCCTCTAAAAAATTTGAGATTTTATTTTATCTTGTTATCTTAATCTTCTTACCAGATTTAATAGAATATTGCAAAAATTTCGCTTAATTAATCTATTTATTAATACAATAGAAGTAATTCATAATCATCGGGTTAGGATTGATCTAAACCGGTTCATTATGTATACGACTCACCATGCCAACTATGAAACAACTTATTAGAAACACAAGACAGCCAATCCGAAATGTCACGAAATCCCCCGCTCTTCGGGGATGCCCTCAGCGCCGAGGAACGTGTACTCGGGTGTATGTGCGACTCGTTCATATCATAGACTAAGACAAAAAAAATTATATTTATGGTTTCGATTGGTGCAAACCCAATCATCTCAATTTGCAATTTAAGATGAGAAAGACTTCCCCATTGGTAGCAAATGGTTATCCATTAAGTGGGGAAAATCCTATTTCAATTAAAGAAAAATTTTGCCCTTAATTTTACAAGAACGGACTAAGAGGGTCAGCTACCCAGCTAATCTTCATACTTAAATACCGTTACTGTATAGCCAGATTTCGTTGTGAAAGACCTATTACTAGATATTTCATGGGTAGAGCCAAAGAGTGTGAACTGTACAAGTTAACAATACCATTGATTAAATGAAGGAAGGGGCTCCGGTGTATAGAGAGGACCTCGCCGTTTAAAAAGTAATCATAGAAACGATGGAACCCACCATTTTTTTATCTATTTCTATTTAATTTACTATGTTTTTTTGATACCTAGTATCAATCCAATTTCTTATTTCGAGGTTAAATGCTTATAAAATAAAAAAAAATCGTGGTTGGGGAGGTTATAGTAGCAAAAGCCATTGGAATTTTTATTTTATACATTGGAAGAATCCATTTTTGTTATTAATAGACTACGAAGGGGAAAAGAATAACTGAAAGAAAAAAATTCAAATAGTTATTCACCAAAGTCTGATTTATTCAATGACCAGAATTAAACGAGGATATATAGCTCGGAAACGAAGGACAAAAATTCGTTTATTTACATCAAGCTTTCGCGGGGCTCATTCAAGACTTACTCGAACTATTACTCAACAGAAAATAAAAGCTTTGGTTTCGGCTCATCGGGATAGAGATAGGAAAAAAAGGGATTTTCGCGGTTTGTGGATCAGTCGAATAAATGGAGTAATTGGCGAGAAGAAAAAAATATACTATATTTATAGTAATTTAATGCATAATCTGTACAAGAGGCAATTGGTTCTTAATCGTAAAATAGTTGCACAAATAGCTATATTAAAAGAGAACTGTCTTTTTATGATTGCCAACGAGATCAGATCATAAAAACCAAAATTCCCCGGAGACTTAACTCCGGGAAGGTAGTAGAATAGAGATTTGTATGATAAAATAGAATTAATATGATAAAGTCATCAAAATGAACAACCACGCTCAATAAAAAAAGATTTATCCTTCTTCACCTATTCGCTTTTTTCTTACAACACAACAACCCAAATTGGATTGTCGTAGTTTTCGAACAAAACATCAACCCACATTTGATTTGAGTTTAGATTCAAATTAGAATTCAATTGAAGAGTAACTCTATTTTTTTTTTGTGTTAAGAACAGTAGTAGTAGTTCTAGCGGTCGACTCGTTTTTTTCAAATTGTTTTTCATTATTAAGAAAAGGTAACGAAGATAAAATACGAGCTTGTTTTATAGCAATCGTAATGAATCGTTGTTGTTTTAAGGTCAATCTATTCACACGTCTAGATAAGATTTTTCCCTGTTCACTAATAAATCGACTAATTAAACTCATGTTTTTATAATCAATTCGATCCCCCGATTGGATCGGGGGCAAACGCCTACGAAAAGATCGCTTGGATTTAAGAAAGAGTCGCTTAGATTTATCCATGGTTTGTTTATTCCTATCCCGAAAATCGCATTTCTTAAAATTCTTAAAAAAGGGATTTGTTTTATTTGTTATTCTTACTTTCTTATATAGATTTCATATATATTGTTCTATAATGAAATATATGTTCTATAATGTTCTATGTATATAATTTCATTTATATATAATATATATATGAAAAATCGATCATTTTTGATGTTCCTTGGGGAATTTAAAGTAAGACACAAGCGATCAATTTTCTCTATTTCTTTATCTCTGCGTGAATCATATGTTTGCAACAACAGGGACAGAATTTTCGCAATTCCAATCGACTAGGCGTATTGTGTCGATTCTTTTGAGTAATATATCTGGAAATACCCGGTGATTCTTTATTAACATTCTTTTTATCACAACCGGTACATTCCAAAATAACATTTACTCGAATATCTTTACCCTTGGCCATGAACCTCCTTTGGATTTTTGATTGACTTAACTCTTCTACTTTCGGATTCGAGGCGAAGAAGAAAGGAACAAAAAAAGTAGAAGTTGATAATTCGAAATCCAATTATGAAAGATTTCGTTCCAATTAATTTAATATACTACAGTAATAATTAATTAATATAATAAGTAATATAAAAAAATATAATAAGTAATATAAAAATTTCGAACTATAAGATTTCGAATCGAATCGCAGTACAGTATTTCAGTTTTCATTTAAGTATCTTCTATGATATTGTTGTCCCCGCCTTAGCATTCCATTTCCATTTCTGGTCTCACTCTATTATTAATAGAAATATTATTAATAGAAATGGAATTGAATTAATAATTCAATTCCATTGAAGCCTGGTCCAGATTCCGAGTTTTACTGAAGCCGAATCCACCTTTATTCTTTATCTTTTCGAACTTATTCTAATTATAAAAAAATAAAAAAGAAATAAAGAAGAGGAGATTAATCACAGATATTTGATTGAATCTCTAATCTTCTTCACCCCTTCCCGTGCCAATAACTAGAATGAAAAAAAGGGGAATATCAATGCGTCCGGGAAGAAACGATTGATCTCTATCAAGAGACCCGCTAAAGCCCCAAACCATAGAGTACTTACCACTGGTGCCACGGAAAGATATGTTTTTAGATCTCGCATTTCAAATCCTCCTTCTTTTTATTCTTTATTGTAATTTGTAATACATAATTCCATATAGGAATATGATCAGATCGTTATTTATTTAATAACCACTTGTATTTGTCGGCAGAAGTCCTAATTCAAATTGAAATGTACAACGATTCATTAGATATTTTTTTTAACTAAAAAAAGAGGTCTATTTACTTAGTGGAATTTCCTATTTTTTTTTATCTCATTTTTTATCTCATAATAAGTCTTTTATTATTATGATTTTTCTTATTATAAAAATTTTTCTTATTCTATTATAAGAAAATTCTTATTCTTAATTCTATTATTATTATTATATAGAATATATATAATAAATAGTAATTATAGAATTCTATATATAGAATATAGATAGAATTCTAAAATAGAATATTCTTTTTTTTTTCTTTTTATTTATTTTATTATTCTTTCAATATTATTATTTTAGAATATTTTGATTTTTCATATTCTATTCTATATTATAGGATATGAAACTAAAAAGAAAGATCAAAATGGCAGGATAATTGAGATATATATATCAACGGAGAAAAAAAAATGTGGAAAACAAGACAAAGATTCTTTACAATGACACTGGAAACCGATGGAAAGGGATGTAGCGCAGCTTGGTAGCGCGTTTGTTTTGGGTACAAAATGTCACGGGTTCAAATCCTGTCATCCCTATCCCTAACTATTACTTATCGTATGAGGAGTAACAAGGGATCAATTGAGACCGATTCAAATTGGACATACATATACTATATCAATATCTATATTGATATATATTGATATAGTATATCCATGCAAGATGTATTGGGGTCGCATAAAATTTTTTATGATAATAAAGCGCTCTTAGTTCAGTTCGGTAGAACGCGGGTCTCCAAAACCCGATGTCGTAGGTTCAAATCCTACAGAGCGTGATTCCATTATTGTTAGATTCAGAATTACACTGAAATAATTGAATAGCAGTCTAAAGTCTGCATTTGACCCCCTGCGGATTAGGATTTAAACAAATAAATAGGGGGTCAAGAAACAGAAGATATGTTAATTAATCAAAGGTCCAACTGATCACCACGTCGGTATTGTAAATATGCAGTTACAAATAATCCAGCCAAAGTAATAGGAATTAGACCTAACACGATTCCAAATAGAAAAACTTCAATCATTTTTTTTTTTTTAAAGGGAAAAGGGGAGGTAATATTTATCCTTAAATATGAATCGGTATTGACCATGAATCTCAATGCCCAAAAATTTGAAATTGAGACAGTAAGGAACTATAGAATATCTGGAATATCACAAAAATTCCAATTCATTTCAAAATTTCAAATCAAACAAGTCGTATCTTACTCAGACCGATAAATAGAGCTGAGGTTATAGTTAAAACCACTAGTAGAAAACCGAAATAACTAGTTATGGTGGACATAAAAAAGCTAAATGAAATATGTTCTTTTTATACATATGTTTATGTTTATAAAGCATTTCCCTAAGTTTCCATTTTTGAGAGAAATTTAAAATTGGAAGATAAGAAAAAATCCCACTTGAAAGATACAATTGAAATTTTTTGATTCATCAATCAATTATTACAGATGAACAAAAATATATATAGTGACATCTACCCATCTTGTGATTCCAAATCACCAGATTTATTGAGCAACTTGTGAGTTGAGTAAAATAATCTAATTAAAATATTTTCATTTTTATATTCTATTAGAATATAGAATATTTAAGAATATTTATATTTCTTATTTTTATTCTATCGAATTCGATTCTATTTATATTAGAAAAAAAAATAACAATAGTGAATATTAAAACAAAAAAAGAATAAGAACTTTGTTGTTTAACTTCATTCAACTTTGAATTAATATGGAATAAAATAGGAAATAGATATCTATTTTGACCCCCCTTTTTTTATTTATCTAATTTGTTCTATTTTCATTCTTTATTTTATAACAAAACAAAAGAAAAGAGTGACCTTGGAATGCCCTTTTTTGACTTTTCTTTTAACTCATTAGATTTAGTATAGTAGTGGGTTCCATTCTTATAATATCTACAAGGAGAAGAAAAAAGGTATCAGATCACTCGAAACCGGGGTTTCTCAGTTTTTTTTGTCTTTCCATATTTAATTTAACTATAAATTTTCATATATAATTAATTGAAAGCTGTATCTTTGTAATTAAGCCAAGAAAGAGCCTTTTTGTGTCTAATACAAGAACAAGCTAATCTAATTTTGAAAAAAAAATTGGATTAGTTGTTCTTTTTCTGTCATCAAATAGTATCTATTATTGTTCCTTGTTACTGGACGACTAACCAATTCCATTTTTTAAAATGAAAAAGAGGGGGTTCTAACAACAAACATCTTGGACAACCACAAAAAGTATATTTCTAGATTTAGCATCTAATCTAATTGAATTGTAGAAATATGATAATCTCCTTCATGAATTATTAGAAACCAATCCGTCGGATTTACATTTTAATTGATCCTAGTCCGAAGCTAATAATGTGGAGAACTCTCATCTTATACTATAAAAAATCTTACACTCCCCAACTTTGAGGAATTTTCTATTGAGTACATCGAGATAACCAACAAGGAACGAACTTATCTAGTACTTGATCTCGCCACTGATTGTCAAATTTCGTTGCTGTGTTAGAAGAAGGATAGCTATACTGATTCGGTATACTCGAAAGACACCCTTGGTACAAAATGGACGATCTAACAAAGATTGCATTTCAGTAAATACTGATCTCATCTTTTATGGAATCGGCCCCCCTTTGACTGTACAAGAATATGTGGAGCTCGACATGTCTGGAAGCACAGGAGAACGTTCTTTTGCTGATATTATTACCAGTATTCGATACTGGATTATTCATAGCATTACTATACCCTCCCTATTCATTGCGGGTTGGTTATTTGTCAGCACGGGTTTAGCTTACGATGTATTTGGAAGCCCCCGCCCAAACGAGTATTTTACAGAGAGCCGACAGGGAATTCCATTAATAACTGGCCGTTTTGATCCTTTGGAACAACTCGATGAATTTAGTAGATCTTTTTAGGAGGCTCCAATGACCATAGATAGGACCTATCCCATTTTTACAGTACGATGGTTGGCTGTTCACGGACTAGCGGTACCCACCGTTTCTTTTTTGGGATCAATATCAGCAATGCAGTTCATCCAACGATAAACCTAATCCGAATTATAGAGCTACGACACAATCAAACCCAAACGAACAAAATGTTGAATTGAATCGTACCAGTCTCTACTGGGGGTTATTACTCATTTTTGTGCTTGCTGTTTTATTTTCAAATTATTTCTTCAATTAATAGAAGAAAGGGGAATAGTAAATAAATATATATTAGGAATTCTCTTATCCCATTCGGAAGGATATCATTTCATAATTATCTATGACTGTTTATGTCTCTAGCATGAATGACTACTTGATAAAATGTGGAGGAAAGTGGGATAAATGGCCGATACTACTGGAAGGATTCCTCTTTGGATAATAGGTACTGTAACTGGTATTCCTGTGATCGGTTTAATTGGTATTTTCTTTTATGGTTCATATTCCGGATTAGGCTCATCCCAATAGTAATCGAATGAATTGAGTTTTCGAAATGAAAGCGTAAGAACTCAACAGGGATCCACTCTTTCTTTGACGAATTCGAGGGGGTCCCGTTGAGTTCTTAATAATCATAATCTTTTTTATTCGTATAGTATAAATGACTCAATGGATAACTTTTTCCGATGTTTCAAAAAACTCCATTTTATTATTCTTTTTTTTTATGATGTTTTTGAAAAATCAATTTCATGAATTGATTCAAAACATCTTTTCCTAGATCTGTTGATACTTTTTATTTTAAGTTGAAAAAAAGTAAAAGAAAAAAGGACTCACTTGATTTAGTTCTTCTGGGTGGCGCAATATTGTATTGTATTATATTGTAAAAATTTTATTGGAATATATTCTTAATTATATAATCTATTTTTTCTACTGATAAAATATCGTGTGAATCGAACCTTTTCCATACTATACTAATAGAATCTTACTCGAAATCCATTTTAGTCTCTAATAGTATCGAATCGTGATTGAATTTTTTTTTATAAACAAGTCAATTGAAAGAGTTGTATTTGGTCAATCAAATTCCCTCTCTTTTTTGTTTGTCCACTACGTATTATATTATATGCAATAAATAAACAAACTATTCTATGTCATAAAGGTTCTAAGTTGAAAAAAATCGAAACTAAGCTAAGAATAGGATTTTTTCAGGAAGGGGATCGAGAAGTATTATTCTATTAATATAATAATATAATATTTTTTCGAATATTTCTATTTCGACACAAGTAAGAAGGAATCGGACCCTAGGAAAAGACAAATAATCCCTCCTAGAATCACGTTTCCCCCATTTCTATTTTGCTTAATATTATCTGCCTATTTATTTTATGGTTAGTATCGAGTCGAATTTTCTTCTATTCCAATAGAAAACTATTAATATATTTCTATTCTAAGACATTGAAATCTGAAAACAGTGACAAAACCATAACGTTCTAATTTATTGTGGGGTTGAAAAAAAAAACAAAGAAACAAAGTAAAATAGTCTTCTTCACAATATACATACTATGACTGACTAGTAGTACGGTACAAGGAATTCTCTAAATAGGGTAGAAAGGGACTAGAAAGAAGCAAGGGTCTTTTCATAATTTTTTTATTAAACAGAGTAGAATTACATAAATTATCAACAAAAATTTAGTTCTTTTTACGAGCTTAATATGTTGATAAATCCGCGGACCTAAAAATTCATTTCGGACAATTGAACCTTCTCAAATTGTTTCTTTTTAAGAACTAAAAAGATTTGTGCCAAAATAATGGATGCCAAGAAGAACAAGAGACCTTGGACACGTAACGGATCTTGAAGTACTATTTCCGCATCCCCCTGACCAAATCCACCCACATTAGGATTACTCGTTAATGGTTGATCAAGTTTGATAGATTCACCCTCTGAAACAAGAAGTTCCGGTCCTGGAGGTATAATATCAATGACTTCACGTCCATCCGATGCATCCACTATAGTGATTTCGTATCCTCCCCTTTCTTTTCGTATGATTTTGTTTACTATACCCGCTGCTGTAGCATTATAAACATTATTATTACTCTTGCTACCGTCGAGATAAATCTGACCCCTCCCCCTGTTCCCGCCTACGTATATAGGATATTTTAAGAAGTGAACATCTCTCTTAGTAGCGGGATCTGGGGAAAGAATAGGAAAGGTGATTTCATTATATTTCTGGCCAGGAACAGGGCCTACCACAATAATATTTTTTTTTGTGGGACGATAACTTTGAAAAGACAGATTACCTATCTTTTCTTTAATCTCAGGCGAAATACGATCGGGGGGGGCCAATTCAAAACCCTCCGGTAAAATAAGAACAGCCCCCACATTCAAAGCCCCCTTTTTACCATTAGCAAGAACTTGTTTCACTTGCATATCATAAGGAATTCGAACAACGGCTTCAAATACAGTATCAGGAAGTACCGTTTGCGGAACCTCAATATCCACAGGTTTATTAGCTAAATGGCAATTGGCACATACAATACGGCCGGTTGCTTCTCGCGGATTTTCATAACCCTGCTGTGCAAAAATGGGATATGCATTTGAAATGGGTGCTCGAGTTATTATATATATCATGAGCGATACGGAAATAGATCGAGTAATCTCTTTCTTTATCCAAGAAAAAGCATTTCTAGTTTGCATGGTCTAATCATTGATCCTGAAAATTTCTACAATAAGATTAGGTAGGTTACTTGCATAGCTCCCTATCTATGATTCTGCTATTTACTGAAAAAATTCTCCCGGAATATATAAAAAATCCCTTGGGGGGGAGAAAGAAAAAGAATAATTTGATTTTTTAATGTTTATCTTTTATACAATACAAAATAACAAATTTTCTAATTGGATCAGTGGATCGTTTTTTCAGTCATTCATGGAATGATAAATCACTACAAGTGACGGAGATACGCGATTTAAATAACGAAAAATCCAATATTTTAAAATTGTATCTAAAATGACTGGAAAAGTAGAAACAAGACCAGATATAATTTGATCATTCTGAGCAAATCCAAAATCTTTATAGACAGAACCAATCATTAGTTCCCAACCATGGGTCGAATGGAATCCTATACACAAATCAGTTAATAAAAGAATAGAAAAAGCTTTTATTGTGTCACTTAAGTTATATAGGAATTCTTGAAACCAAGAGTTAAGAATAATAAGTTCTTGATTACCTAGAATAGAATAACCACTTAGAATAAGGAAACATATTATATTTGTCGAGAAGTGCAAAATCGTATGGATACGATCTTCGTTGTGCGTCTTGATCAATTGGATGGTTTCTTTGTAGATTCCGGTACGAAGGTTTTGTAGGCGTGTTTCCGGGTATTCCTTTAGCATTTCATCCAAGAGGAACAGTTCCTCGAATTCTATGAATTTTTTTAGAATACTCTTTTCTTGAATGATATTCAAGAAAATTTCGGATTGCTGAGTATTCCACCAATTAGTAAACCAAGATTCCATACTTTTCTTAAATGTGAAAGAGATGCACCAGGGAAAAAAGACTATAGATGTAAGATATAGAAGGGGAATGAATGCTTTCTTTTTTGCCATTTTTCGTCTTTAATGAACTCAGCTTCACCTCATTCGTCAACTCTATATGATAATAATCTTTCTATCAAGCATAAGTTCTATTACAAGTCATAGAGCTTATATATAAATCTATAATCTATTGCCGCATTTTTTTATTTTCAATTCGAGAGTTCGTCCTTGCCTTGAATTTCGAAAGAATACAGAAATCGAATAAGAAAGCGAAAGAATCCACTGCCAATTCGAATGAAGAAAAAAAAATTGTTTCAAAAGATATCAATTGCTAAGATTCAAAGCAATTACCCCTTTTGATGAATACAGGAAAGAGCACTTCGCATAATGAATATTAGTCAGATTTCGAAACCAAAGAACGCCCCTTCTATAAAAATAGAAAAATTTCGAAATAAATTATCTTTTCCCTAAGAAAGCATTCTTTTTTCAGTTCATTTTTTTTTTTTCAAAATACTTCAATTGGTACACGCAAGAAATAGGCCAATTCTGCAGCTTTTTGTTCAATTTCTCGTGGAGTCAAATTCTCGTCAATACGCGTCAAGGGAATGGCCCCCTGTCCTATGATTTCCATATAAAGGACATGACGAGTATAAATACCCTCTTTAACTTCTATTCTGATGGACTGAATATCTTTCATAAGGAATCGGAGAAAAATACGACGATTTTTTCCAGGAAATCCGCAACGAAAAATACACACTATTCCCTCTTTTCTATCGAATCGATCATAACCACTACCCACATTCCACAAAATTGTACACCACAAATAAGAACTAATAAAGAGACCCGCGATTCCATAGAAAGACATGACGATCCCTTGTGGAAAAAAAAGAATTTGCTGAGACGGAAATAAAGATAACAAATTCCTACCAAGATAACTCGAAGTTCCGACCAATAAGAACCCTAATGAACCTAAAAAAAGGATAAAGGCCCAGCAGAAATTGCTTGTTTTTCGAGACCCCTTTATAAGTTCTATCCATATACGTTCTGATCGCCAACTCATATTAAATCCAGTTCTATTTTATTGGAATTGGGAGAATAAAAAAAACCAAGCAAATTAATTTTACTTTACTTTGTTTCCGAAGGAACTTTCATCAACTAGCACTATTTATTTTGATGTAAACCCTTAGGAGTAATTCATCGAATTGCTTCCCGATCTAAAAAAAATATCAGACTTGCCCCCAATGCCCATATCTAAAAAATCTTGTTTTTTTGAACATGAAGAAATAAAGAAGCCATTGCAATTGCCGGAAATACTAGGCCCACTAAAGGCACAAAAATGGAGGGTAAGTTTATCATAGAATGGGTACCTCAATTTAATATTTGTACCTGTTATTTTTTTGATTATTGGTATATTAATTTCCTATTTTTTTTCATTCTTGTTTATATTGTTAGAAAGATAGTCTATAATCACTAGAATTCATATATACTTATACTAAGTATATTTGAAAAATTAGACTAAGTATAGTTAAGTGAATATATAGAAATAAATATAGTGAATATATACTAATATATATTCACTATATCTAATGGGTATAGAATAATAGGAATAATAATAAATAAAAAGCATAAATAGAATTTAATAATAAATAGAAGGAATGTAGAACTAAATAAATGGATTGATTTCGCCTTCTATTTCTACAAGAAACATATGTATGATAATACACCTTTTTTTTATTCTTAGTATTAAAGTATTATTGTATTCTTTTATTATCTGATTATTTTGCTCTTGTGTGTTCTAATTTTCTTTTTTTCTCATAATTTATTTTATTTGAAGTTCAAAAATGAAAAAAAAAAGAGTTTTTTCTTATAAATTCTTGAAAAATGCGTTATAAGATGAGTCCGATTTTAAGTAAAAAAGGGACATGATGTCTCTTGTCAAATTTCACGGAAGGGAAGAAAGAATTCGCTTTTTTTTATTTCTTATTTATAGGTTTTTTTTTGATTCCTAATCAGGAATATCGGTAAATAAAATTATCCGCACGATTCTTTCTACAGTTAAATCTTATCAAAAAAATGAGTTTCTTTTCTTTGGATTTTGACTCTGATTCTTATATTTGATTCCTAGAAACTAAATAACTACTCCCTTGCCACAACAAAAAAAAAGAGAATTAAAAAAGAATTTTAGGCTCTGCTTTTTTTTTCATTTTGAGTCAAAGAAAAGAAAGCATGGAGCTGAAATAACTCACTCAGAACCCCCTTTAAAGGATTACGTGGTACGATTGAATCAAATAAGCCCTTATGGAATAAATATTCAGCCGCTTGTGAACCATCGGGTATTGCCTTATTCAACGTTTGTTCAATTACTCTTTTACCCGCAAATGCAATGTAAGCATTTGGTTCTGCAATAATGATATCTCCTAACATGCCAAAACTGGCCGTCACCCCACCAGTAGTAGGAGATGTAAGGATCGATACATAGAATAACTTTTTATTTGTTTGATAATCATGTAAAGCAGAAGATATTTTAGCCATTTGCATCAAGCTCAAACTTCCTTCTTGCATACGTGCTCCTCCGGACGCACATACTAGAATAAGAGGTAAAAGTTGATTGGTAGCATATTCGACCAAACGGGTGATTTTCTCACCTACTACGGATCCCATACTACCCCCCATAAACTGAAAATCCATAATACCAATTGCTACAGGAATACCATTTAGTTGACCTGTTCCTGTTTGAACAGCCTCGGTTAATCCTGTCTTTCTTTGATACGAATCAATACGATCTTTATAAGGTTCTTCTTCCGAATGAAATTGAATGGGATCCAGAGAGATCATGTCTTCATCCATAGGATTCCAAGTACCTGGATCAATCGAAAGTTCGATTCTATCTGAACTGCTCATTTTCAAATGATATCCACAGTGTTCACAAATATTCATTTTTGATTTTAAAAATTTCTTATAATTTAATCCGTAACAATTTTCGCATTCAATCCACAAATGCTTGTACTTTTTAGTTTCATCTAGATTTTTAGAATTTTCTCTTCTAGTGAAATAACTATCATTTGTATAATTCGTGCTAGGTATTATACTAGAATTAGAACTCTCCCTTTCACTACTATTTCTGCCCTTACCACAAATGGAACTATAAAAGTAATTGTCATTGTATTTCTCACTATCACCTAAAATATAACTATCAATACCTATTTGAGAACGAAGATAACTCTCAATGCAACTATTAATGTTATTATTCCAACTAGATTTACGATCATACATAGAATGATCATCATCACTCTTAGAGACATTGTTCAGATAGCTAGAATTCTTATAACTAGAAAAAAAACTTTCGGATTCACTTAGAAAAGAATCATCATTGTCAATCTCCAAAATTTTATTTTCAATATCAAAATATATGGAATAACTGTTCCTCTTACTATCCCTAACTAAAAAAGTTTTATCAGATAGGAAATTCCGGATGTTCCTGACACCTACTAAATAATCAACATTACTGTAACTAGAATTGTCACTATCATTCCAACTATGAATGTTTTTATCCATATCATTTAAAATTAGGAGTTCTTCACTTACACTGGTATTTTCAATAGGATCAAAACTATCCATTGATTTACTTAAGGCACACCTGTATTCTAACTCCCTATTAAACAACATAGAATTGAAAGACCATTTTTCCATAGAGTCTTTTTTTCCTCTATTTACATGAAAATACAATAGATGAATAGTCATTCGATGAAAAATCATATAAATATTCTATTTTAAATATTCTATCTCATTTCTATCTCATTTATTTACTATCAAATACAAATAAGTATATAAATGAAAAATAATAATACTAAGTATCTAAATCCAGTCACTAGGATTCGTAACCGATAATAATAACGAGCGAGTGGGTATTCAAAAAAATGATTCTTTTTCGTGAGAATCTGCAGTATTATTTCACTATCTATATGTCATTATATATGTCACTATATGTGCTGGAATTTTTTTTTTTCAATTCTATATATAGACAATTCTATATATAGATATATAGAATATATTTTTTCTATTATAATATAAAAAAAGATATTCGATATTCTAAAAATAAAATAATAAATATTCATTTTTTTAATATATAAATAATATAAATAATAATGAATATGAATAAATAAAGAAAAAATCATCTCATCGGGGGTAATGTATTTATAGACCCAATTATTTCATTTAGTGATTATTCATTTGCTTTTTTCTATATTCTATCTTCTACCTCTATCCATTTTTTTTTTTCATTTTGAAGATCGATAAAATATCCATTTTTGTGTATATAGAATTCTATGTCAACAACAAGAAATAAAAAATTAGGTAAAAAATTAGGTATGAATAGAAAAAGAGAGCGGGGGGATAAAAGAGAAAAGAGTTCTATAAACCTATATACAAGTCATCCACACCCTCTTTTTTTTCTTTCATTAATTGAATTTAGTTTGTTGATTAGGGCAAAGTTACATAAAAAGACCCGCCTTTTTTGAAATATCCTGAACAGTTCCTGTAGGTTGAGCGCCTTGTTCAAGGAAATATAGAATAACAGGAATATTTAAATAGGTTTGATTCTTTATTGGATCATAAAAACCCACTTTCCGAATATCTCTTCCCTCTCTTCGGGATCGAACATCAATTGCAACGATTCGATAAACAGCTCATTGGGATAGATATAGATGAACAATACACCCCCCCTAGAAACGTATAAGAAGTTTTCTCCTCGTACGGCTCGAGAAAATTCAAAATTACGTCTATGTATAAAATTATGATTTCAAATAGATCAATAAAATCACCAAATCAATTAGACTACGGTTTAAGTATTTTTTGTCTTTCTGAAAAAAAAAATAACTCCTCGTATTCGAAATCTCATAACTCAAATTGGATAATTCTCAAATAACTCAAAGGAAAACAAAGCCTTTAGTTAGGTATTTCATTTATTGAGCGGTCTCTACCCCCTTTTCTTGCCTGTGCTTCTTTAGAATCTATTTTTTTTTCTTCATTCTAATAGAATTGTTATTCGAATAGAATTGTTGAGACAATTTGAAAACGGTATTTACTTGTTCCAGGATCCTTTAGCTTTTCCTTGAATCATTGGGTTTAGACATTACTTCGTGGATCTTGAATCGTTTCAAAAATGGCAGCAACATACCATTTTTTTCTTTCTCTCAAAGAATCATACAAATAGAGATTCCCACAGATACAATTTGATCGAAATAGTTTTACCAATTCAACAAATTTGACTTTTTTTTGAACCTTGCTCGAATTGGATCCTCTCGATTTCTCTACCAAAAATATACTTACGAAGTTGTTCTAAACTTATTAATTTTCACTAACCTTAGATACTTGCCCCTGAGAAATGAATCAACTCGAGCTCCATCATGTACTATTTACATCATCAATCCCTCTCCCGTCCCTCAACCAATGAGTTTTAGTGGACCAGAACAAACGATGTCGAGCCAAGAGCACCCCGATTTCTATATACTAGATAGAAATACTAGAAAAAATGGCGGATGTAAGAATCCACAGCTAATCTAATCATGTCTTTCAAGTCGCACGTTGCTTTTTTGCCACATCGTTTCAAACGAAGTTTTTACCATAACATTCCTTTAGCTTGGATCCGGTATGTAATTGATTCAATTATGAAATCGTGAATAGTCATTGATTCAATCGATACATAATAATCTATCCCTTTTACTTTTAGGTTTTCCTTCTATATAACTGGACAATTAGAAAGTAAAGAAGTATAAAAAAAAATTCAAATTAAGGCGATATTGTATGAATAAATTTTCTATGTGTATTTTGATAGTTTATAAAATAGAAAAAATGAATTTCTTCAAAAAAAAAAATATTCGAAAAAAAAAATAGAAATCAATATGAAATAATAATAAATATATCTTTATTATACAATTATCCACAATGATTACAATAAAAAAAAAGAAAAAAATCGAGTCGCTTTTGAATCTACATTTTCAAAAGCGACTCGATTTAGATTAGAGACAAATGATTAAAAAAAAGAAAGGGTAATCCTTTATTCTGATATACAATTTGTATTCCAATATGATATACATCATGAATTGGATATGTTCTGGGACGGAAGGATTCTGAACCTCCGAATAGCGGGACCAAAACCCGTTGCCTTACCGCTTGGGCCACGCCCCATTTTCTTTTCGATTCGACACTAATAAACACTATTATTGGTATTGGTTGTTCGTCAATTCCAGTTCAAAAATCTCTATAGAATAAAATTGTTGTTAGGATTTTGATATGTGTAGATATAGAATGAAACTGAATTTATTGATCATTCCATAGAATTCAATAAGATATTGTATGAAAGTATGATTTCTTCTATTTTTTTATTTAAGAATGAAAAGATTTTGAACTGGATAAGTTCAAATCAAAGAAGTATTTTGGAGGGTCTGATCTTATTTGATTCATTTTTTTTAGTTTTACTCATTTATGTTTATGAATATTTTAATTAATATTAAAATATTAATTAAAATATTCATAAATATTAATATTTATGAATTTTTATAATTCTATATATAATTCTTTTATTTTTAGATTTTCCATTTTTTATTAGAATAGAAATATATAGAAATCTAATATAATTTTTAATATATATATTTTCTATTTTCTAGTTTATATTTTATAGTATATAATTTTTTATAAATTATTTAGAATATATAATTATTATATTATATATATATATATATTATATATATAATTCTTTATAATTCTTTATTCAATTTAGAAATTTATATATAATTATTTATTAAATTTATTAAATTAAAATTCTTAAATTACAAAAATTATAATCAAAATTATACATCTAAATTATACATATATATACTACATATATATACATAATACAAAAAAATACAATAAAAATTTGAATTCTAATTCAAAAAAAAAGCAAAAATACAATTAATTTTCTTAAAGAACAAAATGTTTGTATGCTAAATATCTTTAGTTTGGTCTGTATTTGTATTCACTCTGCCCTTTATTCAAGTATTTTTTTCTTGCGAAATTGCCTGAAGCCTACGCTTTTTTGAATCCAATTGTAGATATTATGCCAGTAATACCCTTACTCTTTTTTCTCTTAGCTTTTGTTTGGCAAGCTGCTGTAAGTTTTCGGTGAGATCTTTAATTTGAATAATGTCCTAACAAAATTAAGAATTTATTCGAAAACAAAAATTCAAACATTTTAACACTTTATAAGATAAGATCAGATAAGTCTTACAGTGTGAATCCTCGATTCCAATATTGAAATTTTTGGATAGGACAAAAAAAATACGGACCATCTCATCATTTCCGTTTTTTCCATTGAGAAATCCTAATCCTATTATTAGGTTTGAGTCACACCACCAATACCTAGATTGGGGATATGAAAGAAAATTTTTGGTAATAGTAATTATTGGTAATGGTAATAAAAGGCTCGACTCTTACTACAAATAAATTTCCTAATTTTTTTATATTTCCTCGAAATCACTTCATTCATTAGAAACTTAGTATCAAAAGAAACAGAATGTGGAATGTTAATATAAGAGAATCTATTCTCTTTCTCTGTCTTTTTTAATTATCTTGGAGATTTTGTAATGCTTACTCTAAAACTATTTGTTTATCACGGTAGTGATATTTTTTGTTTCTCTTTTCATTTTCGGATTCCTATCTAATGATCCGGGACGTAATCCAGGACGTGAAGAATAAAAAAAATCTTTTTTTTGTGTTTTCTTTGCTTGTGCTGGATTTTGAACAATTTTTGGGATTTTCTCTATTTTACATCTTTAACTAATTAACTAATAAATAAAAAAAAAGAAAACAAAGACAAACAATGAAAACAAAAAAAAAGCTCCACAAGTTCAAAAGAAAAAAAAATATCAAATCATCAACGGAAAGAGAGGGATTCGAACCCTCGGTACAAAAATTCGTACAACGGATTAGCAATCCGACGCTTTAGTCCACTCAGCCATCTCTCCCCAATTGAAAAAATAGAATTACTATGTTTATGTTACATCACATAAACAAAAAGAACAAAAAGTAGGACTTGAAAAAAGCCTTCTTTATATCTTATTTTCTATCTTATCTCTCTTTTTTTTTATTTCTATTTGATTTCTATTCATTGTTATATATTCAATTGATTCTATATTATCTATTCAAACAAATCAGTATAATAAGAATATTTTTTTTATTCCATTTTTGTTTTGAGTTTCTTTTTTTATCCAGCCGGAGCCCGGCTAGGTACTGGCGGGCTCTCTTTTATTCCCATGAATCCTGGATAACAATGATTTCTTTGAATGTATTTGATTTGAAAAAAAAAATACTTGTAATTTAAACCTGATCAACATAAATAAAAAAAGCCTTTTTGATTCCTATGATATAGGACCAAAATGATATAAGAGTAAAATGTAATTTTTTATTACTCCTTCTTTTTTCTGGTAACGTATCTAAAAAAAGAATGGAACGGTGGATTCTTGCACAATGCACTTTTATTTATGTTATGAATTAAGTAGTTTTGTCGAGATGTATCTGTCAAAAAACACCTTTAGCAAAAACAAAATCCAAAAATCAAATTCGCCCCTTTTCCTTAATTTCATTACATTAGGAGGCCCCTTTACGAAACATGTCAACACTCTAATTATCATAATATTATGCTCCTATTTCTTAATTACGACTGATTCCTTGGTCGACAAAAGGTCCATTTATATACAATAATTGCATTATAGCGGGTATAGTTTAGTGGTAAAAGTGCGATTCGTTCTATGGACCCCCTTAATAGTTAAGGGATCCCTCGTTTGATTCATATCCCGATCAAAAACTTTATTTCTTACTTAAAGGGGTTTAATCCTTTATACCTCTCAACAAACGATTCGAGGAATAATATACATTATCGTAATTTTGTATACAAGAAGAATCAATTCTAAATTGACAAATTGAATTCTAAAATTATGAAACATAAGTTTTTTGGAATTGGATCAAGAATCCCAATTTTTTGAGTATGAGTAAAGGATCCATGGAGAAAGATATAGAAAGTTTATTTCTAATCGTAACTAAATCTTCCATTTTTTGATTTGTTTTGTATAGGAGAGATTGAAGCAAAATAGCTATTAAACGATTTTGTTTAGTTTACTAGAGACATCGACATATTTTTTTTAGCTCGACGGAAATTTGATTCTTTTCCTAAAGATTCTCTCAAATAGAAATAGAGAACGAAGTAACTAGAAAAAAAAAACAGATTGTTATAATACTCCTCTTCTATAGGGATCATCTAAAAAGCAAGGTATTTTAACTGTATTCAAAGGCTGACATAGATGTTATGGGTAAAATTTTTTTGTTCATGTCTTCCATCTCTTAATTTCTTCCGTAAAGGAGCCGAATGAAACAAAAGTTTCACGTTCGGTTTTGAATTAGAGACGTTAAAAAATGATGAATCAACGTCGACTATAACCCCTAGCCTTCCAAGCTAACGATGCGGGTTCGATTCCCGCTACCCGCTTATATCCTATCTCTCTATTTATTCTTATTCGAATCTATCTTTTTCTATTATTGAATGAATCTATTTTTTTTTTTTATATGTATATGATATGATTTATTCTATATTCTATATCTATAGAATTCTTTTTTAGAATTCGTTTTTTCTTTAACTTTGAACTAAACTTTAGTTCAAAGTTAAAGAAAAAAAGAAAAGCGTCCATTGTCTAATGGAATAGGACAGAGGTCTTCTAACCTTTGGTATAGGTTCAAATCCTATTGGACGCAAATTATTTGCATATATATCTTTTATTTCTCTATTCTAAAAATATCTTGAATGATTTTGAATTGAACAAGAGCCGCTTAAACTTTTAGAATAATAACATATTTTATGTATATATTATATACACAATTTATGTCTTGTCCCTCTATTTTTTCTTTTTTTGTATAGAATCTTAAAAAATCATGAATTTCTTATGTTTTTTATTTTTTATTATATTTATATTATTCTATTCGAATTAATAGTATTATTAATATTCTTAATTATATTCAAATGAAAAGAAAAGATAAAAGATAATAAAAGATAATAATTATTAAAATTAGAAAGTTAAATTAATTATAAAGTTATTAAATTATTAATCAATTTTTTTCTACTTGTTCCTGGAGTAAAAAGAGTTCCATCTGTTCCTGAATAGCTTCCCTTCAAAAGGGCTTCTGCTTCCCCAGTGAATGTCTTAGTAGAAGATATGATTTCTTTGAATTGAGGTTTATTCGTTTTTAAGTAAGCACGTAACTCCACGAGAAATTTCTTTACCTGTCCAATTTCTAATGAATCAAGATAACCATTCGTTCCGGTATAAATAGTTATTATCTGTTCTTCCACAGTGAGAGGGGCTGATTGGGATTGTTTAAGCAACTCGCGCAATCGTTGACCTCTTGCCAATTGATTTTGAGTAGCTTTATCGAGCATCAGAAGCGAATTGTGCAAAAGCTTCTAATTCTGCGAATTGTGCCAATTCCAATTTTAATTTACCAGCTACTTGTTTCATGGGCTTTAATTTGAGCCGCCGATCCAACTCTCGAAACGGAAATACCTACATTAATCGCAGGTCTGATTCCAGCATTGAATAGATCGGCGATAAGAATATTTGGCCATCTGTAATGGAAATTACATTAGTAGGAATATAAGCTGAAACATCTCCTGATTGGGTCTCCACTATTGTAAAGCAGTCATACTTCCTTCGCCTAATTGAGAACTTAATTTAGCGGCTCTTTCTAAAGACGCGAATGCAAATAAAAAACATCTCCCGGATAAGCTTCGCGACCTGGCGGTCTTCGTAATAGAAGAGACATTTGGCGATAAGCCTGTGCTTGTTTGGAGAGATCGTCATAAATGATTAAAGTGTGGCGTTCACGGTACATAAAAATATTCAGCCAGAGCTGCTCCTGTATAAGGGGCGAGGTATTGTAATGTAGCTGGGGAATCCGCTGTTTCAGCTACTAAAATAGTGTATTCCATTGCTCCTCTTTCTTGTAAAGTAGTCACCACTTGAGCCACAGAAGATGCTTTTTGACCAACAGCTTACATAAACACATATTACATTTTGTCCCTGTTGATTGAGAATCGTATCTGTGGCTACTGCTGTTTTACCCGTTTGTCTGTCGCCAATAATTAATTCTCGCTGGCCACGCCCTATAGGGATCATCGCATCAATAGCAATAAGTCCTGTTTGAAGAGGTTCATATACGGAACGTCTCGAAATAATACCAGGAGCGGGAGATTCGATTAACCGAGATTCCGAAGCTGAAATATCTCCTCGACCGTCAATAGGTTTTAGCCAGGGCATTTATAACACGACCCAAATAAGCCTCACTTACTGGTATCTGAGCAATTCTTCCTGTTGCTTTTACCGAACTTCCCTCTTGTATCATCAAACCATCACCCATTAATACAACACCAACATTTTTTGATTCCAATTCAAAGCAATGCCTATAGTACCCTCTTCAAATTCCACTAATTCACCCGCCATTACTTCATCAAGACCATAAATACGAGCAATGCCGTCACCTACTTGAAGTACGATACCAGTATTTACAATTTTGACTTCGGTATTATATTGCTCAATACGTTTCGCGGATAATTTTACTAATTTCATCTGCACGAATAGTTACCATGAATATTTCTTAATTTGATTCTTTTTTAGAAAAAAAAATAATGCCTATACTCTATACTATAGTAGAAGGGACTAATCAGTTATTTTTTCTTTCATTGCCCCAAACATGCCAATATTAGCACTGATGGTAACGTAAATGTAACTCGTTGTTCAAGCAACTATTCAGAGTTCCTAGAGCTCCCTGTAAGGCTTGTTGTAAAACCCGCTGTCGAACTTGATTAATTGCCCTTTGTTGTTCAAAATTAATGGTTTCATTTTTGTAATTTTCGAATTGTTCCAAAGTCGTATAAATTGAATTAATTAAATTCAATTTTTCTCGTTCTATCTCAGAATAGCCATTCACTCGAAACCGATCTGCTTCGGTTTCAACTTTCCTTAAGCGGGCCCGGGCTTTTTCCAGCTGTTCAACGGCCCCTTCCCGTAGTTGTTCTGAATTTCGAATAGTTCTCAAGATTCTCTGTTTTTCGATTATCTAATAAATCACTTAATGAAAGTAGATTCTCTTTCCATCCATTTCAAAATGTCTATGATCTCTTCCCGAACCAAACATGAATCTTTCGATTCATTTGGCTCTCACACTCAATTACTTATGGACATTTCCCTATCTTTTTTATGTAATGAGCCTATCTTCTCTTCTCTATTTATATTTGATATTCCATAAAAGATTGAAAACGATTACCAATACAAGACCAGAATATTCGGAGGACTCTTCTGACCAAAGAAAGAATTGTCAGCAAAGTTGTTTTTTTTTCTTCAAATCCAAAGAATTCTTATTAATTTATACATAGGTCATCGATTCCGCAATTGTAAAAAAGGGGGGTGAAATGAACTGTTTTTCCAATTTTTCACCATAAAGAAAAGAGGATTCAAACCATTTTATCGACATGAGTGTTCTATATCGCAAAAAAAGAATTCCAAACCATTTTTTTGGAAACCATTTCTGTATTAAAATAGTGGTAGAAAGAGTACTACACTGCGTCTAGATTTCAAACTGCTTAGCTTTAACCATGGTAATAGTCCAAAATTCTTGGTTGATAGAGAATCAAAGTGGATTTACCAATAAATCACGAAATGCGATGGTTCTTCAATTTTTTTTTTCAAAATAAAACTTATTGAGAAGTAATTCGCGGGATCATGCACATTTTCTTAGTTATAACGAAAAAAAGTGCAATTGGTTGGATCCAATCTATTCTTTGAAATAAACAACTCGCACACACTCCCTTTCCAAAAAAAACCAATACACCTAGCACTACACTTAGATTTATTGGATTTGTTGCTAAAATATCGGTATTAAACCCGAAACTTCCCGGCGGAAGGCCAGTAACCCAAGCAAAGGAAAGAATCGGTTATCGTTTTCATATGATCTCATCTCCTCTTATGGATAGACTAATTCTCTTTCTAGGATTCCTATTTTTAGATTTTTTTCTTAGTTTTTATTTTATATGATATTTATATATATATATATAATATAGAATAAAATTCCCATTCCTTACTATTAATCCATATTAATTATTAGTAATAATATTAATATAATAATAAGAATGTTATATGTTCTAATAATAGAAATAGTATATATAATAAATATATATAATAAATATATATATTCAATATTAATATATTAAATATATTTATTATTTGAATTGGTCAGTCAATTGGAAGATTCCCCGTAAGAATGATACTTATTAGAATTTTAGAATTAGATACCAGTTTTTATGTAAATTGCAAAATCTCTAGTTGTTTTCAACACTTTCTAAAAACTTTTCTAAAAAAAAAGGGGGGGTTGATTGGACTAAAAAAGGGAAGGAAGAAGGTGAAATCAGTATGTTAATTCCTCACCCTTACATAAGTCCTTCCCCTGTGTTCTTGTCCGAACGAATAAATTAGTGTAGGAGTGAAATCTTCATAGAATTCGAAAAAGCAAGAGCAGCAAGGCAAGTCCACGAAAACGAATATATTTTTTTTATTTTTCTATTTTTTTAGGATTAAACAAAAGGATTCGCAAATAAAAGCGCTAATGCTACAACCAGCCCATAAATTGTTAAAGCTTCCATAAAAGCCAGACTAAGCAATAAAGTACCCCGTATTTTTCCTCTGCCTCCGGTTGTCGCGCAATCCCTTCTACAGCTTGCCCTGCAGCAGTGCCTTGACCAACCCCAGGTCCGATAGAAGCAAGCCCGACGGCCAACCCAGCAGCAATTAACGGAAGCGGCAGAAATCAGTGGATTCATGATAAGTTCCTCGCACCCCCAAATAAAATAAAGAAAAGAAATAGTTAATGATATAATCAACCAACAAATTATGACTTAATTATTCAATTACTAAGATTTATCCAGTCGAAGGAATTAAGAATTCCGAATTGAAATAATAATATTTATTGAACTATCCGAATTCCTTCGATATTTTTTTTTCGTTTCTACACACGTAGTTTTTTTTGAATCCATATAACTTTAGAAATGAAATGGAAGGGCTTCGTTTTTGAATCCCTATCTAAATTTACAGTAGTAGCAGGGCAAATTTAGATATATAGTTAATTCATACATATATAACTAGTTAATATCTAATATCACATATACATGTGTTTCTTCCATACCGTAAACCAATTAGTCGTGTCTTAGATTCCATCGGATTCGAGAATCATTCTTTGAAACTAAACCTCCAAAAAAAATAAAGAGTTGTCTTATATCGATTAGATTATATACAACCTAGTTCGACCCCCTCACTCCTACTCTATTTTTTTTTTAATCTCGTTTTTTAAGCCCTTTCTTCCTTTTTTTTTATCCCCATATGGATATAATCAATCTAAATCAATTCGTTAGACCGAATTATTGCATCGAAATATCGGAATTTGAGTGATCTAAATATAATTTGATTTTTTTTTATGAAAATTCTCTTTTGGTCAATCGTTGAATTGAATGTGAATGAATGAAAAGGGAATCTGTTCTAGTTCTATAGAATATCTTTTTATCACACGTCGTAAACGTAGCTATCATACTTATAGCTCCTAATATCTAATAGACTACCTAATATCTAATAGACTAATAGATCCTAATCTAATAATATCTAATCTAATAATATAATCTATATATAATCGAATCTAAAATAATAAGAATATTAAAATAAAAAATCGAATAAAAATATGGAATATGTTATTATTCTATCTATCTCTAGTTATAATTGAATGAAGAAAACAAATAGAACAATAAAAAAAAGAGAATATTCATTGGAGGAAAATGTAATTGGTCAAACAAAGAGTATTTTTAGGAGAAATAGGAAAGAGATCTATCTAAAAGATCTTTTCCTATTTTTTTTTTACAATTCCCCGGTAATCCTTTTCCATTTTACTATTCCATATTACACGAAATCGTATACTTATTTTATTTCTACCTTATTGCATCTTTCTGGGGGGGGGTAAACCCTTTTTTATTATTATTAAAAATTTTCAAAATATCTTTCTATTTTTTATATTTATGTTCTCTAAGTAGATTATCTTGAGCCGTACATACATTGCGATGGGCTAAACTAAAAAAAATACTATTTCGAAAACTAGTCAATGATGGCCCTTCCATGGATTCACCTATATAAGCTGCAGCTAAAGTAGCAAAAATAAGAGCTTGAATACCACTTGTAAATAATCCAAGGAACATGACAGGTATAGGAACTACTAAAGGTACTAAAGAAACAAGAACAACAAACTACTAATTCATCAGCTAATATATTTCCAAAAAGTCGAAAACTAAGCGATAAGGGTTTTGTGAAATCTTCTAAGATGTTAATCGGTAAAAGGATTGGAGTTGGTTGGATGTATTTACCAAAATAAGCTAATCCTTTTTTTGAAAGACCCGCATAGAAATATGCTACTGACGTAAGTAAAGCTAATGCAACAGTAGTATTTATATCATTTGTGGGTGCAGCTAACTCCCCATGAGGTAACTCTATGATTTTCCAAGGCAAAAGAGCCCCTGACCAATTCGAAACAAAAATAAATAAAAACATAGTTCCAATAAATGGAACCCACGGACCATATTCTTCTCCAATCTGAGTTTTGCTCACGTCTCGAATGAATTCAAGGACATATTCAAAGAAATTTTGACCGAAAGTGGGAATGGTTTGCGGATTTCGAACAACTAGAATGGCTGAAACTAATAAGATAGCAATTACAACCCAAGAAGTAATAAGTACTTGGGCATGCACTTGGAAACCCCCTATTTGCCAATAGAAATGTTGACCGACTTCCACAGCGATATATCATATAATCTTTTTAATGTGTTGATCGAACATAATAGAATATTCATATTGCCCTCTAAAAGAATATAGAACTTGAAAGGGAATTATTTTGATTCAACCATCTCCTTTTTGATTTGTCTACTTTGATTTTCTATTTTGAATACCGACTAATCAAATAATATTTCCGTTTATTCTCTTTATCTTTTTCTTTTTTGCGCGATTTAGTAATAGTATAGTAACCGATTCCATAAATCTATGAATCCCCCCAACCAAATCAAATAATTTATTTATCTTATTCTTAATCAAGAATTTCGTATAGAGCTAGAATGACCCTCACAAATTGCAAATACTAATTTGTTAAGAATTAATCGGATTGAAGCTATAGCATCATCATTAGCTGGAATCGAAATATCGGCGAGGTCTGGGTCACAATTTGTATCGATTAAACAAATCGTTGGAATTCCCAAAGTGATACATTCTCGAAGAGCTGTATATTCTTCCTGCTGATCAACAATTATTACAATATCGGGTAACCCCGTCATATATTTAATGCCGCCAAGATATGTTTCCAAATGAGATAATTGTCTCTTCAAAATAGCGGCATCTCTTTTTGGAAGACAGTTGAGTCCTCCCCCGTCTTTTTGTTCCGTTCTCAAGTCCCTGAACTTATGAAGTCTCGTTTCTGTAGTATACCAATTCGTTAACATACCGCCGAGCCATTTTTTATTAACATAATGACACCGAGCTCTTATTGCAGCTCGCGCTACTGAATCAGCTGCTTTTTTTTTGGTACCAACAATTAAGAATTGTTTTCCCCTACTTGCTGCGTCAAAAACTAAATCACAAGCTTCTGATAAAAAACGAGCAGTTCTAGTAAGATTTGTAATATGAATACCCTTACGTTTTGCGGATATATAAGGTGCCATTCTAGGATTCCATTTCCTAGTACCGTGGCCAAAATGAACTCCAGCTTCCATCATCTCTTCAAAAGTTATGTTCCAATATCTTTTTGTCATTTATCCCACACTTTTTTTGAAAAAAAAAAAAAATTGAAAAAAGAGACCAGGTATCCTGAAATCCTGAAATAGAAATAAATAAACGTTCCGATGGAACCTTCTCTTCTACCGAAAATTGGTCGTTTGATACATGATCAGGCCATTCATTTTTCTCTATTTATTATTTATTATCTTTTATTACCAAATCAAATGACCGCGTTTAAAGAGATGAATCCGCTCTTAGGAATCGTTAAATCCTAGATTGCTCTCATGTATTGCATAAATTCTTGAAAACAAAAAAAAAGAATTCTCTGTGGTGGAACAAATATCTCTCATTTTTCCCTCGAATAAATTCTTTTTTTTTGTTTCAAAGGTAATCGTGTTCTGTTGCCTTGGCCTTGAATGGTGCATTATTCTTTTGAATCCGGTACCGACGGGTATCAGTCCCCCTAAAACAACATTCTCTTTCAGACCCTTCAACCAATCGATACGACCCCGGAGAGCGGCTTTTGCTAAAACTCTAGCAGTTTCTTGAAAACTCTGCTTCGGATATGAAACTTTGAGTATTCAGAGAATGTTTTTGTTATTCCCAATAATAGAGCTCGGTAACAAATCGCTTCTTCCAGGGCACGCCCCGTTCGTTCGGCTCGCAACAATCCAATTAGTTCGCCGGGTGAAAAAACATTAGACATTCCATCTTCTGAAACCAGACTTTTGATGTTATTTGACGTACAATAATTTCTATATGTCTATTATGGATGTGCACTCCCTGGGATCGATAAACTTTTTGGATTTTATTAACCAAAGACATACGACTTTGCGCTATAGTTAGCTCAGCACCAATCAAGAATCCCCAAGGAATGCCAAGAATTCTTGTTATATGCCCGTTCCAAGCGTCAATTCTCCTTTTCTAGGTTCCATCGATATTGAATCAATCGAGCGCACTTCTAATACCTGTTCTACTTTTGGAAGACCTTGTGTTATATCACCAGATCTCGATTTTTCGTATATAAATGTAACTAATATATCTCCTTCATAAAGGATTTCTCCATAATGGCCATGAACAGTTGCTCCTGGAGTCGCCAAATAAGGTTTAGCTGATCTTATTACTACAGATCCATTTGAACAGTTATAATTTGACCCGATTTTAGATGTCGTCCATTTTTAGTTTGAGCTATACAGACATTTTCACAAATAAATTGTCCAAGACTAATTATTGTAAACGTTTTTTCACAATAATTATGATGGAGAAAATGCCAATTCAAATGGAATGGTATTTAAACGATGTTACTGCATACATCGGGCTTAAAAATTCTCTCGTTTTCGTCCATTAAATAATATTTTAATACTTGAAAAGTTTCCTTTAATTTGTCAAGTTTCAAATTTTTAGTTATCGAGATCTGATTATGAGTTATTAAATGGTACAATGAATAAAAATTTGAAACTTGAAGGGCTATTCCTAAAGGGCTAATGAATTCTTAATTGGAATTATAGAATCTCTTTTCAATTTATTAATTCCTTCTTTTATCCCATTGTGATATTTTCCATCGTTGACTAATCCCATTTGAAAACAATTATATGATGACAAAATTATCAAAGATCGGCATTCCTTATTTCTATTCAAGAACATACGAATAGTTCCGTGATTTTCGCCTAAGTGATTGTTGAATTTTTGCCTTGGAATAAATAGAAAAAAATGGATTGATATTGACCCGATGCGACTCATTATCCGAGATCAATTCCTGAACCGGACAGATCATTCCTTTTTCTGAAATACGAAATTTGGGATTTCACTAAATCAATTCTTAGGAAATCTCCAATCAAACATTTGTACTTACTTCAACAAAAGAAGCGCGGGCCTCTTCTATCGAAGACTTTTTTTGTCTTGATCCCAATTCAAGACTAAACAAGTCCGAACTAATTGAATCCTTGTGTCAGAAATTCCCCGAATAGATTTTCCATTTCCATAAAGAATATAATTGATAACTTTAAGTTCCAGATTATCCCTTTCCTGGAACAGATCTTGGGGGAAAAGTTTTACTAAATTGATACCGTCCGCTATTTCATATAGAATTACGGGTCGAACCAAAACAAAATACTTTTTTCTTGGTAGTTGTGATCCATTGGACATAGATCCAATTTTTCATTTTTTTTGATTCCTTGGAATTTTTTTTTTTTACCGTTCCAGGTGGTATCAAGATGGCACTGTGTCGGGATATCTTATCCATCTCTCCAGGAAAATAGATATTCCCAGAAAAAATTTTTAATTCAATCCTTTTTTTTTTCTTCTCCACTCGGACCAATCCGCCCACTCTATTTCTTATATTTAACGTGATTGGTGTATCTACTCCAACGATACTATTGTTACGTACCATTATGGAAGAAGATTCTGGTAAAATATGCACTTCCTCGGGAATGAAAAAAAAATCGATCTACTTTGATTTGGTATTTTGGCTTAAATTCTTTGACTCCTCGATACTCAATTAAAAAATCCTTTTTTTGAAAAATGGAATGAATTCCTATAGTCCTATATTTAGTAATTCCTGAACTCTGTGTTCTGTATTGAGGATCATCGAAATAAGCAAGAATACTATTTCTACGAAAAATACCATTGATAGGTATTTTCAATCGAGATAGCGGAAGGGAACATTAGTTCTTTGTCTCGTTCTTGAATCGATTGGAATGGAAATGGAATGATGAAGCTATTTCTTCGCTTCTTTCCCAATAAATCCGAAGTATCGTAGAAAATAGCAGCATGTATAAAATGACAATGAATCCATACATAGGATTTGATTCAATACTGAATAATCAGGAATCCTCCTTTCTTTTTTACTAGAAGGATTGAAACTAAAGAATTTATGTCTTACTTGATCATTA
>CM074120.1:142500-150000 GCA_037177725.1 Cyamopsis tetragonoloba
TTCCATTTAACTATAGAAGTTCCCAGGAATTCATTAGAGGAATGTTTCCAATAAAAATAGTTTGTTCTTGGATATCCCTATTGCTTTCCCAAATTAATCCCGCGGATACATATAATTCAGAGGAATATGTAAGTGATTCATATACGGCATCTTTTTCTTTTATCAAGGGTTCTACCAATTGATATGTTTCCACAAATAATTGAAATTCAATTTCTTGATCTGTATCTTCCATTTTTGGAAACTTCAAAAGTGCTTCTGTTAAGCCCCGATCAATGAACCTACAAAACCTTCAAATTGTATCTGATTCAACCCGGGTAGTGTAGACATTCCCTCATTTCCACTCCCAAGCATTTTGAATTTCCCCATTTTTTTTATAGAAAATATCCATGATTTGCTCTCATTCTTCATCGAATCACACGAATAGATTTAGCAATAATGGAATTTCTGTTCTTTTTACTGAATCACATGAAATTTTACCTAACTCCGTGTATAAAATACCTATTATGAAAAGAGGAATAAAAAAAAGAAAATTTCTATACTAAAATTGGAATTTGCAACAAAACAAACGGATAGAATCTAAATTTTAATATAAGATAAATAATAAATAGAAACGAATTGAAAAAGTCCACCGAGACTTCGGGGTTTTTTTTTTTTTTTTAGGAATATCAAAACAAAAAAATGGATTCCTTTTCTACCATTATTATGATATTACATATTCCAATTCGATTGGTTACCAGAAAAAAAAACGAATTCGGTAATTTGCTCTGCTCGATGAGATAAAGATCTAATAATCAGAAACAATATAGAATGGATTTTTTAGCACTTAACCTTTTCAATTATTCAAAAAAGAATTCGAATTCGAAGAGAAGAGAGATATTTGTACTATTTTTTTTTAGAATTTGAGAATACGATTGGGAGTGCGTAACGTAATAAGGCTTTTGTATTTATTAAACATCCGCATATCTAACTCCACTATCTATATCTATATAGATATAGATAACTGTATGTCTCTTACTTTATTGCAGTCCTATTCGTTCGGGACAGCACATGCCGTGTTCATTTTTATTTTCTATTCAATCTATTTAATGAAAAATTGTAAAAAAAAGGAAGCACGAGAATTTCTTCAAAATTCCCTTTCTTTAGTATAGGTATTATATACGGATAAGATACCCGATTAGATAATATCTGTGTAACAATTAAAATTTATGTTCTAGGGTTTACACATACTGACAGTTGCTGTTATAATGAAATGTAGAAGGATTTTTTTTTCAATAAAACAAAAGCAATATTGATTGGTTATGTATGAATTTCTATTTTCTTATCTCATTAAGAAAAAACCATTTTTTAGATTCCAATTCAAGAATCGTTCAGGAATTAATAGTTAACGGTTGCGATTTGTCCGAAATTTTTGCTTTTGTGACTGAAGGTGTACGTTTGTTTTTTTCAATAGAAAAAGAAAAAGGCGGCGGAGCTCTTTGAAGAATGGAATGGGATTAAAGAAAAGGGAATTTTAAGATACAAACACATAAAAAAAAATAAGTTTAGAACCCCCTCTTTTTTGGGGGTGGGGTATTTTCATATTTTTTTGTAGCGTTTTGGCGGCATGGCCGAGTGGTAAGGCGGGGGACTGCAAATCCTTTTTCCCCAGTTCAAATCCGGGTGTCGCCTGATCGACAAGAGAATTGAATAGTGTATTCCGTTTTGTTGATAGAAAACTTGAAATTTTTTCCAGCAGAAGCAAGCGGGGAAAGGGACTCTTGAGACTTTTTTTATTCTAAATTCTAAGCATCGGAGGCTTGTTCTCTAAAATGCTGTAAATCTTTTCGTCTAGGATTCAAAGTCAAAGAAAGATTCTAGTAGTGAAAAGGAATCGATAATCTTGAAACGATAGTCTCTTTCATTCCACTACTAATGTAGTGTCCGTCTACTGACTGGGTCTTTAATTAGGTTGGATAGGGATAGGTCGGACAAGGAATCGAATTCCATTTTTCGTTGGGGGAAGTGGCGGAAGAAAAACCTTGTATACAGGACTCATGTAAAGGATATGAGCGCTTCTACATTTATTGAATATTTGTTAGATTGAATAGCTAATTGGCTTTCTTTTTTTATATTTATTTAATTTAACTAGTTTTTAGAATTCTATTTTCATATTTTTTGATTAATATTCTTACTTCTTTTTATTAATTAATGTTCTTGTAATGTTCTTGTTTAATATATTTAATATATTCTTTTTTTTTTTCTAATAAAATTCAAAAATTATAAAATAAAATCTTTCTTTTCGGTAACCTCTAGTCAAATAATTTTATAGTCAAAGAATTGAATAGGCTGTCTTCCCGATTGTTTTAGAGAACGAATCGGGAGACGGTAAGGATTAGATCAAATGGAAATAAGAGATGGGAATAAGAATAGGAGTATGTAAAGTAATCTGTCTTGATTCTACATTTTTTTACTTTTACTTAATGAAATGGGGGGAAAACAAAATAAAACATAGGTCTTCTTATTCCTACCTGGTTAGTAATATTCATTCCCTTACTACTTCACTACTTCGAAAGATCTCTCCGGATATTTTGTTTATGCTTAATGTTTTTGCCATTCGACTAGAAATCCGATTAGAACATCTAAGAAGTTCGAATTGGATTTATTGGATTGTTTTGTCAACGGTGTTAGCCCAGAATCCCTTTTTTGACTCTGTACCAGCGATTCCACTATTATTAACTATTATTATATATTATAGTATTTTTAGTGAATAATACAAAAAAAGAAAATAATACAAGAAAAAATTAGTGAACAATAATGAAATAATTCCTTCATATTGATAGAGATAGGAGACAAAATTTTACATGGATATAGTAAGTCTTGCTTGGGCTGCTTTAATGGTCGTTTTTCATTTTCCCTCTCCCTCGTAGTATGGGGAAGAAGTGGACTCTAAGGGTACTACTAATTGAGTTAAGGGATCAAAGTTTCAATTGTTTTATTTTATAACTAGGGTTCTGAAATTTTTTGAATTTAAGTATTTAAGTAATACTAATTAATTGAATTCAAATAGATCTGCATTTCAGAATTCTACTGTATTCTAATAGTGTAATGTATTCTATGGATAATATAGAAATAAATATAGAAATATAAATACTCTTTCAATCAAACAAATTATTTGAATTATTCCCATGTTCGTATTTTGAAAGTCAAGGGAATACAAATAATACGAAATTGACTCCTATTCCACCGAATTCTTATTAAGATTTCTATTTCGATGAACTGGCTCTTACAAAAGTTATATATGGAAAATGAGGAATCGCGTAACCCCCACTCCTACTTTATTCTTTGTGTCCCCTCCTTTTCTTTTTTTTTTCAAAGAGAAAAGTTCTGTTAAAAAAGTTCTGTTATTAGTTATTAAAGCGGATACACAATTTCTATAGGAACAAAATAGACATAGGAATTGTCTAACAAGATACTAGACATAATAAGATATTGCCGTTGCTTTAGGCCAATACCATATTAGGTATTTGCCTTACTGCTTGTTTTATTTTTTAATTTTAGGTTCGAAATTGGATTGATGCTTTATTGAACTCATTTCATATCATGGTTCAAACGTTAAAAATCGGTTCGGTTTTACCACCCAATCTTTTCGAAATACGAAAAAGTTTCTCATAGAACCTCCGGATCATCTGTCAACTATTGAATCAATTCCTTCTTCGGAATGCTAAAAAGATTACTTTTTTTTTGAATATGATATAATACCGGGATTGTGAAAATAATAAGAAATCTAAAAATTGGAATCGGAAGACTAAGAGTTGCTTTTTGATTATTTCAGATTGATTGGGAACCAATACAAATCAAATAGATGAAACAAAGAAAAAATTGGGACGCTATGCTATATACATTACATATATGTAATTGAAATTCTATATATATGAATATGAAGATATATACTGGAATATGAAGATGTATATGAATATCAAGATACATATTGTAGATTGATCCATATTAAAACCTCTATTTTTCTAGAGGAAAACTTTAATATACTACAATACTGGATAGTATAGTAGAAAGAAATAGATTTGATTTCTTTCTACCATACTATCCGGATTTCATAGAATTCCGCTGATTGTAGTCCGATCATTTCATTTAAGACTAAGACCCTAAATTGAAATCCTTTTTCATTTGTTTTTATTCAATCATTGCATTGATAAGAATTAAGAAGTCATGTTCTTTAAGTAAAATTAGTCACTTTGACTTACCGTTTTTACATAAATTATAAGTAAAAAAAGCAGTAGGAACTAGAATGAACAGTGCAGTAGCAATAAATGCGAGAATATTTACTTCCATAATCTCTATGTTTTATTTCTTTTCAATAAAAAATTCGGGATTTAATCCCCATAGAGATGATAAATCTTTCATTGTAAATTCAATGGTATAAATTACATCTCAATGATATCAAATCGGATCAATATCACGAATAACAATATCTGAGCTATCAAATCGATTCATCGTCGAGAATTAAATAGTATAACAAATTAAATAGTATAACATAGGAAGATCTTTTTATCCATACCAAATTAAAAAATTATATTTCTGATGCAATCAAAAATTCCCTTTCCCTTTTTTTCTTTTTTTTTAGTTTAAGGGAAAGGTTCCGACGAAGAAGAGAAAAAAAAAGAGGAATCCCTGTTAGGAATTATATATCTATTTTTTTATTCCCTTTCACACACGAAATGAATTGATGTCCTTTTTTTTATTGGATTTGTATCCATCGGGACTGACGGGGCTCGAACCCGCAGCTTCCGCCTTGACAGGGCGGTGCTCTGACCAATTGAACTACAATCCCGGGTAAAAAAGGGAAAAAAGCGTACAGCATACATATTCTTACGATTTCATTCAAACCATTTCCCTTTCCATTTTAGATTCGAACCGCTGTGCTGTAACTGACAGAGGCGGACTTATTTATATATTCCTATCTATTATTTCTATATTGATATCTATATAGATATTATATAGATATGAGATATTATATAGATATGCATTTTAGCGAGATCGACACGGATTACGAGGAATCCGTTCGTTATTGCCAAATCTATTGAAAAATGAATCAATGAAAAAAAAAGTCTTTTTTTTTATTTACTTTAATTTAATCCTTTCCTTAGACTTTATACTTACAGATCCTGATATGAATCTATATCATTAGCAAGATCCGAATTTGTGGAAAAAATACGTAATACGGAAAAAAAGAAATAGCGTTAGGGATGTATCATATTTTGATTCTTCCGTATCAGAACACATCAGTCATTTCCGGAGAACAATAAATAGGTTATCTCAATTTCATGGTGGATCGGCAAATTAAATTATTGGGCCGAGCTGGATTTGAACCAGCGTAGACATATTGCCAACGAATTTACAGTCCGTCCCCATTAACCGCTCGGGCATCGACCCAGAAGAATAAATTTTAGTCTTTATTGATAATCCATGATCAACTTCCTTTCGTAGTACCCTACCCCCAGGGGAAGTCGAATCCCCGTTGCCTCCTGAAAGAGAGATGTCCTGAACCACTAGACGATGGGGGCATACTTGCCCGACCGCCATTCTACTACGTTCATAGTATGAACAGTTTTTTGAAATTGTCAATATAAATGGAATGCTATGATTCGATCAAAGGATCTTTCCAACTTTCAAAATTCCATACCATAGAATCTTTTGATTCATCATTTAGATTTCGAAATTGTTCATATCCAATCAACCAATCTATAATTCAAAAAAAAAATAGAAAAAAGATAAGTAAATGGGAAAGAAAGCAAAAGAAAGATAGGATCCTTTCAGGGAATGATTGGTTTGCTGGAAAGGGGGTTAAAACTGCATTTCTTTCACTTTCATTCATTGTTAAGATTCGGTAGGTATATTTCTATCTCACACTAAGCCGGGAAATAAGAAAACGATAATCAATCTGGAAATCGGGTAGATAGTGATCAACAAGTTATTGAAAATCGTTTTTTCAATAAGAATTTGGTTGAGAGACAGGACAAATTGAATCCATTTATCAATCATTCGATGAAATATTTGAATTGGTGGGTACATGTATCAATGAAATCAATTTCGTGTTATGATGAGGATGACTTCCATTCGAACTCTATTCACATACTCTATTCACTAGGTAAATCCGACTTATTGTTCCTTAATGAGTCGCTATAAAATCTATCTATGTACATATATTTTAATCCTATCTTATCTATATAATAAGTATATGCAGTAACAAATATATATACTAGACTCATAGTGGCTAGTTTCTTATTCAGGAATTGAATCAAACGGGGCCCTTTTAACTCAGTGGTAGAGTAACGCCATGGTAAGGCGTAAGTCATCGGTTCAAATCCGATAAGGGGCTTTTTACTTCTTTTTTTTTTTCCGAAAACGCCAGCAGTAGTATTCATATTTGAAGGAAGAATAGAGATATTGTTTATATTTGTAATAAAATAATAGAATATATATATATATAAACTAAGGAATCGTAGAATTTCATTCGAAAATGGAATTATGAATTCTAATTCGAATAAGTTATCGTTATCATTCTAATGAATTCGAATATAGTAAATAAAGTCATTCTACTTAGAAAGTGGAACAGAACATTATTATCATTATTTTCTTTTTTTATAATGAATAATGATATCTCCTTTAATTGTCAGATATTCCTTTTTTCTATTATGTATTATTCCAATCACAAAAAATTGGAAAGGTTTAAAAAAACGATTATCAAAAAAGTAAGTGGACCTAACCCATTGAATCATAACTATATCTACTATTCTGATATTCAAATTTGATAGAGATGAAATTCGAACAGTAGGTCGTTTTTTATTTTGTTTTTAATATTTCTTTGGTTTGGACTCCGTAAGAATCTGTCGATATTTCCGATGAAATCTTTTTTTTCTTGTTCCTAGAGGTTCTATAGGAAGAAATTGCTATTCCCTTCCTCCACGCAGAGGGACTTATTCCAAGTTCCAAACATACAATTTTTTTTTAAACATCTTTTTTTTTATTTCCGAACACAAGAAAAGATCCATTTTCATTTGTATTATTTCTATAAGATAGGATATATCTATAGAAAAATAAAAAAATCCATCAAATCATGGCTTCGCGTATCCAAAATTTTCTTTTCATATCGATGCATACGATATTTTTCAGGCAATTAATGGATGCGAGAAAGAGACTTTCAATTACAGTCTCTTATTATTAATATAAATTCAATACAATATTCAAAAATCTGACAGATAGATAAAAAGAAAAAAACTAAATAGAAAAAAATATTCGAATTTCTTACCCCGATCTGCAAAAAAGTTAGACTTTGGCGTTTTTTTTTTAATCGGAAAGAAAGGAAAATAGAACAAAGAAGACAATAAAAGAAAAAAATGTAAAATAGAAAGTAATAAAATATATGATCCTGTCGTACTTTCCTAGACATAGAAATTCGAAAGAACTATATAAACTATTCATTTTTTTTCACGACAATATTCAAGA